>JAPDOI010001883.1:7500-128462 GCA_029168955.1 Aplectana chamaeleonis
GAGGGGGCTAGCGCAGCTCTTCAGGGGGGCAACCCTCCGGGCACCGGCGCCTGCCCCCAATCGGGGAGCTACCGCCGGAGTGACAATTTGGCTTGATCGGAGCCCCCCCCCGTCACTGCCCTGAAGCCCCCCTGTCACTGCCCTGAAGCCCCCTTGTGACTGCCTTGAAGCCCCCCTGTCACTGCCTTGAAGCCCCCCGTCACTGCCCTGAAGCCCCCTTGTGACTGCCTTGAAGCCCCCCTGTCACTGCCTTGAAGCCCCCTGTCACTGCCCTGAAGCCCCCTGTGACTGCCTTGAAGCCCCCTGTCACTGCTCTAAAGCCCCCTGTCACTGCCTTGAAGCCCCCCTGTCACTGCCTTGAAGCCCCCCCCGTCACTGCCCCGGAGCCATGACGTCACGGCTCCGGAGCAGTGACGTCACGACACCGGAGCAGTGACGTTACCATCCCCCCGGAAAGCGTCTCCGCTTTCCTCCAAAAATATCCCTTTCTGACAGTGACTCGAATTCGCCGTCTAGGGCCGGCCCTGTTGGGCCGAATGCGACTCTCCACGAGGTGAGGCGCCTTTTATACCGGTCGAGCACGTGATAGATCACAGGAGAAATCACGTCAAATCGGGACAAAACTCGACGTGAATGACTATGCGTGCGTTTGGCCTACTATGCCTTCTCTGGCCTCTATTGTCGTAAACTACCTTCTACGACTTCTTCCCATCTTTTCCCTCTCTTCCTCTCGGGGGGGGGCAAGCACCGGAGGAGAGCAGGGGCCTCCCCTGAAGCCCCCCTCGGGGGAGGCCTGCGCTGTCGCTCCCCCAAGTCAAAAACGGGCTCTATTGTCCGGTGCTTGCCCCACCCGTAGAGTTTGAGTTGTTGATGAGAAGCTCCGACAGCAACTATGAATTATTGCGAAAACAAACTGCATATTGTGGTGAGCGCGAAGCGCTCACCAGATTTGGCTTTGATTCGCCATCGCGCAACCCCCTGATCTCAGTATCAGGGTCCAGAGTAAACGTGGGAACACCGTTCTTTTTGCATTCAATATACTTCAGAAAGCTGAATAACTGCTCGAAAAATGGCCCGGAATGGTTTCCTGAGATTCGAGAAAAATTGTCAAAACCACGTGATTTTGGTCGAAAAATGGTTCATCTCCTTTTTTTTTTCAGTTGGCGTACACGATCTTGTTGGAACACTTATCGTTCAGCTAGAAAGCTCATTTTTGGCCAGAAAGTTGGTCATGATTGCATCTAGCTCCTGTCAAAATTTGAAGTTTGTAGCTCAATTTTTGTGGAACCTCAAAATCGAAGGTCAGGAAAGACGAAAACACGTAAACATGTTATTATAAACCATCCGACGTTTACTCATTCCTAAAAATGAACTAATGAAGTAAACACCCTTACTGATAGGCTTTTGCTCAGGACTGAACGCTCCCTGAGACGGGGCAACGCTTCAATCAATACGGCGGGGTCGCGGAAATACTTTTTGGAACGCCGCACGGTGTGACTCACAAGTGCGCCACAGAACGCCGTACAGGCCATAAAACGGCCAATGTCTCACCGTCGACTGCGTACCACGCGCTGCGCGCCCGCACGTGCGGCGGAAGCAGGCGAGTTTTGGCCGCCGCGCGACGAGTTTCGGCCGCCGCGCGGCGGCCGAAACGTCGCGCGGTGGCCAAAACTCGTCGCGCGGCGGCCAAAACCCGTCTGCTTTCGACGCGCGTGCGGTCGCGCAGCGCGTGGTACGCAGTCGACGGTGAGACATTGGCCGTTTTATGGCCTGTAGATAGTGTGCGGGACACCAGTAGGAGTGCGCCAGACGCCGTAGAAAGTGTGCGGGTCCCAAGTGGGAGTGCGCCGGACGCCGTAGAAAGTATGCGGAACCCAAATGGGTGTGCGCAGAATGTTGTAGAAAGTTTGTGGGACCCAAATACAGGCACGCGCATGCCGATCGTTTTTTTCCGCAAGGGTACCGTAACCATTCTTGAACAAAACATGATAACGAACGACGATAACACACGCTGATAACATGCGACATATAAAAAGGCAGAGGAGCGGTATGCATTCATTCACACACCGCTCTCTTCGAGAAGCCGCTGGGAAGTGGCTAAGGAGTTCGATATTGTACACGAACATGATTGTTGGCTAAGGGGCTGAGCAGAGTGCCACCGGGCCTGATGATTGAGAGCCGTATTGATAGATCGCGGCGATCTATCAATACGGTTCTCCATCATCAGACCGCGCCGCGCCGCGGTGGCACTCTGCTCAGCCCCTAATACGATGTGCTCATATCCAAGCTGACACATGAAAAATTTTTAAAGGAGGGTTACGGTATCCCTGCGGAAAAAATTTTAAAAAATGCCTGTGACCCAAATGGGCGTACGCTGAACGCCGTAGAAAGTGTGTGGGACCCAAATGAGAGTGCGCCGGACGCCGTAGAAAGTGTGCTGGACGTCAGTGGGAGTGTGCAGGATGTCACAGAAGGGGGGGGGGGCAGGGCATCAGTGGGTTTACTTCGAATTAACACCATCAGGCATAAATCATGTTAGAAAGGGAACCTTTAGGAAAAATAAATGAAATTTCTGAAAGTTTAGATTCCTGGGAAAAGTAAAGATTTGGCATGGCCATTTTTTCGAAAAATTAGAAATATACTCAGTTAAAAGGGGAAGGTAAAGAAAAATGAAAAAAAGTTTTGAAATATTCCTGAGAACGATTTGGCCTAGAATGATTTGATTTTCGGGAAATTTAGTGAAATAGTTGAAAGTATGATTTGGCAGTCGAGTTTGAACCAACTATTGATAAGAGTTGTGCAAAACGAGAGATCGCATTGAATGAGCTTATCCGTAGGATATATCAAAGCAAAATCACGCGTGATATGGAACAAACAGTTGATTTTACTCCACTTAACACGTGAAGACCGCGGCATTCCAGGTCCCAAACGAGCTTTTACTGCTTGCCTTATCACGCGTGATTTTGCTTTGATATATCCTACGGATAAGCTCATTCAATGCGATCTCTCGTTTTGCACAACTCTTATCAATAGTTGGTTCAAACTCGACTGCCAAATCATACTTTCAACTATTTCACTAAATTTCCCGAAAATCAAATCATTCTAGGCCAAATCGTTCTCAGGAATATTTCAAAACTTTTTTTCATTTTTCTTTACCTTCCCCTTTTAACTGTGTATATTTCTAATTTTTCGAAAAAATGGCCATGCCAAATCTTTACTTTTGCCAGGAATCTAAACTTTCAGAAATCTATCAATAATTTTAATTCTGTAAGTGTTTGTCTCAAAAAGCGGAGAAGAAGATTTATTTATTTATTTATTTACATAAGCCTGTATACCAGACCTATGTGCAACGAACAACATAAACGAAATCAGCAAAAAAGCATACATAAGGAACAATGGAAAACTACCAGTTTTCGATCAGGTAGTGTAATGAGTTCAAAGCAGATACACGTATAGCCCATAATGATGTAGAGACAAGGAAATTGCTCCGCGACGGATTAGCGCTCGCCACGCTCGTTCTCGAAGTGTTCAGTTACAAGTTTTCTAAATGCCTTATTGCTCACGGATGGATTTTAGCCTCCGAAGCCGTTCGAATGCCGGGGTCGCCCTATCTATAAAGAAAAAGCGCCTGGAGTTTAGGTTTGAATTTTTGCGCACAATTTTCGAAGCTCCTCCCCTGGTACTTGATGTTTCTCACCTCGACAATACACCCAGGCCGGAGACCAAAGTCCGGTTGATACAGGATTTTATGGAAGCAGCAGTAAGTCGTTCAACCCTCTCCTTACCTGAAGAGTTGGCAGTTTGAGTTCACTATTCCTGGTTTCTGCAGATGGCATTTGTTGATAATGGCAAAAACCGAGCTTCTGATCATTAACTTTCTTGTAAACCCGTTTTGCACCTTTTCAAGTTTGACTATGCTTTTCTTTTTGTGTGGACAATACACTGGTGTCCCATACTCAAGAATAGGTCTCACGTAGGTTTTAAAGGCTCTAAGTAGTACCGCGCTATTTCTAGTTCCCAGTCCCCTGAATATATTATTGACAGCCACGGTGGCTCTGGTAGATACCGATTCGCAGTGCTTGTCAAAACTGAGGTTTCGTGTGAGGATGAATCCCAGGTCAGTGATCTGCTCGACATTGTCAATCTCAGTCCCTTCGACATTGTAAGTATATGACAGTTATTTGAGGAACCTAGATGGAGACACTTCGTTTTCTCCTTCGATAGCGGCAGGTGCCATTCATGAGACCAGACCACCATTGCGTCTATTGCATTTTGGATTGCCTTAATGTCCTCACTAGAGCCTGCCTGGCGAAAAATCTTAATATCGTCTGCAAATGCACAGAAATCAACTCCAAACCCACTCAATAAGTCCCCCAGCTCGTGCGTGTATATATTGAACAAGATCGGTGAATATGATAGATATGACAAACCAGAAGAGAATCGTGTATTATTTTGCTCCTGAAATTTGACAGAACATGCACTTTGCTTTTTTTTGGTGTCCGGTTTAGGCACCCCCCTTTGCCCTCTCTGCAACGTCCAATATGCACCCCCTAAGGTTAACCGGGACGCGTGCCCAGCTCTGCCACCAACACCCACCCGGTCGATACGCATGGATAAAATGATGGGGTGAGGTTGAGAAAATCACCCGGTGTATCCGACTAGAGCTCACCGGAAGTGATGACGATGATTACGTGGCCAACAGGATTGTACCTGTTCAGAGAAATAGTGATGGAGAGTAAAGTGAAGAAACGGAGGTAGCAGGGTGGACAGCTTTCTAGTGATACGCAATGTTTTATCATCGACTCGGCGTTTTTCTCATCCCCCGTCATCCACGTATTGCGTGGATATCGACCACGTCGGATACACCGGGTGATTTTCTCAACCTAACTCCATCATTTCAATCATACGTATCGACCGGGTGGGTGTTGGGGGGGGGGGGTGTAAAGGGATACACCGGGTAATTTTCTTAACCTTACACCATAACATTGTTCATACGTATCGAGCGGGCTGGTGTCGGCGGGTGTTGGTGGGTTTTGGAGGGATACACCGGGTGATTTTTGCATCCTATTTCCAATGCTTTCTGTGTGTATCGACCGGGCTGGATACGTCGGCTCATCCAACTATGACCGAGGCCGAAGTTCCGAGCTGATGTTGAGCGCAGTCGGAAACCAACTTTGCGTCTTCCACAGAAGAATGATCAGAATGATCTTTTTCGGCTGCTCCCGAATGATCTTTGCTAACACTCTACCTAATAGGACGAACGGCGGAAAGGCGTACTCAGGCAGTAACGCCGGCTCAGGGGGCAGGCAATACCGGCTGACTAAACATTGTACCCGGGCGAGCCCCGGTATTCACTGCCCCCTCAGCCGGTAAATGGTGGAGCGCTCAGCCGGCAAGTGGTGGCCCCCTGACACCGCGTTCACTTCCCCCTCAGCCGGTAAATGGCTGCCCCTCAGCCCGTATTCACTGCCCCCTCAGCCGGTAAATGGCTGCCCCTCAGCCCGTATTCACTGCCCCCTCAGCCGGTAAATGGCTGCCCCTCAGCCCGTATTCACTGCCCCCTCAGCCGGTAAATGGAGGTACGCTCTGCCGGTATTAGTTGCTTACCACGTGAATGATATCGATCTGCAAGAGTGGATAAACCCCTAGTAGGCTCTCTCTATTCCCCAGCAAGTTCGAGGCTTGCGTTTCATTTCTGAAGCGGCAAGCCTTACCTTGCTTAAAAAGCATGAACTGACCCGCTGTCACGTCCCCACGGTCACAAAGAACCGTAAGGGGTGATGGGTCAATGATCCAAATCGTGTGGGTGACCACCCGTTCGGATGCCAACACCCGAATCAGCTCGAAGCCCATTTCGCCCGCGCCGTACATGAGCCTGGTTCGCTTTAGTGTCTGCCCGATCAGCCGGTGATATGCTCCGCCATTTATTAATGTCTGCCCGCTCACCCGGTAAAGACGTGCCCCTCAGCCGGTAATGCTATGTCTGCCCGATCAGCCGGTGACATGTTCCGCCGTGGATTTATGTCCGCCCGCTGACCCGGTAAAGCCATGCCCCTCAGCCGGTAAAACGCATGCCCGCCCGCTCAGCCGGTAAGACGCTCCGCCCCCAAAATAAGCCTGCCCGCCCAGCCGGCGACCCTACTTCTCCGCCCGCTCAGCCGGTGTTATTATCTGAGTAGGCGCAGCTACCCGACCAGCTGTGACTTAAAGGCAGTGTTCACGATAAAAGTAGTTTTTTTTTTGTTCTTCCACCTATCTTGAAAACGGTCCCATGCTGATTTCAATGATGTCCCTGAAATCGTCTAAGACCCCCTGGAAACGGAGTTATGGCCCCTCAAAATTCAGCTAGGAAGCATTGTGGAAGAGTTGTTCGAGGCATGTAACTCCTGTTTTTTGCAGCCGATGTGTACGAGTTGACCTGAGTGAAGAGAGAAGTTGAGAATGAAGGGAAGGACGGGGCTTTGATCGGAAACCATCACTCATCTAACCATGAATTCAGGAAAACTGTTATAGGACGTGGGCGGAGTGGCCCAATGGGTTGACTGGCCCACGAGATTTTCACCCACTTAAAGGCCGTTTTTCTACGCACTTCCGTTCTTAATCTTCTTATAGTGACCCAAAGCTTACGTTTTGGTCAAAAAAACGTGCAACTATTTCTTCGTGAACACTGCCTTTAAAGAGTCTATTTTTGTAGCATACGGATCTGGAAAGCGTGAAAAATAAGAGGCACACTTCGAGTTAAAGGCGGTGTTCACGAAGATTTTTGTTCCCGAGTTTTACACATAAAACAATGCGTTGGCATCCAAATGTTATCAAAATTACGAAGAAACGGCGATTAACGCACTAAAACGTCGTATTTCAGTGACATTATTCTATAACATGGACTAGCTGCCCGCTTGGATGAACATGTTCATGATGGTTGTCACCTGTGGGAAATTGGGTCATTCGAAAATAGGAGAATATTTTATGCAAAGCAGGATTAGTTAGGGCCCCAAGGGAAGAACGAGGCAGTAGAGAGTAGAGAATTACAAAGGACGGGTCCACAAAAGATTTCACTGTCACAACAAACAGTTCCAGTGATACTTAAGAGGCGGGGTGATACTTAAGGATTTCGTGTACTTCTGGTGCGTTTTTCTCGGTTCCTTCGTCATTTCAGTTCTACTCGGGGACCAAACAATCGATTTAGCGACTAATCTCAAAATCGAAGATTATCGTGAACACTGCCTTTAAGCCTTGTAGCGAATAAATCTATTTCTGGTGTGAATGCCTTATCGAATAAGCGCTGTGCGACGTCCTCATCCAGAGACCATTCTAAATTCGAGTCAGTAAACTTTCTGGATTTGAAGTCGGCTTCCACGCTCAAGCTACCAGGGCGATGCGTAGCACCCAAACGAATATTGCGTGGCATTGCCCATTGCCTTATTTCGCATGCTAAACTAGAGAGTTTTGCTGATGACGTTCCACCTCTTTTCCGAATATACGCAACAGCCGTCACGTTATCAAGTTCTAGGAGAACGTCAGTATCCCTCCAGTTCTGCGCGAAACTACGTAGCCCAAAATAAGCCGCTTTGAGTTCAAGAAAGTTAATGCGATTCTCGACTTCTTATAGGACCATCTGCCTCCTATGGATTTACCTATGCAGACAGCTCCCCACCCCATCTCTGAAGCATCTGAGGTTATGGTGATATCTGGGGAGAACTGCAAAAATGGTGTTGGCTGAAGTAATGAGAATTCGGACAACCACCAGTGTAAATCATCCCTAGAGCTACCCAAAAGGCTTAGTTTATTCTCCTAGGGATCCTGCTCTCGCGCCGCATTTTTGAGTGTCCTGCCCATGTCACGCTGAAGATGTCTCGTAAAAAATGTGGACATCGGTGCAGCCGGCGTGATGAAATTCACTCTGCCGATAAACTTTGATATATCTCTTGCAAAAACCATCTCTTTTATCAGCAAGGTTTTTGCCTAATTGGAAATTTTATTTTTCTTGTCTCCCGAAACGGCAAGAATGAGTGCACCTGTATTTACACTCAGACCTAGAAAATACATTTCTTGAGCGGGTTCCGTAAGGAACTTCTCTAGGTTTACTGACATTCGTGAAAAAGTCGATTGCGTATGTGAGCTGCTGAGAAAGAAGCTGCTGTGATTCCGCAAAACAAAATGCCCAGTCATCAAGATAATGAATCAGTCGGAAGCCCTGCCCTCGTAAGTGTTCTGCTAAGACCCTCATTAATTTAGTGTAGGTCACGGGTGCAGTTGCTAAACCGAAAGGCATGCAGGTTAATCTGAATATGCGCCTCTCCCATCGAAAAGCCAAAAAAAAATCGATGCTCAGGAGCAATGCTTACTGCATAATAGGCTTCTGACATGTCTAGCTTAGCACAGTAGTCACTACTAACTACTAGATCGGGCACAAGGTGAAGTCCTTCTATTTTAAAGTGAGGGATATGGAGGAACTTGTTCAGAGGCCTGAGGTTGATGATAGGCCTAACTAACCCATCCTTTTTTGGTATTTCGAAAAGAGTAGAGAGGAAAACTGGTGTTTTCGGATCAACTCCCTCAATAACGCCTTTCTCGAGAAGTTTCCCCAATTCTTTGCCAAGCTGTTCTGAATACTGACTGGGTTGAACACGAGGAGTTTGTAACTCAATGGTAAGGTTCGACCACACCTTCGAGAAAATCGATAATCTGCCAGCGACACGCTCGCAGTTATGCTCACCAAACAATGGAAACGACTCATACCTCATTTTTTTAGTGGGGTTTTTCTTGGTGGGCCTCGCTTGCTGGACAACTTCTTGATTGCCTTGCTAGTAGTCGAGTCCGACGAGGTCAGTTCCCCGCGGAGAATGGGACCAAAAAGCTCCGGCATGTACTGCTCCTGCAGTTGGTGGAATAAATGGGTCCCCTCGAGTGGCAGCCTTCTGAAAGATTGAACTGCGCGTCGTGGCGGGACCCTTAGGGCTCGTAGGATCGATTCTCTTTCGGCGCCAATTATCTCTTTGATGGCAGACGACAGCAACGGCTGCATGATTTCAACGTAGGCTTTCGAGTTTTCTCGAAACGATTACTCCTGTGCTTCATCGGCAATTTTCAAGAGAAGCTCTGTTATGTTGAGCGAAGTCAGCACGACTTCATAGATAGCGAGGGCTTCGGGTGCTTTGAAGGAGACGAAACGCTCCCTCTCTCGATCGAACGTCCGCAGGTCGTCGTCGACTAGCACTGGGAGAGCCATCACGCTGCTGAAAATGAACATAAAAACCACTTCATGGAAAAAAATATTTTCTCATAAATGAGGGCAATCAATCACCTTACTAATGGCATTTTGCGAAGGAGAGCGGCCCTGTCTGCATGGAATAGAAATGTCCCTTTAGCGAGCTTTTCAAACCTCGCTTTAGCTTTAGTGCTGATTGCCACTCGAGGGCGAGCGTCTAGAGCAGGCAATTGTGGAGCTTCGGGTACTTGTTGGAGCGCATTGGCGTAATCCGTCTTCTTTGGAGTCCGTCCCTTCGGCAAGGAAGGTTGGACGGACTCCGGTCGAAGACGACGACTGACCGGAGAAGGTGACCTCGAGCGGCTACTGGAGGACGAAGTGCTAGATCCATGGCGAGAGTTCGAGCTGTGCGACCTGCTGTCGCTTGACACAGAACGTGAAGAGCTCGATGATGACGACCTCGCCATCGGAAAAAAATAATTCTCTTTGTCTGAAGCGTAGACAAAATGGGGTTGCCACCCGAAGAGCAAGTGGGACACAGAGCTGAGCCCATAAAAGTGAGAGTGGAGGATAGATCTAAAGAGAAGAAAGGGCATCCGTGTCGAACGTCTGGAAACAAGTGAGGCACTCAGAAAATTCGAAACAGCTTGCGCGCCACCAAAAGCAGCTTAAACAAGCTGAGCGCCACGACTTCTTCTAAATGCATCTTGCGCGCGCGGTAGTTTCCATGAACCGTCTTGCGCGCCACGAGGCTGAAGCTTGCGCGCAGCTTCGAGGAATTTCTTCAGTTAGAGAAACTTGCGCGCAGCTACTTTCTGGCGGAAAAAGTTGCGCGCAGCGACCTTGGAAGCGGAGAACCCTACATGTGCATTCTTGCCTCTGAATCGATCGACTAACACATCCTCAGCCAAATTTTTCCGATAACTTCTCCAATTCATCAATGCATGCATATACTCACTTTTCTGGGGTACTACATGCAGTAATTACATGATTCATATGTCTTCCTTGACGTAGAAAAAATCTCTAGTTCATAATCTGAATACTTCCCCCTGATTTTCCATACCCACAGCACATTTTGTTATGTTGGTGATTCTCTTCCAAGTAAGCCACGCTGGATCTATGTCTTTACTGACCCTGATTGGCATCCACGCACCTTTAATTGAAGTTTCTCGAAATTCGGTTGAAAAGTTATTGATTTTTTCAAGCTTTTTTCACGTTCCTCAGACTTTTTTTGGCAAGGTGTGGTACTCATAGCATTATAGTGCTCAAGTATCATGCATGCATCATCAAGTAAGTTACTTGTGCCCTTCAATGTATGTTACTGAGGTTACTTTGGCTAGCATGTAACTGGGGTTGAAACTTCTGAGTAGGAAGTTTGCCATCGTAGACCGAAGCATTAGGAAGTTCGCCATCGCATAGACCGCACATAAATCAACTAAGCTCAACTAAGCTAAAGTGAACTGGATCCAAGCAGACCACATATTTGGCGGCTATTTCACGGCTATTTCGCGGCGAGAACTATTTCGCGGCTATTTTGCAGCCAGCATTATTTAGCGGCTATTTCGCGGTTACATCGCGGCCGGCGTTATTTGGCGGCTATTTCCCGGCTATTACGCGGTCAGCAGGCATTTTGCGGCTATTTTGCGGCTATCCCTCGGCCTAAACTCTCAGAGTGATGGCACTCAATACGAAGGAGGCGTTTCAAGTCGCACTGTCGAACCGTTTTTCTTTGTTAACTGAAACTGATTCTGTGGATGAACAAGAGAGGCACACAACGGACGCCATCCTGGAATGCGCCGAGCCACTTTGCCCTGTCACTCGCCAGCGGACGCAACCATGAATAACGGACGAGTCTATCCGCCTCATAGATGAACGCAAGCAAGCGAAACTGTCGAATTTCAATCGCTATCGGGAGCTGTAAAAAGAACTTCGACACAGGTTGAAGGCGGAATGAGAGTCGTATTGGAGCAGAATAGCAGACTTCAGCGACATCGAGAACAAACGAGCCGTGAAGAGAAAGCAGGATTTCGGCCGGGTCGTAGCTGCAGTGACCAAATTTTCGCTCTGCGTCAGCTCTTAGAAGAAATGATTTGTTGTGTTAAACGCGTTTTCATCGTGTTTATTGACTTCAAGTCAGCATTCGATTGCGTTTACTGGCCGGCTTTATGGAGATCACGGGAATGCGAACACATACCGAAGAAGATAGTGAAGTTCCTCTAGCAAACATACAATGGATCAACTAGTTGTATTCGCATCGGAGATAGGCTATCTGAAGAATTCACGATCAATGCTGGTGTTCGTCATGGTGATGTCATATCGCCGCTACTGTTCAATACTGTGATCGATGCCATCATGAGGAAGGCCTTTGAAAACAGAAGAGGCGTCCAGTACTGCACCAATGATTACGTGACGGACTTGATGTTTGCAGATGATAGTGCTGTGTTCGCGAATACCGATGCTGAGGCAGCGTATTTAGTTGGTAACATAGCGCAGATTGCGAACTCCTTTGGCTTGCAAAACAATATGGATAAAACGAAAGTCATGACATCAGACGGATCGACTCTGTGCACTTCGAAGGAGCTGAACTCCAGAAAGTGAAGGACTTCAAGTACCTTGGATCATTAGTACAGGAGAAGAAAGTGGCAGCAACGACGGAGATCCACAGCAGAATCGGCAATGCTTCTACTACTTTTGCTTCGCTTGGCTGGTGTCTGTGGATGAAAGCCAACGTGTCGATGAAGACGAAGGCTCGGAAACGTGGACGCTACCCAAGTCGGACCTGGTGAAACTCGAGTCCTTCCAGATGCGATGCTTGCGCCAGATCCTCGGGATTACCCTTTGTGACCGCATACGCAGCGAAATCATCAGGGAGCAATGTGACCACCAGCCCACGACAGAGGACCAAGTCCAGACCAGACGATTGCGATGGTTCAGACACGTGTGCAGGATGGACGCGAGCCGATTACCGTACAGCATGCTATGGAGGAAACGGCCAGTCCAGTGGAAGATCCAGCGAACGGCCCCTAAAAAGACATAGCTGAAACAAATTGAGGATGATCTGAAAAGACAACGGTGCAGTGTACTTAATGCTAGATCTATTGCTACGAATCGTTCTGAATGGAAGCGTATCATTCAGGCCGCTCGAGCTCCCATGGCACCCACAGCAGTGTATTGGCTGAGAGGTCATCCCGCTCCGCCAGACGCCAGCTAACGGGATGTGTGAGTAAGTAAACGCGGTCGTGAACAGCTTCGGCGAGATGGTGTCTCCCTGTCTGACACCCTTTCCAACCGACACCTTCAGTTTCCTCTCGAATAGTTGAATAATGGTGTTGCTTCCGTTATTACACTCTTCCAGTATTCTGATGTACTGGGAGTCAACACCAGCGTGGATAAGAGCGTTAAAAACAGCCGGGACTTCAACCGAGTCGAACGCCTTGGTATAGTCGACGAAGACGAGCGCTAGAGGTAGGTGGTACTCCCTTGTCCGTTCAATGACTTGCGTTAGCGCCTGCATATGCGTTGATGATAGAGATTGCTGGGTGTCTTTTGGGCTTGAGTCGTAAAACAGCCAGGCGCGGGGAGTAGATGTAGCGCGAATCCATAGTTTGTGCTATGGTGCTGTTGAGTAAGAAGCCAACACCGCCAACGTTCCGTCCCTCCAATTTTTCCGAGAATAAGCAATCTTCCATCTTTCAATTTCTGAACGGCCTCTTTGTTCGTCATGGTCTCCTGTACTGCTATAACATCGTGAAGTATTCGATCCGCAGCTCGCAGAAAGACGTTCTGATCTGCTTCAGTTGAAAGAGTTCGGGCGTTGAAAGAGCGAAATCGTACACAGTCGTGGTGCCTGTATTTGTCCGGTCCAGTTTGTCCGTGACCATAAAAGGTCCTGCGTACTCCAGGATTTGATCGCCCCTCACCCGTTGCCGTACCTTCCGACGTCGTAGACGGCTAGGCGCGGTGTGCGGAGGAGTGGGGCAGCTGATTGGATGTCGATGCGTAAGGCCATTCGTCTCCTGGATCTCGTCCTTAGCCGGGCAAGGGCATGGGATGAGCCCCGTGAACGCGTCAGCCCTGGCTTGACGCTGACATTCTAGGGGGGGGGACAGTTCGGATCTGTTCGTCATTCACACCAAGGCTTACCAGGCCACCCTACAGGGTCTGTGAACGCTTTCACCGTACACCAACGAGGAGTTAGATCCCTGTACAGTAGGTTATATAAAAATAACCTCGAGTATATTTGAGGTTATATAAAAAACCAAATATACTCGACATTCAAGATCTCGAAGAATCTGGAAAGCACCTCTGCTGTAAGCAGAAAGAAGTAAAGAATTGATCAACTGCGCCTTTGAACCATGCATTGACTGAAAGTTCGAAGGCGAAATTTTGAAAAATTCATCAAGTTTATCGTTCGGATTAGAATGGTGATAATTGTATGGTTTCCGTTTTCGGTTTAGTTTGACGCACGAACGCGGCTAGCCGTGAGGGGTTGGCGGCCTCACTGGAGAATGGGGTTTCGATTTGCGCGGGGTGATCTACCGTCGCATTCCCGTCCATTCATCAGACTAAGATTATTACGCGAACTCTATGTAGTTCAACTCTGGCACGCTCTCATCAAATCTGAAATTAGAATCTGCCGTCATGTTCTTACAATAAGACCAACAATCGACTCCTTTAATGCGACACCAGGCATACGTAATACATGTTCGAGTAAAACAAATAGTAATATACTATGGCCGTATCCATGAAACAGCGGGAGCCTTCCGGGGAGGTTTTTAGAACCAACCGATGTACGCGGCGAGCTTACATACTTTGAACTCTCCCGCGAGACTCCCGCAGTTTTACAAATACGGCCAATGGTCTATCGTTATGGTGTTTTCTGCTGCTAAGGTTGTGTCTAACCCCTTGCGGAGATTGGACAGTTCACTGATGCCGCCGATGCTAATTGACATAATTGACAAGAAAAAAAATCACCGAAATCCTCTCTGGTTGTTCGCAACTTTGTAATTCGAGTAGTGGGAATCGCCCTTGAAGATCAGCTGGCAGTCGGTGATCCGGTAGAGGAGTGGGATCACGCCAGCGAGGAAAGAACAATATTGTCCATCACTGAATGAGGGATCGCCGCGACGCTGCTTGGCGGGAAAAATTGCGCGCGGGAAAACGAAGGGAGAGTGGCTATTGATCGCGCAATTTTTCCCGCCAAGCAGCGTCGCTGCGATCCCTCATCCAGTGATGGAGGATACCTTGATTCCTATTCCAGAAACTCTTGAGTATGCGTTATGTTTCAAGGGGAGGCCGTTTTTGAAAAGCAGGCAGGGCTGTAGCACTTCATGGCTAACAAAATCTTATTCATAATTCATTCAGGATTTAGGTAAACAAGGTCACGACTATGATCGAGATGCAGTTCCTTGAAAGCATTATAATCACGTTTGACTCTGAGAGTTTTGGCCAAGAAATAGCCGTGAAATGCCTGCTCGCTGCGTAATAGCCGTCAATTATGGCTCGCCGCGGAATAGCCGCGAAATAGCCGCTAAATAATGCTCGCCGTAAAATAGCCGCGAAATATTTGGTTTGCTTAGGTCTAGTTTAGTTTAGCTTATTTGAGTTACGAACGTCTATCCGATGGTGAACTTCCTAGTGCTGCTGAGCGGTGCCCTACTCCAGAACTCCGGAATGCTACGGGTGAAGTCGAGTTTTTTAATCGCCCGTATTCACTGCTTTGATGGAATTTTAAAACATCACGAATCTATTCACAATGGGACGCTCATAAGCTCGGATGATAGCAGGACATCGGCGTATGTGGCGTAGGCATACGCCTCACATTGTTCTTATCCTCTCCTCTGACTACCAGAATGTTTCTTCTCAGCGGAACATGGAGCCATCAGTCGAATTCGGCATGCATATAGTGAAGATTGAAGCCACTATCAGTATTGATGTCTTCACATTCAATTCCCAGACAAAATACGCAACGACTAGATCACTACGATTATTTCCTACATTTTTATCAAGATCAGAGGTACTCTCTGGCCCGGAAAAACAGCCTTGATAGACATTATAGCATTGTGATTTAACCAGAAATGTCCTCTGGTGTTTGACTTCATTCGTGAGGTTGGGAAACCGACGCAAAGAGACCTCTATATTTATTTGGACGCCTTCTTATAGAACACATCGCAATAGTAATGATTGACGGAAACGTTGTCTGTAATTGTGAATAAATATCTCATTTCCAGATTCGTGTTTGTGTGAAGACCACCAGTTTCCGGGAAATAGCCGAGAGATAGCCCACCAGGAACCGCTGCGGAGCCTGGTGGGCTGTTTCTCGGCTATATCTCGGCCAAAACTCTCAGGGGAATGACTCCAGCGCTGCGTTCCAAGAATGTTCTCATAGCAGCCTTCCGCCTTGGGAATGTTCTCGGAAAGCAGCCCGGTATAAACACGAAACATAAAAGCTCCGTTTGCTTGACAGGCATAACAGCATGAACAATTTATAGATTTATGAAGATAGAGAAAGTCGAAGAGCTGCTGAACGAAGAAGTTTAGTATACAGCACGTTACATAACCATAAGATCAGCCCTAACACAGCGTTTTCTTACAAAGAAGAATTCCAAGCTGTGAAGAGCAAAAAAAGTAGACCTAAGCAAACCAAATATTTTGCGGCTATTTTACGGCGAGCATTATTTAGCGGCTATTTCGCGGCTATTCCGCGGCGAGCCATAATTGACGGCTATTACGCGGCGAGCAGGCATTTCACGGCTATTTCTCGGCCAAAACTCTCAGAGTCAAACGTGATTACCATGCTTTCAAGGAACTGCATCTCGATCATAGTCGTGACTTTGTTTACCTAAATCCTGAATGAATTATGAATAAGATTTTGTTAGCCATGAAGTGCTACAGCCCTGCCTGCTTTTCAAAAACGGCCTCCCCTTGAAACATAACGCATACTCAAGAGTTTCTGGAATAGGAATCAAAAAATGTTCTTTCCTCGCTGGCGTGATCCCACTGCTCTACCGGATCACCGACTGCCAGCTGATCTTCAAGGGCGATTCCCACTACTCGAAATACAAAGTTGCGAACAATCAGAGAGGATTTCGGTGATTTTTTTTTCTTGTCAATTATGTCATCTAGCATAGGTGGCATCAGTGAACTGTCCAATCTCCGCAAGGAGATTAGACACAACCTTAGCAGCAGAAAACACCATAACGATAAACCATTGGCCGTATTTGTAAAACTACGGGAGTCTCGCGGGAGGGTTCAAAGTATGTAAGCTCGCCGCGTACATCGGTTGGTTCTAAAAACCTTTCCGGGAGGCTCCCGCTGTTTCATGGATACGGCCATAGTATATTACTATTTGTTTTACTCGAACATGTATTACGCATGCCTGGTGTCGCATTAAAGGAGTCGATTGTTGGTCTTATTGTAAGAACATGACAGCAGATTCTAATTTCAGATTTGATGAGAGCGTGCCAGAGTTGAACTACATAGAGTTCGCGTAATAATCTTAGTCTGATGAATGGACGGGAATGCGACGGTAGATCACCCCGCGCAAATCGAAACCCCATTCTCCAGTGAGGCCGCCAACCCCTCACGGCCAGCCGCGTTCGTGCGTCAAACTAAACCGAAAACGGAAACCATACAATTATCACCATTCTAATCCGAACGATAAACTTGATGAATTTTTCAAAATTTCGCCTTCGAACTTTCAGTCAATGCATGGTTCAAAGGCGCAGTTGATCAATTCTTTACTTCTTTTTGCTTATAGCAGAGGTGCTTTCCAGATTCTTGGAGATCTTGAATATCGAGTATATTTGGTTTTTTATATGGCCTCAAATATACTCGAGGTTATTTTTATATAACCTACTGTACAGGGATCTAACTCCTCGTTGGTGTACGGTGAAAGCGTTCACAGACCCTGTAGGGTTGCCTGGTAAGCCTTGGTGTGAATGACGAACAGATCCGAACTGTCCCCCCCCCCTAGAATGTCAGCGTCAAGCCAGGGCTGACGCGTTCACGGGGCTCATCCCGTGCCCTTGCCCGGCTAAGGACGAGATCCAGGAGACGAATGGCCTTACGCATCGACATCCAATCAGCTGCCCCACTCCTCCGCACACCGCGCTTAGCCGTCTACGACGTCGGAAGGTACGGCAACGGGTGAGGGGCGATCAAATCCTGGAGTACGCAGGACCTTTTATGGTCACGGACAAACTGGACCGGACAATTACAGGCATCACGACTGTGTACGATTTCGCTCTTTCAACGCCCGAACTCTTTCAACTGAAGCGGATCAGAACGTCTTTCTGCGAGCCGCGGATCGAAAACTTCACGATGTTATAGCAGTACAGAAGACCATGACGAACAAAGAGTCCGTTCAGAAATTGAAAGATGGAAGATTGCTTATTCTCGGAAAAAAGTGGAGGGACGGAACGTTGGCGGTGTTGGCTTCTTACTCAACAGCACCATAGCGCAAACTATGGATTCGCGCTACATCTACTCCCCGCGCTTGGCCGTTTTACGACTCAAGCCCAAAAGACACCCAGCAATCTCTATCATCAACGCATATGCAGGCGCTATCGCAAGCCATTGAACGGACAAGGGAGTACCACCTACCTCTAGCGCTCGTCTTACGTCTTACTATACCAAGGCATTCGATTCGGTTGAAGTCCCGGCTGTTTTTAACGCTCTCATCCACGCTGGTGTTGACTCCCAGTACATCAGAATACTGGAAGAGTGTAATAACGGAAGCAACACCATTATTCAGCTATTCGAGAGGAAACTGAAGGTGTCGGTTGGAAAGGGTGTCAGACAGGGAGACACCATCTTGCCGAAGCTGTTCACGACCGCGTTCACTCACTCACTCATCCCGTTACCTGGCGTCTGGCGGAGCGGGATGACCTTTCAGCCAATACACTGCTGTGGGTGCCATGGGAGCTAGAGCAGCCTGAACGATACGCTTCCATTCAAAACGATTCGTAGCAATAGATCTAGCATTAAGTACACTGCACCGTTGTCTTTTCAGATCATCCTCGATTTGTTTCAGCTATGTCTTTTTAGGGGCCGTTCGCTGTATCTTCCACTGGACTGGCCGTTTCCTCCATAGCATGCTGTACTCACTCACTCACTCATCCCGTTAGCTGGCGTCTGGCGGAGCGGAATGACCTCTCAGCCAATACACTGCTGTGGGTGCCATGGGAGCCCGAGCGGCCTGAACGATACGCTTCCATTCAGAACGATTCGTAGCAATAGATCTAGCATTAGGGACACTGCACCGTTGTTTCTTCAGTTCATCCTCGATTTGTTCCAGCCATGTCTTTTTAGGGGCCGTTCGTTGGATCTTCCACTGCACTGGACGTTTCCTCCATAGCACGCTGTACGGTAGTCGACCCGCGTCCATCCTGCAGACGTGTCCAAACCACCGCAATCGTCTGGTCTGAACTTGGTCCTCGATCGTGGGCTGGTGGTCACATTGCTCCCTGATGATTTCGTTGCGTATGCGGTCACAAAGGGTAATCCCGAGGATCTGGCGCAAGCATCGCATCTGAAAGGACTCGAGTTTCACCACGTCCGACTTGAGCAGCGTCCACGTTTCCGAGCCGTATAATAGTACAGGAACTATCAAAGCACGGAACAGCCGAGTCTTCGTCGTCATCGATACGTTGGCTTTCTTCCACAGACACCAGCCAAGCGAAGCAAAAGCGTGTCCGATTCTGCTGTGGATCTCCATCGTTGCTGCCACCTTCTTCTCCTGTACTACTGACCCTAGGTACTTGAAGTCCTTCACTTGCTGGAGTTCAACTCCTTCGAAGAGCACAGAGGCGTGCGACCCATCTGATGTCATGACTTTTGTCTTATCCTTACTGATTCGTAAGCCATATGAGTTCGCAATCAACGCTATGTTTCCAATTAAATACGCCGCCTCAGCATCGGTATCCGCGAACACAGCACTATCATCCGCAAACATCAAGTCCGTGACGTAATCATTGGTACCGTACTGGACGCCTCTTCTGTTTTCAAAGGCATTTCTCATTATGGCATCGATCACGGTATTTAAAAGTAGCGGTGAAATCACATCCTCCTGACGAACACCAGCGTTGATCGTAAATTCTTCAGACAGCCTATCTCCGATGCGAATGCAGCTAGTTGATCCATTGTATGTTTCTTGAAGGAGCTTCACTATCTTCTTCGGTATGTGCTCGCATTCAAGTGATCTCCATAAAGCCGGCCAGTAAACACAATCGAATGCTGACTTGAAGTTGATAAACACGATGACAACACGTTTACCGATCCGGATCCTTTCTTCCAGGAGCTGACGCAGAGCGAAAATTTGGTCGGTGCAGCTACGTCCCGGTCGAAAGCCTGTTTGTTCTTCACGGCTGGTTTGTTCTCGATGTCGCTGAAGTCTGCTCTGAATGATCCTGCTGAAGACTTTTCCAACAATCGATAAGAGACTTATTCCGCGATAGTTATGACAGTCCCTGGCGTCACCTTTCTTGTGAATAGGCACAATGATTCCGCGCTTACAAGTGGCTGGTATGCTCTCAGACTGCCAAATGAGCTTAATCAGCTTATAAAGTTGACACAACAGAATGTCTCCGCCAGCTTTAATTGCCTCAGCAGATATGTTGTCAACGCCCGACGCCCTGCCGTTCTTCAGCAACTTGACAGCCAGTCTCAACTCGTCCATAGAAGGTTCTGAATCCAACGCGGCTTCCTGCGGCACTTCTATTGGAGGCGACTCGACAACCGGTCCTCGTGGTGCGTCGTGCTTGTAAAGTTCACTAAAGAACTGTCTCCAACGCTGTAGACGTTCTTCTGCAGTGCGCACGAACGTCCCGTCTGAGCTCCTGATGCTATCGCTAACGGGCTTAGTCTTCTTCCTGATACGCTTCAACGTACGGTAGAGTGAACGGTAGTCATGCCTAACAGCAGACTCCTCCATTTCGTCGGCTATCCTGTTCCAATATGACTCCCGTTCCGCCTTTAGCCCGCCTCGAAGTTCTTTGCACAGCTCCCGATACCGATTGAAATTAGACAGTTTAGCTTGCTTCCGTTCGTCTATGAGGCGAATAGACTCGTCAGAAATCCATGGTTGCGTCCGCTGACGGGTGACAGGGCAAAGTGGTTCCGCGCATTCCAAGATGGCGTCCGTTGTCTGCCTCACTTGTACGTCCCCTGAATCAGTTTCAGCTAACAAAGCATGCTGTACGGTAATCGGCTCGCGTCCATCCTGCACACGTGTCTGAACCATCGCAATCGTCTGGTCTGGACTTGGTCCTCTATCGTGGGCTGGTGGTCACATTGCTCCCTGATGATTTCGTTGCGCATGCGGTCACAAAGGGTAATCCCGAGGATCTGGCGCAAGCATCGCATCTGGAAGGACTCGAAATTCACCAGGTCCGACTTGGGTAGCGTCCACGTTTCCGAGCCTTCGTCTTCATCGACACGTTGGCTTTCGTCCACAGACACCAGCCAAGCGAAGCAAAAGTAGTAGAAGCATTCCCGATTCTGCTGTGGATCTCCGTCGTTGCTGCCACTTTCTTCTCCTGTACTAATGATCCAAGGTACTTGAAGTCCTTCACTTTCTGGAGTTCAGCTCCTTCGAAGTGCACAGAGTCGATCCGTCTGATGTCATGACTTTCGTTTTATCCCTATTGTTTTGCAAGCCATAGGAGTTCGCAATCTGCGCTATGTTACCAACTAAATACGCTGCCTCAGCATCGCTATCCGCGAACACAGCACTATCATCTGCAAACATCAAGTCCGTCACGTAATCATTGGTGCAGTACTGGACGCCTCTTCTGTTTTCAAAGGCCTTCCTCATGATGGCATCGATCACAGTATTGAACAGTAGCGGCGATATGACATCACGATGACGAACACCAGCATTGATCGTGAATTCTTCAGACAGCCTATCTCCGATGCGAATACAACTAGTTGATCCATTGTATGTTTGCTGGAGGAGCTTCACTATCTTCTTCGGTATGTGTTCGCATTCCAGTGATCTCCATAAAGCCGGCCAGTAAACGCAATCGAATGCTGACTTGAAGTCAATAAACACGATGAAAACGCGTTTAACACAACAAATCATTTCTTCTAAGAGCTGACGCAGAGCGAAAATTTGGTCACTGCAGCTACGACCCGGCCGAAATCCTGCTTTCTCGTCACGGCTCGTTTGTTCTCGATGTCGCTGAAGTCTGCTATTCTGCTCCAATACGACTCTCATTCCGCCTTCAACCTGTGTCGAAGTTCTTTTTACAGCTCCCGATAGCGATTGAAATTCGACAGTTTAGCTTGCTTGCGTTCATCTATGAGGCGGATAGACTCGTCCATTATTCATGGTTGCGTCCGCTGGCGAGTGACAGGGCAAAGTGGCTCGGCGCATTCCAGGATGGCGTCCGTTGTGTGCCTCTCTTGTTCATCCACAGAATCAGTTTCAGTTAACAAAGAAAAACGGTTCGACAGTGCGACTTGAAACGCCCCCTTCGTATTGAGTGCCATTACTCTGAGAGTTTCGGCCGAGGAATAGCCGCAAAATAGCCGCAAAATGCCTGCTGGCCGCGTAATAGGCGGGAAATAGCCGCCAAATAACGCCGGCCGCGATATAACCGCGAAATAGCCGCTAAATAATGCTGGCTGCAAAATAGCCGCGAAATAGTTCTCGCCGCGAAATAGCCGTGAAATAGCCGCCAAATATGTGGTCTGCTTGGATCCAGTTCACTTTATCTTAGTTGAGCTTAGTTGATTTATGTGCGGTCTATGCGATGGTGAACTTCCTAATGCTTCGGTCTACGATGGCGAACTTCCTACTCAGAAGTTTCAACCCCAGTTACATGCTAGCCAAAGTAACCTCAGTAACATACATTGAAGGGCACAAGTAACTTACTTGATGATGCATGCATGATACTTGAGCACACGTGTAACTTACTTCTCCAAGCATACATGTAACTTACCTAATGGTACATATAACATACCTAAGCATAGACTTCACGTGATAAATTTATTCTGATGAAAGGACGGGGCTGCGACGGTAGATCAACCCGCGCGAATCGAAACCACATTCTCCGGTGAGGCCGCCAACCCCGCACGGGCAGCCGCCTGGTCCATGCGTCAGACTACATTGAAAACGGAAACCATACATGTAATTTGCTTTATCGTGCATGAAACTTACCTATGCATACATGTAACTTACTTCTCCAAGCATGCATGTAACTTACCTAGTGGTACATATAGCTTACCTAATGGTACATGTAACTTACTTAATGGTACATGTAACTTACCTAAGCATACATGTAAATTACTTCATGGCACATGTAACTTACCTCAGTATACATGTAACTTACCTAATGATACGCGTAACCTACCTAAGCATACATGTTACTTACTTAATGGTACATGTAACATACCTAAGCATACATGTAACTTACCCAAGCATACATGTAACTTACTTAATGATACATGTAACTTACCTAAACATACAAGCAGCTTATTTCTTCAAGCATGTAACTTACCTAATGATGCATGTATTTTTCTTAGCTGACCATGCATGTAACTTACATGATCAGCCATGTAACATACCTAACCAGACATATAACCAGCTCCGCTGCTTACTCCGCCTGGACTCATTCGAGCAAGCTAGGTTTTAGATGTTCACCGTACGTGATGATGCATTCCAAGACAAGATAAGTAACCAATGCTTCATTAAAATTGAAAAAAACGTAGCTTAGCAAATCCAACAAAATAACGAAACAAATACCTACCTAATCGGAACGAAAACTGACTTTTAGTCACATGTAACGCAAACAAAATAGTTATAGAAATCAAAATACAACAACAGCTATCTTCATTTATACAGATCAGAAACCACAATATTTTTTCTCGCGGCACACCTATAATTTACAGCAACGGAAGAAGAACGTGGTGCGGTTGCGGACTCTTCCTAACATACTGTAGCCTGATTGTGTTATCACTAATTTTTTCGAAATAACTGAGATTGATCGGTGAGTCTGTGTTTCCACCGATACAAATACATCTGTGAAAACAATGAAAGCAGGGGTGAGTTTCGGGAAGATTTCCAAGGGAAAGAAAGATGTATCTGATAAGAACCGACCAATAATAGGTTGAGAGGCCGTCTGGAATTAGCCTATCTTCAAGGCTATCATTCATGATATCTTATCGAACCCATTTTCCCAACACGGAAATCTTCTTGTAAGCACCTAAGGTGAAAATGTGAAAATTGAAACACAAACTCATCGACCAATTTCAGTTATTTCGAAAGAATGTGTGATAACACAATCAGACTACAGCATTTTGGAAAGAGTTTACAACCGCACCACGTCCTTCCTCCATTGCTATAAACTATAGGCTCTACCCCTGGGACAGGCTGTTGCCCTGTTTTCCAATTCGTACCACGCCCGCGACGAGATTCAGGTCTTCTCGAACGGCGAAGAACAACTAGTGAGGGAGATCAAAAAATGAGAACCGCGATGAACCACTTGTGAGGCAGATCAAGAAACAAGAGGTGTGAGATCCGAGGTGAGGTGACGTCAGAAGTAAATTCCTGAAAGTTTAGGTTCCTGGCAAAAGTAAAGATTTGGCATGGCCATTTTTTCGAAAAATTAGGAATATAATCAGTTAAAAGGGGAAGGTAAAGAAAAATGAAAAAAGTTTTGAAATATTCCTGAGAACGATTTGGCCTAGAATGATTTGATTTTCGGGAAATTTAGTGAAATAGTTGAAAGTATGATTTGGCAGTCGAGTTTGAACCAACTATTTATAAGAGTTGTGCAAAATGAGAGATCGCATTGTATGAGCTTATCCGTAGAACATATCAAAGCAAAATCACGCGTGATATGGAACAAACAGTCGATTTCACTTCACTTAATACGTGAAGACCGCGGCATTCCAGCTCCCGAAGGTGCTTTTACTGCTTGCCTTATCACGCGTGATTTTGTTTTGATATACCCTACGGATAAGCTCATACAATGCGATCTCTCGTTTTGCACAACTCTTATCAATAGTTGGCTCAAACTCGACTGCCAAATCATACTTTCAACTATTTCACTACATTTCCCAAAAATCAAATTATTCTACGCCAAATCTTTCTCGGGAATATTTCAAAACTTTTTTCATTTTACTTTACCTTCCCCTTTTAACTGATTATATTTCTAAATTTTCGAAAAAATGACCATGCCAAATCTTTACTTTTGCCAGGAACCTAAACTTTCAGGAATTTCATTAATTTTTCCTAAAGGTTTCCTTTCTAACATGGTTTATGCCTGGTGGTGTTAATTCAAAGCAAACCCACTGATGCCCTGCCCCCTCTCCCCCCCCCTTCTATGACGTCTTGCACGCTCGCACTGATGTCCTGCACACTTTCTACGGCGTTCTGCGCACAACCATTTGGGTCACAAGCACGCTCATGCCGATCATTTTTCACGCAGGGCTACCGTAACCCTCCTTCAAAAATTTTCCAAGTGTCAGCCTGGATATGAGCACACCGTAACAGCCAAGAATCATGTTTGCACAATTTCGACCTCCTTTGCCACTTTCCAGTGGCTTCTCGAAGAGAGCTTCGCGCTCACCACAATTCGGCCGTACCACAGAACACATTTGGAGGCTGCAAAAGGAGGGCTAATAAAAATACTAATTGAGGTGCGCGCGAAGCGCTAACGCTGAACCGATTATCTGTAACGCATGCATATTCAACTTCCCCACAAGGCACGTTTGTGAAAAAACTGCTTGGTTGCGAATCTGCTAAATGGACCCACTCTGAGGGCGAAAGTGGAAAACGCTATCAGTCTGTACGCCCGTCCTCACTCAACCTAAACACGTACAAATTTAGAGATGAAGACGGTGACAATGAGAACAGAAATATTTACTTCACATTTGGCTGCTCTGCCTTCCCAAATATCTTTAACGGTGGTGCCTCGCCTGCGTACATTTCACACTTTTTCATAAAGCTGCGACAACACTGAATAGGGGTGATTTGGCATCAACCATGCTACAAGATGTTACGTGAAAAAGGCGCATTATCATTACAATATAAAAGGTACAATACAGTCTTCATCACACACTACAACAACATGAAAGTTCAAAGGATGAACCTCAAAAAATAAACATAAACATATGAGGAATATGTATAGCGAAAGTTTTCACACATTGAGAGACTTTAGGGGAGTAGTAATCAGTACCCGTATTCAGCCGGATTGCTGAATGCTCAGGCGAAAGAGTTTACAGGCAGATTCTGGATATAGAGAACGTCTACGAGAGACAAAAATTGTCATATTCATTCCAAACGCACTACGCATACTCGTCGGTTCAGCAGCTGTTGCGAATCATGCACATGCAAATACAGAGTTGGCGTTGCCGCGAAGTCGGCGCGTACAACGCAATGGCAAAACAGCCTTCCTTCCAGTGATCATTCGCAACTTTTGCTGAACCATTGTGGTTCATTCAGGATTACCCGAATTTCTCATCAACATTATGTACTGGTTTTTGGACTTTGAAATTAGGAATGACGGCAGAGCCTACAGCAGACGATAGAGGGAAAACCACAGTAAACTCAGACACTGGATAGTGGCTTTCAGATACTTTGAAAAGCAAGTTATTGAATTTCGAGCACCACCTAACCGCTTTCACACACTCGTAATATTTCAACCCTAAGCAAAACGTCGCAGAACGAGTCATAGGGGAAGACACATTATACAGCTTTACAGCAATATAGATTTCGTCCTCCTCCTTCCCAAAAAGTGAGCACAAGGCTGGCGTTGTGCGAGAGGCAACACGTACGCAGATCTGGCAATTCTATGAATTTTGAGGCAATCTTCGTAGTTGTGATGAATAACTAGTATGTCCTTTGTACTTTAGGCGAGTGCTAATTTTGCGAAATGTTGTCATAGAACGGTATAGATAGGAAAATATGTTCAGGGTGCGCTTTAAATATGGCGACAAAAGTTCGAAATACAGGGCCAATGTTCAAGATAGCTGAATTTGTGCCATTTTTTTCGTTGACACCTGAAGGCGTCAAACTTGGAGCACAAGTGCGCCCGACGGTTTTCTATCGATCTGTACACATTACCAACTTCTCTCAAAAAAAGTAATTTACTCTTTGGTGACTACCCCTCTCTTACCCCAGCAGAAAAAAACGCAACCTACAACGTGCTTCGACGTTCTTTGGGAAAAATAACTAATACCGATCGATATGGTAAACAGTGGGTAATTTACTCGTTGACCACTTCCCCTATCCCACCCCATCGGAAAAAAGCACAACCTACGTGTTTTGACGTTTTTGGGAAAAATCAATAATACCGATCGATATGGTAAACAGTAGGTAATTTACTCGTTGACCAGTTCCCTATCCCACCCCATGGGAAAAAAGCACAACCTACAACGTGTTTTGATGTTTTTGGGAAAAAATCAATAATACCGATCGATATGGTAAACAGTAGGTAATTTACTCGTTGACCACTTCCCCTATCCCACCCCATCGGAAAAAAAGCACAGCCTACAACTTGTTTTGGCGTTTTTGGGAAAAATCGATAATACCGATCGATATGGTAAACAGTTGGGGGTGTGTATACAAGTCTGTTGGTACCTGCTCGTTGGTGCCCCTGCTTCTACTGAACCCAGCAGACGTTTGAGTGTACACAGGGAACGTTCGAGCGATATAGCGTGCACAACTATATCGCGAAAGTATCCCGCACATTGCATAAAGGTGTCGCCGTCCGGCACACTAAGGCCTCTGGTCCATAACACCTTAGGATCCGTACCTAGGAAGTCATGGAGTCTTTGGCCACAAGCCACAATTTCGCCACCCTGAACTGTCGATCGCTGTCGAGTGATATCCAAAAACTGCGCTATCCAGACTTCTGAGCTATTTCCATGCACCGTTTGCTGCTTTGCAGGAAACCCGCCTCAGGATAGACCCGTCATCAGCGTCGGAGAGTACACCATCTACTGCGGCAACGCTGACGATAGGATAGTGGGAGGCTGTGCAATAGCTGTAAGGAAGGATTTCAATGGTATGGTCAAGGAGTTCGGCTCAACGTCGTGTCGGAATGCATTCGTACGACTGCGGGATCACAGAGGATTCAATCTGTGGATAGTGAGTGCTCATGCGCCCACTGAAACCGCCGAA
Source organism: Aplectana chamaeleonis (assembly GCA_029168955.1). Taxonomy (NCBI): domain Eukaryota; kingdom Metazoa; phylum Nematoda; class Chromadorea; order Rhabditida; family Cosmocercidae; genus Aplectana; species Aplectana chamaeleonis. The sequence goes on from JAPDOI010001883.1 coordinate 34,839, forward strand.
GACAATTCGAAGGATGCGTTTTATGAGGAACTCAATACGTTGCTGGCCAGGATACCTTGTCAACATGCTGTTGTCGTGGGGATTGACGCAAATGCGAAGATGGGACTTGATCAGGAATCGCAAGTACTCGGTAAATGGTTCTACCCAGTGGAGCAAACATCGGACAATGGCTACCGCCTTGTCGACTTTGTGAACGCAGTGGTCTGATTATTGCATCGACATTCAAGAGGAATCATCGCCGCCATCAGCTTACGTGGCAGGGACCAACCCGGCTATCTCCAGAAGAGCAGCGGAAGCGGAAGATGACAACTTTGAAACTACAGCTTGACTATGTCCTGACGAGGAATATTCCAGTATCGGACATTCGAAGATCTAGAGCTGTGTGGGATGTCGCATTCGATTCGGATCACCGTCCTGTTCTGTTGAACTTCACTGCGAGGATTCATAAGAGAGAAAGCGAGGGGCTCAGCCTCCAGAGGATTGACATGACAAGTCTCAGAGATGAAGAGTGCAGAAGGAATTTCCGACAACGCGTTTCTATTCACATCGGAGTACGGACTAAGAAGAAACTTTGCGACGCGGATTCTTTTGTCAAATGCATCCAGGACGCTTCGAAAGAGGCACTCCCGGTTGTACAGCCTAAGAAGAAGTTCGCCTACGTCTCAGAAGAAACAACATCTACCTACAACAGAGTATGTGCTCTCCGAACTGCAGGAAACTTCGTGGAGGAGAAGCGTCTGAGGAGGAAGTTGCGTCGGCAGCTTCAAAGTGACCGCGAACGAGTGGACGTGTAGAGCTAAGGAGTTCGAGAAGGCTTGGGAGGAGAACAATCCGAGGAAAGCCTACACGTTGCTGCGACAGTATAGCGGGAAGATGAAGAGATGTTCTCCTGTCTTGAACACTACCAATGGAGTTGCAGTTGGTGATGCGACGCTGCCAATATGGAAGGATTACTTCAGTTCACTACTGAATCGTCCAGCGCCATCAGTACCTGAGCTCCCGCATGTTCAGAGAGCACATTACGATGTCAGTGAGGAACCGCCGACTGAGTCTGAAGTTCTGAATTGTGTCCGGAAAATGAAGAATGGAAATGGAGGTGGAGATGACAACAACAGTGCAGAAATGCTGACAGCTCTTCCTCCGTCTGGGATTCGTGAAATGACCAGCACCATCCGTGCCATAAGGATGAGCGAAAGGATACCCGATTCGTGGAGACATGTGATCATCGTACCTCTTCACAAGAAGCTATCCGTCACGGATCCTAAGAACTACAGAGGAATCTCTCTACTTCGTGTCATGTACAAGGTTTTAGAACGTATCATTCTCGAGCGACTTATCAAACATCGTGATGGAACGACCAGAGATGAGCAAGCCGGTTTTCGACCTGGAAGATCAACCATCGACCAAATTCTCGTCGAATGAAGAGTAATCGCATCGTGGCAGCGGTTTTCGAAGCCATTACAGCTTGCTTTTTTGGACTTTGAAGCCGCGTTCGACTCTCCTCATCGTGATCGATTGCTCAATGCTCTGCGAGCAGATGGAGTCCCGGAAAAGTATGTTCGGTTAATCGAGGACATGAACAAAGGAACAACAGCAGCAGTTCGTACACCTGTCGGATTTACGTCAGCTTTCGAGGTGAAAACAGGAGTAAGGCAAAGGAGCCGTTGCAGGACCTTTTCTTTTCAACTTCGCCGTTGATGACATCATGCGTAGAGTTGCAGAACAGTTTCCTGCGGATGTGATCCTAACACCATCAGGACGCTCCTTGTCGACCTGGAGTACGCCGACGACATTGTGTTATTCGCTGAAAACAACGCAAAACTGCAAAGGATTGTGAACCTCGTTTCGAAGTATGCCGCAGCCTATGGACTTCGTCTTCGTCCCGACAAATGCAAGCAGATGTGGGTCTCTCAGAGGCCTTCAACTGGAGTTTGTGTGGACGGACAACGTATCGAACTGGTGGACGATTTCTGTTATTTGGGCTGTTTGCTGAAGAACGATGGTAGTTATGCAGCGGATATTCGACAACGATGTGCGAAAGCTACGTCTGCATTCAATTCTCTAACCAAGTGTTTGTGGTCTACCACCATCGCGAAGGAAGTCAAGTTGCGCGTCTACCTATCCGCTATTCGCCCTATCATGATGTACGGATCGGAGACGTGGGCAGCACCGAAAACGCAGATGGAAAGGTTGGATTGCACGGAGAGGAAGCTTTTAGGCGTTTGCTTGGATATTTCTGGCCGCGTGTATGCCATAACGAAGACCTTTACAAGGAAATCGACGCAGTACATCAACGCTTGACACGAGGGAGGTGCCAGCATCTCCTAACGCCATCTCAAGCAGCAATGGAAAGTCGACTTCGACTGCTCGGGCATATACTAAGAAGAACGCCGGATCGTCTCGTACAACACGCTTAAAAAAAATGCTTCCAAATCCTGTCTGGAAACGGCCACCTGGGCGTAGGCGAAAGTTCTGGACGGATGTGGTTAAAGAGGATTTAAAGTCACTCGGCATCGAAAGACAGTTCAGGCGCGATGTTTCGTTTCGCAGGAAATGGAATAGTGACAGCTGGATGGAATGTGTTCAAATTGTGGCTGAAGACCGTGAAAAATGGACACGGCTGACTACTAGGACGGCACACCTCGGTGAAGATGCGGAATGACCGCGTCAGGCGAAAGCCAACCGATTAAGTCAAGTAAGTAAGTCATGGTAAACAGTAGGTAATTTACTCGTTGACCTCTTCCCCTATCCCACCCCATCGGAAAAAAGCACAGCCTACAACGTGTTTTGACGTTTTTGGGAAAAATCAATAATACCGATCGATATGGTAAACAGTAGATAATTTACTCGTTGACCACTTCCCCTATCCCACCCCATCGGAAAAAAGCACGGCCTACAATGTGTTTTGACGTTTTTGGGAAAAATCAATAATACCGATCGATATGGTAAACAGTAGGTAATTTACTCGTTGACCACTTACCCTATCCCACCCCATCGGAAAAAAGCACAGCCTACAACGTGTTTTGACGATTTTGCGAAAAATCAATAATACCATTCTATATGGTAAACAGTAATTAAGTAACTCGTTGACTGTATAAGGAAGTGTGAAACAAAGTAAGGTAGCAGAGGTAGAAATGAGAAAAAAATGTACAAAAGCGCACTCCAGAACAAAGCGCGTTGAGCAATTAGCGGTTAAAATGGCTGCTGACGATCAATAGGACGATTCGAAGAGGGGACGTGAACTTGCAAGTAATATACAAATGCAGAACAGAAGTATGCTACATGTGAGTTAAAACTCGAGAAGTAACTTACATGTAATATTGCCTGAAAAAGTTATGTTACTTGCGCCTTCACACGCTAACATGTAACAAGGTTTGCTCACTGTATGTTACTTGTCAGTTAAAACACCAGAAGTATATTACATGTAATGTTGTTTGCAAAAGTTATTTTACTTGCGCCTTCACAAGCTAGCATGTAACAAGGTTTGCTCACTGTATGTTACTTGTCAGTTAAAACACCAGAAGTATGTTACATGTAAGTTTGAAACATGCAAGTAACTTACATTGACGATTTAACTAGCATGTAACTGGGGTTGAAACTTCTGAGTAGCCGTGCCCTACTACAGAATGATTCGGGTCAAAGCGAGTTTCTTGATCACCTATTATTACTGCATTTCCTTGCATGAGCAAACTCCTGTAGGCATACCAGGCGAAGATCAACCATTGCAGATCGGTGCTTTATAGCCACATGCGACGTATTGTGTCAGTCGAAATAACTCTTCGATACACAATTGGATGGGTTTTGAAGCATGAAGGATCTATTCACAATGGGACGCTCATAAGCTCGGATGATAGCAGGATATCGGCGTATTTTACAGAATGCACGCCTCATATTTCTTTTGTCCTCCACTCTGACTACCAGAATATTTCTTCTCTGTGGAACATGGAGTTATCTGTCGAATTTTGCATGCATATAGTGAAGATTCAAGCCATTGTCAATATTGATGGTTTCACATTCAGCTCACAGACAAGGTACGAAAGGACTTGTTCCCTACGATTACTTCCGGTGCAAAACTAGTTAAGGGGGCCACTCGAAAAAATGAAATGATTTATGCATCAAAATGAAAATTTTTTCTTATATCAGATGCCTGATAGCGTAATAAGTCATTGTTTTCATGGGAACTCCCTGGACTACTTCGATTTCTGAAAGTGCTATCATTTATTTTTCAATTGAACCCTGAGCGCCCTCCCCCCCAACTAGTTTTGCACCTTACTTCTTACATTTATCATGCTCACATCTGTTTACATCTGATTAAAACCGTAGGGTATCGAATGAGATCTGCAAGCCATGAGCAGCGACGAAACAGGGAAATTAGAAAATTCACAATCTTTCTGGTCTCTTCGGTTTTCGAACTTCCGTTTCCTGCGTTTTCTGACCATTTTCTTTCCGTTTTCGAAAATTATGAAAAGATTTCCGCAAAGCCCTAGCCTTGGTGGATATAAGCCCTGCGTTGCGGCTCAACCAGAAATGCCATCTGATGTTTGACATTATTCGTGAGTTTGGGAAACCGACGCAAAGAGACCTCAATATTGTCTTTGGACGTCTTCTTACGGAACACATGACAATAGTTTTGGTTGACGGAATCATTGTCCGTAACTGTGAATGAAGGTAAGACCGGCATTAGAAGTTCGCCACCTCATTTCCAGATTGGTGGCTGTGTGAAGAGCACCAGTTGTCGGTAAATAGCCGAGAAATAGCCGAGGAATAGCCCACCAGGCTCCGCAGCGGCTCCTGGTGGGTTATTTCTCGGTTATTTAGCGGCTATTTTGCGGGCAACGTGGTCGCGGCCGAGCATTGGCCGTGGAATAGCCGAAAAATAACCGAGAAATAGCCGCAAAATAGCCGAGGAATAGCCCACCAGGAGCCGCTGCGGAGCCTGGTGGGCTATTTCGCGGTTATCTCTCGGCCAAAACTCTCAGAGCAGCTGCGACCAATCAAGTCTTCTTCTGGGAGGCTCCACACGCCTCGCTCACTGCAACCGAAGCTTCACCAATGCACGCAGGAGGTAGTGGTCTGAACCGCAGTCAGCGCCTCCCATAGCGCGCACGTCGTTCAATGACGACCTGAAACGTGAATTTATCAGCGCGTAGTCAAGAGTGACCACGTCCTTTCCATTAGGGTTCCTCCACGTCAACTGATGTTTCCTGCGGTGTTGAAAGTGAGTATTCCCAATGAGAAGTCCAATGAACGCGGCGAAAGAGAGCAGACGCGAACCACTGTCATTCAATTCACCAACTCCAAATCTGCCCACGACCTCTTCCCATCCTGATCTATCCCTGCCGGCACGAGCGTTGAAATCACCTGCGACCATGATGAGATCAGTCCTTGGGATAGAATTCAGCGCATCTTGAAGTTGAGCGTAGAACGCATCCTTTTCGGCATCACAGCTCGGTTCAGTAGGCGCATAGACGGCCACGATGTGTGTCTTGACCGTTCCGCTTAGTGTGAGAACAGCGACCCTGCTAGAAATCGGCTCGAACGCAACAACACTTCCAGCTTCACGATTGCACAGCATGATCCCAACGCCTTGGTGGTGTCCGTCGCTACCGGAGTAGTACAACGTGATCTTCTCGTTACAGTCTGGCACTTGGACGGTCATTGTTCCGCATCCACTTATCCTGAGCTCGGACAGTGCAGCAACCGATATTCCGCCCTTGGACAATTCTCTTGCGATGATCTCCTTTTGCCCAACATGGTGCGCCGTTCGTACGTTCCATGCCCCAATTCGAACCTCCTTCTTCGGTGCCACAAATCGTCTTCTATTCTGGACAGTAGCATTCTTCTCACCAGCACCCTGGTACCCCAGTGCTGGCGCATCGGCTGCCCCGGATGCGGTAGCTTTATCGCGATATCCTAATAGACTCTCCATGGTCCTACCTGAGGTTTTCCGGCCCGTCGGTAGGAAAGGCCAACCCTCCTTCTTTCACATCCGGGCTCGGGACCGGCAACGGCGGATTTTCACGACCGCGTTACAAGACGTGATGCTCCACATCGACTAGGATAGCAAGGGTATCCTCATAGACGGGTGCAGACTATCCAACTTGCGCTTCGCCGACGACATTGTGCTGCTGGGTTCGTCTTCCGCAGAAGTCGAAGGAATGCTTAACGAACTGGACGCTGCAGGCAAAGCGATCGACCTTACAATGAATTTGTGGAAAACCCAAGTGATGCGCAACCAGTGGTGCGACGATTGCCCCATTCGTCTCTCTGGCATTCCCCTACCCACTATGAGCAGCTACGTCTATCTCGGAAGAGAGGTGAACATGCAAAACGACTTGTCTACGGAGATCGGATGGAGACGACGAGCCGCCTGGTCTGCACTTGGATCGATAGTGGAAGTAACAGACAAATTGTGGGATGTGAAGGCACGAGCACGCTTGTTCAACACCACGGTGCTACCTGCGTTGTGCTATGGAACCGAGACATGGGCGGAAACGAAGGTGATCACACAGGCCATAAGGACAGCTCACATGGCCTCGGAAAGTAGACTACTGAAGACTAATCGTCGTGCCCAGCGAGCTGGTGGCCTACGCAGTGCTAATCTTCGGAAACAGTCGCAGTTAATGGATCCTCTCCTGTTCATGGCCCAGTCCAAACACCGATGGGCAGGACACGTGCTGCGCCGCATGGATGACCTATGCAGCCTCCGTACAACAGTCTGGTTACCACGTGATTGCCGCCGACCTCTAGGCTGTCCTCCCACAAGATGGAACTCTGTATTTTCAGGCAGAGTCAAGACGTTCTGCACCGAGCGAGGGCTTTCAGAAAATCACCGTCATTGGATGGCCCTTGCTCGGGATCGGTTGAGCTGGTTGAGATGTGGTCCACACGGCGGCGACGTGCAGTGAAGATGGATCATCAAGGTATCAAGGTATATAACCTTTTTTCTACTTATGAAATATCAACGCGCTTCGTGCGCATCCAACTATCTCAATTCGACCTACAATGATTTTGAGTACTAGTTTCTGCTCACAGATCATACCTCTCCGCTGCAAAGAAATATTCCCACACCAAAGCAATCTTTATGCACTGGATATACGAAAAGATCCATCAATATATCGTGAACAAGCTCTGTAGTATAGTATATGTTGTCTTTTTCTACGACTGTCTTAAAGGCCGCGTCCGCGATAAATTTCGCCCTCGGTTTTTTGGCCGGAAATCAAAAGTTCAGGGTCTCATTGGAGCCCTGGGGTCGAAAGAACGAACGAAAACGAGCTCGAAAGAGCTCCATACGGCTCCAAAGTTCGCTCGCGCTAGCCCTTCCGCTCGCGGTCGAGTTTTCCGAGGAACAGTTTCGTCCACATCTACATTAGCATCTCGAGCAGAAAGTGGTCACTCAACCGGTCACTTTTTAGGTGCAATTCAGTGGAAGTCATAGCGACCGGATGTGTCCCCGACAAGTTTTGGGGGCGGAGCTCGGCTTTCACCACCCGGTCAGCCTAATTGTGGTGCGCGCGAAGCGCGCACCAAGATTTGGCTTTGATCTCTTCCCGCGCGGATGCCCTACAACGAGATCACCTATTCATACCGTCACCAGAGGAATGAGCTGTACACCATTCGATGCGCAGTGAGATATTACATATGTGTGCAAATTTTCATCTTAACTGGTCCCCGCTTTCTAAAGTTATGACCTCTCAAAATGTTCTCCACCACCACCTCCACCTCACCCTCCGTCCGTCGAATTCCATTTTTTTGGAAGGCGTGGACCAAATCGCTTGAAAATTTGTGACTAGAGGTAATCGGCCACGGGAATGCCGAAAATAATTAAGATAACTCACCACAATGACATCTGGGCCCCTAACGGGCGGTTCAAACTCGGAAACCGGCCTTTCAAGATTAGTTTATAAAAATGACGGGTGTTTTCGTTATCAGTCGTTGTTTTCTTAGGCTCCGGTCATAGTTGGATGAGCCGACGTCTCCAGCCCGGTCGATACACACAGAATGCATTGGAAATGGGATGCAAAAATCACTCGGTGTATCCCCCCGCACCCCCCAACACCCACCCGGTCGATACGTATGAACAACATGGTGAGGTGAAGCTGAGAAAATCACTCGGTGTATCCCCCGCACCCCCAACACCCCCGCACCCCCAACACCCCCCGCACCCCGGTCGATACGTATGTTTAAAATGATGGAGTGAAGTTGAGAAAATCACTCGGTGTATCCGACGCGGTCGATATCCATGCAATACGTGGATGACGGAGGATGAGAAAATCACCGGGTGGGCGGGCCTATGATAAAACATTGCGTATCACTAGAAAGCTAACCATACTGCTACCTCCGTTACTTCACCATACTCTGCTTCACTATTTCTCTGAACAGGTGCAATCCTGTTGGCCACGTAATCATCGTCATATCTAGCTGCTCAGGCATTGGGGAGCTCCTAGCCCACGACTATGGAGATTGGGGCGAGAATACCGCGAAGTGGCGCAAGCGACTTCGTCGCGGTATTCTTTGGCAAAGCTCGTGGGCCACTAGCCAAATGCTTTTTACCAACTTTATAGTAGCCCACGAGTATACGGCTGTCCTTTATCGACGATGTGCTGTCGCTACTAGCCCACGACAAAGCAGTTTTCATAATCTGCACGTACGCCCGACGTTGATCATGTCGGGACAAATCGAAACGTGTTCAAACGATTCGCCACGTCATGGTTTGGTGTCCTTCTCGACATTGTCATTCAATCCATCCACATCTCCTCTTTGATCCCTTTGTTGTCTTTCGCCTTGGTATACTATATGCACTTTCATTTTCTTTACTTTCTGTGTGTATGAGTGTGTGTATGTGTCTATGTTTGTATGTGTGGAAGTGTAAGTGTAAGGGAGAGAGAGAGAAAGAAAGAGAATAAACGGAGATTCGGTCGGTCTGTTTTCAGACGGGGTTATACAAATACTTCCATCATATTGCTGCATGCTCACCATAGCTTCATCGTGGAAATCCTTACCGACTTCAGAACTCGAAATTTCGTTAACCCCTCACCTTCTCAATCTCAGTGCGTACCCTTGTAGAGAATTACATCTCTTTTTCAGCTCTCCACTCCTCGTGTTGTGATGCAGAACATCTGTGTAAATACCGAACACCGGAGAAGGACTATTTTCAAAAGCGGTTAGTAAAACATTTTTTTTTGTTATAATGTGAGAGTCTTTTTCCCTCAGTTTTTTCTCGGCTTTTTTCATGGAAGGGGTGCGCACGAACTTTGGAGGTCCAACCTACGATCCAAGCCGTGAGAAGTGGATTGCGCCTAGAACTAGTACTGTATAAGCTATGGGGGCGACTACCATGAAAGTGAAATTGAAATAAAAAGTTCTCGGAATTAATGACAAGTTTATAATTTGCCACTGGCACAAAATTCTCACGGAAGTGTAAAAGTTTTTCTTGGCAAAGTTCGCCATGTTTAGGCCCAGATATCGTGATATCTTCATCACCGGTGAGGCTGTCTCCCTAATCCCTAGTCTGTTCAGCTTCAGCCGCTCACCTCCAGAGAAAGACGGTGTGTGAATGAAAACACACCGTTCTCAATTTCTTTTATAGTCTACAGCAATGTTAGTAGGACCTGGTTCGCGTTGGGGATAAGCTGTCGGAAGAGTTTAAGGTTAAAGCTGGAGTTCGCCAAGGTGATGTTATATCGCCGTTGCTCTTCAATACTGTCGTCGACGCTATTATGAGGGAGGTCATTGAGAACAGAAGAGGTGTTCAGTATAGCACTAATGGATACGTCTCGGATCTGATGTTTGCGGATGACAGTGCAGTGTTTGCGGATACCGATGAGGATGCAACGTACCTGATAAATAGAGTGGCGCTTGTTGCAAGCTCTTACGGCCTAAGAATAAATCAGGAGAAGACAAAAGTGATGACATCGGATGGCTCGCCTGCAACTGTGCACTTCGAAGGGGCGGAACTTCAGCAGGTCAAGGAGTTCAAATACCTTGGATCAGTCGTGCAAGAACGGAAAGTTGCGGCCACAGCAGAGGTATGCAGCAGGATCGGGCAGGCATCCAGTGCGTTTGCATCGCTTGGTTGGTGTCTGTGGAAGAAAAACAATGTTTCACTGGAGACTAAAATGCGATTGTTTCGAGCGCTAATAATTCCGATTCTACTGTATGGTTCGGAAACATGGACTCTACTGAAGCCAGAGCTTGTCAAGCTGGAAGTCTTCCAATTGCGGTGCCTGCGACATATTTTTGGGATTACGATTCGTGACCGTATTTGCAACGATAACATAAGAAGAAGCTGTATGGATCAACCGCTGGTTGAAGAGCAACTGAAGACAAGAAGATTACGGTGGTTTGGACATGTATGTCGAATGGATGCTGGCCGGCTCCCGTACAGTATGCTGTGGCGGAAGCGCCCGCCGTCGTGGAAGATCCAGAGAACGGCCCCGAAGAAGACGTGGCTCAAGCATATAGAAGAAGATCTAAAAACCCAACGGTGCAGTGTTCCTAACGCTAAACTTATTGCTGCAAACCGTACTGAATGGAAGCGTATCGTTCAGGTCGCACGAGCTCCTATGGCACCTACAGCAGTGTATTGGTTGAGAGGGCATCCCGCTCCGCCAGACGCCAGCTAACGGGATGAGTGAGTGAGTGAGTGAGGACCTGGTGAGGTTGCGAACTCGTCTTAACATACGGTAGTTTGTTAGTGGTATCACTCATTTTTCCGGAACAGCTTTGATAGATCGGTGAGTCTGTGTGTTCACCGATACGACTACATCTGTGGAAGCAATGAAAACAGGTGAAAATGTGAGAGCGGAAGCCGAAACTCACCGACCAATTTTAGTTATTTCGGAAAAATGAGTGATAACACTATCAGGCTACAGTATGTTAAGAAGAATCCGCAACATCACCAGGTCCTACTTCCATTGCTGTAGACTATATACCCACCATTTATCAATCGGTTATCATCAATTTTGTCTACCGTGAGAATTTTGTGCCGATGGCGATTTATAATCGTCTGAACTAATGCGCGGAACGCTATGAAAAAAGGCGGTCATTAGTGCCATTGTGCGTAAAGCCTCTTTCAGGGTTCGATCGATGTGCGACGCGATCGTGTGCACGGCTACGCGACCGTCGCGTCGCCGTGGAAACCACAGGCTTTGGAAGTGTGAATGCCCAATCGCGAAATTTGGCGATCACGCACTGTTACGTACACATTCTAACCGACGCCTAAAAAGCATAGATGAATACAGCAAATTAACACAGTTAACACTTTAGAGACCGCCTGCTCCACGGCGAATTTCCACAGCGGACCGGTGCGCTCCACGGCTAATCGTTTCCGTGGGTGCGCAGTGTGGACACGCGGTCCGCTGGGAACCATTTTGATCGGAGCAGGCTTTCTTACTTAGACAACCAGTATTCCGTTTCTACTCCACCTGAGAGTATGTCGCTCCACAGAGATCTGGAGTGAGGCCATGGTGAAGCAATGATCCACCGCTTTTTCGCGGACCTGCTTTTTTTAATTTTGGAAGTTATTACAGCTTTACATGCACAAGGCTGGTAACAAAATAAGCGTTTGTTTGTCGACTTCTAGAATTTTCTTCAGGTTACAGCTAATGGTTAGGATTGAGCCGTGCTAGGCCAAGCCGGAGTATTGGAAATTCGAAAATGAACAAACTTCTCCTCTGTAATGCCCTAATAAACCTCATGTAGAACTTTCGGCGGACTCAATAACTTTGATCTACCAAGTTGTCTGATGCGACCGACAGAAACTTTATCAGAAATCTCAAAATGGGAATCAGATTCATAATCAGCCCCCCCTCCTCCCCAATGGCCACGTGAGCGAAGTCGCACCGAAACGTGAAACGTTTACAAACGGATAACGAACGACAGACGCCAACGAAGCTTCAGAAAATTGTGGAATATACACCACTTCATTGTTCAGCGCCTCCAAACATACCCCGTAGTTAAATTTCAGTAAAATTTTGAGCGCTGAACTATTTCTAGGTTTTCACCCCTTTCCCCCAAGTTACCCTCAACTCGAAATTTAGCGAAAATTTAAACAAAGTTGACCTATGGCTAATATACCGCAGTCGAAGGAAATTTCATTGGAAATTGAAAGGTAAAAACCAGAACCTTGTGCAGCAACTCGAATAACCCTCGAAGTCAATGCAGCAAAATTTTGAACGATGACCTACTACAGTTATCTCCAATAGGTGGCACTACTATTTCGACAATCAATTGTAGAACATCAGTTCCGTGATAAGCATCATTGATACCCCTTCTTAGCCAAGTTTGTAACGATTTATTTCCAACCAAAGAAGCTCGAAAAATCGAAAAGTGCCATTTCCGGAGATGCCTGTAAAATTACTAGGAACGCTGAAAATGCTTGACCACTGTGAGTGTAAATAGGTTACATCATAAGGAACCTATCCGTAATTGAGAAAGACTCCACGCCAGAGAAATATAAAAAATATTAAATGTTTTATGGCGTGGGTGCGCAGTGTGGACACGCGGTCCGAGGGGCAAAACAGCCGTGGGTGCGCAGTGTGGACACGCGGTCTCTTAAGTGTTAACTGCAGCTGTGTTTGCTTGCGCATTCATCTATGTATGAAAATTGTTTTGAACAATTATTTGTGGGAGTCTGCGGGCCGTGGGCGGTGTTGAATGTCTTTGATAGGGATTTTTTTCGTTTTTCTCTATTTTTTATATTAAAAAGTTCCGTGGTTTGTGTCGCGCATTTTGAATATGAGAATTATAATCCGCAAGCACGTGCGCAAGTCGAAAAGACTGGAAAAAACATAGCGAAAAAATCCACTCGCAGAACGTGTTCAACGCTGCCCATGGACGCTTAAAGGCAGTGTTCACGATAATCTTCGATTTTGAGATTAATCGGTAAATCGATTGTTTGGCCCCCGAGTAGAACTGAAATGACGAAGAAACCGAGAAAAACGCACCAGAAGGGCGCGAAATCCTTAAGTATCAGCCCGCCTCTTAAGTATCAATAGAACTGTTCGTTGTGACAATGAAATCTTTTGTGGACCCGTCTTTTGCAATTCTCCATTCTATGTTGCTCCGTTCTCTCCTTCGGGCCCTAACTAATACGGTTTCGCCCAAAATAATCTTCAATTTTCGATTAGTTCCATTTTTCACCGGTGACAACCACCGTGAACATGTTCATCCAATCGGACAACTAGTCCAGGCCAGAGAATAGTATTACTAAAATAAGACGAATTAGTGCGTTTCTCGCCGCTTCTTCGTGATTTTGGTAACACTTGGTTGCCAACGCATTGTTTTGAGTGGAAAACTTGGAAACGAGAATCATCGTGAACACTGCCTTTAAAGGCGCAGTCCAACCTCAGGGGTAAAATTTGATATTTTTGTAGGACCACCGTGTATAGCACCCATGCCAAACGCGAGATCTCAATTCGATCGAAAAAGTGAGAAACTACACGGAAAAAGTCACCTAGCCCACAACACCCTAAAAGCCTAATCAAGCGTTTCGCTCCGAAAAGGTAACCAAAATCTTTGCAAACGGAAAAATTGGTTTGTGTGGCGATGCTCAAAAGCAAAATGTACGATAGCAGAGCTCTTGGTTCCTTCTCCCGGCGGTGTGCGCAGCTAGGTCTTTGGGGTGTTGTAGGCGGGGCCGACTTTTTCCTTGTAGGTTCTCACCTATTAGAGCGAATTGAGATCTCGCGCTTGGCAGGGTTGCTATTCACGGCGGCGGACTTTAATGTGAAATTTTACTCCTGAGACTGGGCTGCGTTTTTAAAAGCAGCGTACGCGCAAAAAAAATATTTAATTTTTTACAATTTTGCACAGGCAGGCCTACCAGGTTGTGATTTGTCGCAAAGAGGCCACCCAAAACACTCAAGTTTCGGGGAAAAACCCCTTCCAAACTCTCGGATCAAGGTTTTCACGTATGTTCGGTGTGTATTGTGTAGTACACAAATGTCGGAAATTTGAACGTCTGAATTAATTTATTCCCTTAACTTTTTAAGTTCCACAATTCTTTTCGCCTTTCTGCTGTCTTTTATTCTCTAAAAACGAGAAGCTCTCAAAACACACGTCTGAAGGACTGTCGGAGCTATTCGCGGGATTTCTGCTCATCGTTCTAGATGATCGACCGGGAAAACGCCTTTTCAGTTCACTGGGCAGTTTTCACGAGCCTATAGCATTACGAATACGCAAGATTGAGGTCTCAAGCTTAGCAAACTCATTTTGACTATTAAGCCACAAGAGATACTAGCGATACTAGTCGTTTTCGGAATTCCGACCAACGCTTTGTGTACTTCCCTTGTTAGTCTAAAACTGAGCAACACTCTTGTGTGATTCGGAGCAACGCGGATGGTGGGTAGAAAGTAAACCAATAAGGTGTTCTTTTTGAGGGCAGTAGTAATATGGTATAGATCACATATTTTTAAGCGATTCCATGTCTTGACTCGGTCGTTTGTGTGATGAATATGCCTCCATGTTCTCAATTGGCATTTTCCAATCCAGCTCGGGGCCAGAAAATATTTTCACTTTGGGTAAAAAAGGGGTGAACCTATAATTTTGAACTCCTGGAGTATGGCGTTTTTCCAGAACGTTTAGTACTTTTTTCGATTTAGCAATTTCTCTAGCACTGTAGTTTTATTTGACTATTTTCTCTGTTTTATATTAAACCAATGGCGCGTTAGAATGCATAATTTCGGTTTTTTTAGGAATGATGATCGTCTATATCACGAGATCGACTATGTTTTGACCCCACTATCGGTAAGATCTAAGGAAAATGCGTCCCAACCAACACTGTTTACTCTAAATTTAGTGGTTTCAGAGGAAAGCGCGTAAAGTTGACTACAGCAGTCTAATTGAGGAGAATTCGGATGATGAAGTAGAGAAATGAAGACGACTACGTATCATTGAAAGAGCTTCGATCTCGTCCCGGCCCGGTTCCTTTTCAGCTTTCTTATTTTTCTGTAGTTTATTTATTTATTTATTTACATAAGCCTGTATACCAGACCTATGTGCAACGAACAACATAAACGAAATCAGCAAAAAAGCATACATAAGGAACAAGGGAAAACTACCAGTTTTCGATCAGGTAGTGTAATGAGTTCAAAGCAGATATACGTATTGCCCATAATGATGTAGAGACAAGGAAATTGCTCCGCGACGGATTAGCGCTCGCCACGCTCGTTCTCGAAGTGTTCAGTTACAAGTTTTCTAAATGCCTTATGGCTCACAGGGATGGATTTTAGCCTCCGAAGCCGTTCGAATGCCGGGGTCGCCCTATTTATGAAGAAAAAGCGCCTGCAGTTTAGGTTTGAATTTTTGCGCACAATTTTGAAGCTCCTCCTGGTACTTGATGTTCTCACCTCGACAATACACCCAGGCCGGAGACCAAAGTCCGGTTGATACAAGATTTTATGAAGCAGCAGTAAGTCGTTCAACCCTCTCCTTACCTGAAGAGTTGGCAGTTTGAGTTCACTATTCCTGGTTTCTGCAGATGGCATTTGTTGATAATGGCAAAAACCGAGCTTCCTGATCATTAACTTTCTTGTAAACCCGTTTTGCACCTTTTCAAGTTTGACTATGCTTTTCTTTTTGTGTGGACAATACACTGGTGTCCCATACTCAAGAATAGGTCTCACGTAGGTTTTAAAGGCTCTAAGTAGTACCGCGCTATTTCTTGTTCCCAGTCCCCTGAATATATTATTGACAGCCACGGTGGCTCTGGTAGATACCGATTCGCAGTGCTTGTCAAAACTGAGGTTTCGTGTGAGGATGAATCCCAGGTCAGTGATCTGCTCGACATTGTCAATCTCAGTCCCTTCGACATTGTAAGTATATGACAGTTATTTGAGGAACCTAGATGGAGACACTTCGTTTTCTCCTTCGATAGCGGCAGGTGCCATTCATGAGACCAGACCACCATTGCGTCTATTGCATTTTGGATTGCCCTAATGTCCTCACTAGAGCCTGCCTGGCGAAAAATCTTAATATCGTCTGCAAATGCACAGAAATCAACTCCAAACCCACTCAATAAGTCCCCCAGCTCGTGCGTGTATATATTGAACAAGATCGGTGAAAGGACTCCACCCTGCGGAACTCCACTACACACTGGGTGACTCTGCGAATACGAAGTGTTCACTCGAACCGAAAAGGTCCTATGCTCCAAAAATGAGGCGATCCAAGATACTATGCGCGGGTGTACGCCTACCATTGTTAGTTTTTGTATTAGCTTATGATGCGGGACTTTGTCAAATGCCTTGGAAAAATCGAAGAAAACAACATCGACATTACTACCTTGGTCTAAAAGAGACGTCCAGTTGTTTAGGGCTTCAATCATAGCTGTCACGGTTGACTTACCCTTTTGAAAGCCATGCTGATGGGGGGAAATAACCGAACGATTTTCGAGATGTGCAACTATTCTCTTTTTTAGAATCTTTTCGAACAACCTAGCGAACAATGACGTTATACTAACTGGTCTGTAGTTGGAAGGCTCTGTGAATGGCGCCTTTTCAGGAAGCGGGATGACATAAGATAACTTCCATCGATCTGGGACCTCACTTGTCATAAAGCTCAAGTTAAAAATGAACTCTAAGGGTCCCGCGATTTCATGAGCGACTTTCTTCACGAACATCAGAGGGATATCATCCGGCGTTCTTGAAGATGAATTCGGCCATTTCAATAGTTCAGTAACAATTTCTTCCTTATAGAACCAACATGAATCTTGCATCACCTCGAAGGTCGGGGAAACCAGCCTCGCCTTTTTTAAGTAAAATAATAGCCTTTTTATACGCAACAGTAAAATAATAGCCTTTTTATACGCAACAGCGAGATACGCAACAGCACAACACCTCATTCCAGTGCCGTGGCTGAACTTACCAAGAATGCCAGAGCCAGAACAGAAAAGCAGAGCTGTGATTCCGTCTTCGTCCACAATGATCTCTCCAACTCTCTCGCTCCTTATTCTGGTGCTCGTCAACGTGATTTTCTTAATTTAAGACGCGCACACTTGCCCTGTTCAGAGAAATTGCGCTACGCAAAGCGGCCGATTACCTGTGGAATGGAAACGTGTTCCGGATTTAGAGTGGGATGGATATCGTCTGAATGGTGCTCGATTTCCAAAACTGCTCCTCAAGTTCCACAAAAATTCCGAGCAGAAGCGGGCTGTCGTTAGGGCTAAGCTCAATGTTCTTAGGGCCCTGGGCGATACCACGTGGGGTAGCAGCAAGGAAACAATACTCGCAACCTATAAGTCGTATCTCTACTGATCACACTTAACGCTGCGCCATAATCGAATCCCGCTTTTCGCATTGCCACCGGATGTGCAAGGAGTTCCCCAGTCGAGTGCCTGCATGCTAAAACACGTTAACTACCAGTATAGGAGCACTGTCAGCTCCAAGCCCAGCGATACTCAACCCCGTTAGAGAGAGACAAAAGAAAGCAATTTGCAGATGCTCTAAGCAGAGTCAATTTGCAGAGACGGCACGACTCCCACCAAGAACGACTCCTTCTCTTGCGCGAGAAGCACACTAAGTTCGCACGGTTTCATCTTGAGAAGGAGTGCGTGAATCCTATGCTAAGAAAAGTACCACCCCCAGTCTGCACATCAACTCAATTCAATTCAAAAAAGAAACATTTTTGACTCTGAAGTCCTGGAAATCAACGTGTATTTGTAAGAGTGTTAATTTATTGTAGATTTATACGCTGTATAACCATGCAACGAGGTCCGAAAATCTGGTACTCGAATCTGTTTGTTATCAAGATTTTAACCCCAGAAGGATCTGACGGAATAGTAATGTGGACAGGCGTTACTTCCATTGCGGACATTTTCTCACCTCTATCTTGGCTCGCGGACATTTTCTCTGCACGCGACGCGCGGACATTTTCTCTCTCCCTATTCGGACATTTTCTCACGTAATCACACGTCATCACTGGTCGGAGCACCTCGCACCTCGGAGTCACTGGCCCCCGCTTCTATGCTATTGGTGAGTGACTATGACGTTGCCCAGTTGGGTTCCCATTTCTGCCTGAGATTGGAGCGCGAGTGCGGCCGAGTATTAGCATTGGGGCGCATTTTCGCACGCTGTCTACTTCAGGCCCATGCCCCCGCAACTTATCCACCATTGAAATGTGGCTTTCAAGAAGAGGAGCTAATTTTAGATGTTTCGCAGCGTTTTTCGTGATTCTTTCTTCACCGATGAATTAGTCAGACTCTGAACCTTCGTGTTCTGGTGGAAACTCGAAAACGATGTTTATCGTGGACACTGCCTTTAAACATCGTAAACAAATAAATGTCTCAAATTGATAAATCGCCCACCGAACTTGCCTCGATGGTGATCTTTGATGTGATAGGCGTGACTCGGGTAAACGCGGAAATCATCGTGCGACTGCTATTTGTCACCACGCTCTTTAATTTGTCATCATATTAGTGCTGCTCGTCTCTATAAACTGTAGGATCACCTAGTTTCGTAACTTTCGTAACATATTCGTGTCTCTTTTTGCACACTTCCATCGGAAATTTCTGAACATTGAAACATCGCTTTTTTTTGCGCCGAGACTATGTGGTAAAGGCGTCCTTCCCACTCTGTGTATTCCGCAGAGAGTTCTGATGTAACTAGCTGCTTGTGTGAAAGTCTATGAATAACCCAGACCGGTTACTTTGTTTCATATCCACAACTGACGTCACTCGCAGCTAACCCTCACGGCGGCTGCGGGGTGTAACTCGTCCAAACGCAAACGCTACCCGTAGATTTCCGACAGGAATTGAAACCTACGGGTGTGCAAAGCGCTTGTATGAAGTGCACACCTTCACAGCTACAAAATAGAATCTGATCTCGCTTTGTGTTGCTTTGCTGCGTTGTAAAGAGAGCGAGATGGACGAGTTGTCCGCCACCCCGACAAGGCAAGAAGCGAGCAGCTCTCTCCTTTGAAACACAATGGAACCGATTTTCTTCAGACAGAGATCAAGTGAGGCTCCTGTCCTCCTGAATGTGAGCTATTCCCGATGGTAAAACACGAATTTGTGGGAAAATAGGAGCAGCATGCGGTGATTTGACGAGGTAACTCTCGCAGCCGCCGTGAGGGTTAGCTTCGAGTACTGACGTCTTCCTTATTGCTTTGAATGAAGCATTCTGGGAGGTGTCGTGCACCATTCATTTCAAGGGTTTTTTTTTCAGATTTTTTTCTTCGTTTTATTAGTCTTTCGTGTGGGTTTATTAGCTCAAGCCAGTGTCGATAAGGTGGCCGTGATTGTGGTCTTTCACAGACACTTTGCTGTTCTCAGAGGGTCTTATCGTCTGAAAATGCAAATCTCGGTGTTCTCCAGCTGATCGCGGGGGCAAATGCTCTTTTTCTATTCCTGAGCTTCTGCGAGAATCGCTGTTCAAATGCGATCGGCTGATGCAATCTGACGACCGTTGAATCATCATCAATCATTATGCATATAAACCACCCCCCTCCACCCACATTCACTTTTCCGAAATACGTTCAATGTGAGGTGGTGAGTTCCATCCACCTTCCCACTCATGACGTCATCGATCAAGAGCCACCACGTGGTCTCGAGATTGGCCGGTCACGACTATGGTCGTGCACTCTCTCTCTCGACGACAGCCTTCCGCTCATTCCGCAATCATCCGTCCCTTTCTCTCGCTCTCACGTGCTTCCATCCTTCGTTTTCCATCTCGCAGTCTGCCCTTCACCGTTGTCACTTCTATCCAGCAAGCCATCTGTTGTAATGATGTCCATGAAATTCCTTCATCGGGCCGGCTCCTGGGTCAATCTCAGCTCTTGTCATTTTCGTTGTTTTCGACATGAATCTCAATACTTACTATAGGAAAATCTAACTACTCACTTTTCCGGATTCACTATTCCCATAATAACAAGGTCAATCCAATTGTACACTTGATGGCACCATTTCGTTGTTTTTTAAACATGTCGCATCAAGGATGAGCTGTCAAAGACAACATTAGCACTCTTTAACTTGCGTACCGTATGCCAACGCGTTTATATCCTATCGGCGGCTGTCATTTGAATTCCCGCGCCCGCCGCGCGTAGTCGCCGCACTGTCGTCGCGACGCGACGGCTGCCGGCCTGGCGCGATGCCAAAGAGCTGGATGAGCGAAGAAAAACGCAATCTAGGTGGTTCTTGACGACTAAACGAGACAGTCCGGATGTTTCCTTCCTGGATAATGCTTATCCAAGGGTCTCCCAACTATTCGACCTAATTAAGGTTTGATCATCGACTGGGTCGGCAGTATTAGGTCTGTTAAGTTTTCTGAGTGCACAAGGTCCACGCATCGAAACTTTAACTCGTGGTTATGAGCTATTTTGAACCTGAATCATAGCTGTAGAAGTAATTTGAAGCCTTTAGTTGCTGTAAACCTCAAGAGCACGAGATTCCTTCTTAGCATTGTTTCTAGCGAACTACCTACCGTTGTGTCGGGCCAACTTCAGCATTCCGTTGTATACGTTTGCAGGAATATGATGTGGATGGTAGAGAAATGGGTTTAGTTCTTATTAAAGGATTCGACACACTCATATTGTCTCCCATCAGCCAATCGGCAATGTCTCAGGGGTGTAAAGATCTCTGTCGATTGGCCGACTGAAGGATTGACCCCGACCGTACTCCTATCTACCCTTATATAGGAATGTGAATAGGTATGAGCGAGACAGTGCTTCTTCATCCAGTTTGTTACTCAGCTTATCTGAGGAGATCAAGCATGCCTTCTTCTACCCAAGAACTGAAGCCGAGCCTTTCTAACAGCTTAACCTTCAAGGTTTGGCTTGATCCTCGTTTTCATTCCTCACGCAAGTTCAGTGGCGGGCCGCAGGCAAGGTTCGTCCGCATGATACGCTCCGCATTGCTGCGCAAAAGTCAATTTGCTCCATTGCTTCCGTGCCGCGCGAACGCTGTTCTTCCCTTCTTCTTCTTCTTCTTCTTCTTCTTTGCAGCCACAGAGAGGGGTTCTGTCATAGGTTCAGAAACTCGGCCATTAGCACTGGGTTCGTCCACAGATCCATTGTCGTCAATGTAGTCGGTCTTTTCGGGCAATTGAACAGGTGCGCAGTAGTATGCCCTTGACTACCGCAATCAGGACACTCGTCAGGTTTGCTGTTGTCAATCCTATGCAAGTATGACATAAGCATGGGGGAGTGTCCACAGCGTAACGATGCAAGGGTGCACCTGGCACGCCTGCCAAGTTCCATCTCTGTCTCGGAGACCTTTGGAGGTGCGACTCCCAGGATGGGGTTTACGGCAACTCTGCTCAAGTGTTTGTTCACGAATCGTATGCTCCGCGCGCAAGAGACGGAGGCGTTCTTGTTGTGCTTCAGTCCATCTCTGCACATCTACTGATTTCGACGGAGCATCAGCGAAAGGCTTTCTGATACATCTCTCTCACCGGGTTTAGTACTCTTCGCGAAGGATGATTCGGCTGCTTCACGATGTTAATGTACATTTGTTGCGCCTGGAGTTGGCAGTGGTCTCTAACTGGCAATATGCGAGCTTCGGCATGTAAGTGCTCTATTGGAGAGCTTTGGAACAGCCTGTTGCAATTCGCAGAGCACAATTTTGGACGCTGCAGCTTGGACCAAGAGGTGTCCGACACGATGTGCTGCCAGACTGGCGCAGCATACCCAAGGCGGGGTTGCACAATAGCCTTATACGTGGTCAGGATCGTTTCTTTATTGCATCTCCAGGACGTTCCACCGAGAGCACGCAGGACGTTGAGTCTTGTTTTCACTGTAGCTTGCTTCTGCTCAGTGTTCTTATGAAACTTCAACGAAGGATCCAACACGAGTCCAAGCAGCTTGGGGAATCGGGTGGCCTGCAATTGAGTTTCGTCCCATTTCACCATAGGATGGGCACTGTGCTCTGCATTATCAGTGGAAAGACGGTGACGGACGATTTGGAGGCAGAGACTGAGAGCATTTTGCGATCGAAGAAAGATTTCAACCTCGATCAAGTAGTCATTGATCTTACTGGTGGCTACCTTTAATGTCGCGATCTCGGCACAGAATAGTAATATCATCCGCGTATGCAACGACCTTGATGTCTTGAGGGGGAACGGGCAGATCTTCTAGATATAAACTGAAAAGTGCAGGCGATAAACTCCTTCTTGAGGGACACCAGCGGTGATGGGGATGCTTTTGGAAACATGTCCCTGGAATAGCACATTTGCCCGACGTCCTTTAGTGAAGGCAGTTATCCACCGCTTCTGCCAGGGCTTAATGGTAGACTTTAATAGACTCTCTGATAGTAGGCCTAAACTGACAGTGTCAAATGCCTTTGTTAAGTCGAGGGCCACGCCAACAGTACGTTGGGGTTTTATGGCATTAAAGCCATCCAGAACATAGCTCATAATTTCCAACAAGGCCGTACTGGTGGAATGTAATTTACGGAAACCACGTTGGTGCTGCTGTTGGCTGTTTTGCTCGGGCAAGCTCCTCCACAACCAGTTTTTCGGCAATTTTGGCGATGGGTGAGAGCAGACTGATCGGCCGGTACCTTTAGCCGTGGATGGTGACTTTCCGGCTTCGGCAGTGGAATAACACGAGCCACTTTAATTTTGGGGTAAAATACATGTACGAAACGATGTATTTATGACGTCAGCAATAAAGGGCAGTAGTTCACTGGGCAGTCTCTTCAGGACTGCAGGGCTCAAACCGTTCTGGCCCCTAATGCCTCGGAGTTGCTCATCTCTTTATCGCCTTCTCGACCTGTGCAGGCGTGACTGCATCATCTACATCCATGAGAGGCAACTTACAGAGTTCCTGCACAGTTATTCTGTTCTGTTTCTCTCTTTTGGTTCTAGTGATGAAAAAAATGCTCCCCAAGAGCATTTGCGGCCTCCTTCCCTGATTTGAAGACTCCATCTTCAAACTCAATCGCGGAATTGTCGGCGGAGGTGAACTTTCCGGAGATCCTTTTCAAGGCCTTCCATGTTGCTGCTGCATCATTTCTGAAGTTCATCTTCTCAGTGAACTTTTCCCAAGTTTCCTACTTGTGCCTGTCAAGGTCCTTCCTGATCTCATCATCCAGCGCAGCGATGTCTGGGTCAAGATGATTTGCGGCTCTCTTTGCGTCCCTTGTCCTTATCTTCTGCAGTGTTTCCCTGGTGACATTGGGAAAGAAGGTCTTAACGCGGCCTTCAGGGATCGCAGCTTTCATAGCCTTCAAGATAGCATCAGATAGGTGGCGCCTTCTGTGTACATCGCCATTCCACGGATAATCAGCCGCTTGGCGGAGCGCAACCTCCCTGAACAGGCTCCAGTCTGCAAGGCCTAAATTAAGATAAGAACGATGACGAACACCTGTATAGGGAGCAAGAGAGTTAGAGAGATCAATATCGACAAAGACAGGGATGTGATCGCTGGAAAGAGTTGTGGATGTCGACCATGAGCAGGCATTAGAGAGATTGGAAGAGACGAGGGAGATGTCTGGGCTAGATGATCGGCCGTTGGCAGGGAGACGAGTGGGCTGGCCATCGTTTAAAATAACCAGATCGCACCCCTCCGCCCATTCTTCGACGTCACCTCCTCTAGCATCAGAATCAAGCGACGAGCAGAACGTGTGCGCATTGAAGTCACCCGCAAAGACAATTGAGGGAGAAGAGAGCAGTCATACAGCTGCTTGAGGAGGGGGATAGGATTGTATGTTGAGGGACAAGAGGAAGAAGGAGGGATATATATATTAAAAGAGAAAGTGTGGTGTTTTAAGGTAGATGGATGGGGATGTACTCGAGAGTGCCATCCACTGGAGTGTTTGGAATAATGTGAGAGGGAAGAGACAGAACAAAAGCAGAGACTCCGCCTCCTTGAGATGACCTGGGAGTATGATATGCAGTATAGCCTGGATGTTTGGATGTCTAGAGGTAGCAGAGGGAGAGAGTTTGGTCTCCTGGACCATGATAACATCCGGGTGATGAGTACGGGCAAAGAGAGATAATTCAGAAAGCTTGGTCCGAAGGCCGTTTAGATTGATGTGTACAATAGATAGGGGGCGGTTGGTAGATGAGGAATTTGAGTTACTGGAGGCGGAGCACACAATACAACGAAAGGAAGAATCGTGGTGCCTCACAGAACTGAGACCCGAACAAGAGAAGTGCACCCACCTTTCGCATCCAAAACATTGGACGCTGGTTCCATACCAATTGACATCTCTGCCGCATGTGGCACATGGGTACTTCTTCTTCTTCGCGGGTCCTGGATTCCTTTCGACGCCGGCCATTTGTATAAGAATCCTCAGGAGAGCTGCAGCCAGCCAGCACCTCTCCCATGACAAAAACCCTCTCCGCGGAGGGATTGACGTCGGTTTGCACGGAGGTGATCTTCTTTCCTCCACACTGCCACGGCACGAACGTACGACATCTCGGCAGCCTGTTCTTCCCTTGATCGTTGTCTCTTATCTTGCTCCGCACACGCACGCACGCGAGACAGGGAAATTTTTTCTTGGAAAAAAAGCACACTCTTCCTCACTATCGCTCCAGCCGCGAAGCGGCTGGAGAGGTTTGGTTTTTATCATCCTTGCGTTGGATAAGATTGGTAAGGAAGTGCCTTTGGAAGCACTGTATTCCAGCGTAACAAGATTTTGAAGAAGGGCCCTGAAGGTAAATTTGCAGTTTTCAATTATCGGTGAGGTTGTGTGACGAAGAGACCGGTCGATGGTAGTGGTCGACATCTCGGGGTGTTAATTTCGTGCTAAAACTTGGCGGTCGTCTCGCTTTGAAAACCCATTTTCTACCACCCGTTTAGCTGTATACAGCGAAAGAAGTTCGCATGGAAATCGAAGCGATAATTTACTTCAAAATAACGCTCACAAGTGTCGTTGAGGTCTGCCAACGGGTAAAAGTTATGGAGTGTAGACGTTGTGCACTCAGAAAATATATCAGACCTAATATTGGCGACCCAGTGGATAATCAAACCTCAATTAGGTCCAATAATAAGCAGTAGCTTGTTTACTAACGTCATCCAGGTGGAAAACGGCCGAATTATGTCGATTAGCCGTCAAACCAACCCAAAGCGCGTTTTTCTTCGCTCGTCCAGTTCTTTGGCATCGCGCCAGGCCGGCAGCCGCCGCGTCGCGACGACAGTGCGGCGACTACGCGCGGCGGGCGCGGGAATTCAAATGACAGCCGCCGATCCTATATACATAACATATACTCAGATAGTCGGTGGTACTCGGACGCCGTCGATGCGGAGCTCGGAGGCTCCCACAGCGACGGGTGGCCTGGAGGACGGCGCTCATCATTACAGAGCCTTCGACGCCGACCTCTACCAAATTTTGGCGGTGAGCGCCCCTTCACGCTGTTGTAGGCCGTCGGTTTTTCGTGATGCTTCGTGAGGAAGCGCTAAAGTTGTTAGGAAACAATCCTTAAGGCCTGTTTTCTAAAAAAAATTTGCCTAGGAGGCTTCAGTTCCCCACGCCTCCCTTCCTTTTTGGGTCATCTCGGCAATATCAAGACTTTGCTTTGCCCTTTAACGACCATTAATCGGCCGACCACCTACCCCCCACGCGTTCCGTATACAGCGCGGGTTTGCGCTAATCCTTCAGCATGTACTCTCGTGTTGGTCGTATGATGGTTGTTGGTCTGCGTCCGGGAAAATCGACATAGCCGTCTCGCTAGGGGAGCTACCGGTCTGCGTCTCTTATCCCGCTCACTCCAAGGTGCGCTCACCGGACACGACAACTAGAAGTCGGCGTCCGAGTACCACCGACTGTCTGAGTAGGATATAAAGAGTACAGTTACGGAGCTTCGGGGGCGAAAGATATTTTAGCGTTGGAGCGCGTTTTCCTCCCGTCCCTTTAAATTGAGCGCAGGTTTTGCTAGACCAGCCGCTATCTGCACGTGTATAATTAATCTTTTAGGGAATCGGCGGATCTTTGATTCAATATTAGGGAAAACACCTCAATTTAATACTAATTGTAAGGATTGAAACTCCGAGTGGGCGAAGTTCTCGAATGCGTTCTGAATTTCACACACTACGGGGATCCTACCCCTGGCCGAAAATTGGGGAAACCTTCGTGAAAATGCGAATTTAATACTGAATCCAGCACATCGCAAGCGCAACTATACACACGACACCAAAAAGACAATTTCGTTAACTCATAGCTTTTGATCAACGCTTGGGGCTACCTTCCAGGAACTTTGATGAGCAAAATGTCCTTGGCTCAAATACACATACTGGAGAGGAGCGTCTAGAAGAATTCACATCCACGTCAAATTTTCTCCACTATCGGGATCTTCAAAGTTTAATACGTAAGCCAAACGTTTCCTAAATTCCCTAAGGGGTTGAAGCTCCGTGTGGGCAAGTCTTTGACATGGGTGCGAAAATTTTCTTCGTCCCTCCCCTCCCCTTCTATCCGTATTTCAACGGCGCTATCGCAGCGGGGCCACTGTGGTATCGCACCATAGCGCCCCCTCCCCAGCTAGGATAGTATCATTTTAACCTACTCAACTGCCACACCACCCAAGGGTGTGGCAGTACAAGCCCGTATGTCTCACAACATATGGTACCTATTATACATTGGACCCGAATCAAAAAAATTCGGATTTCGGATAACTCAAAAATCAAAGGTCGCGAATATCCGACTCAAACGGACAGATTCAAAATAGCAACATCGGATAATCCGAGTCATTCGGATAGGGAGGCTAAGCGGATAGTCGGATCTCGGATCAATCCGAAAATCACGTTTTTTCGGTGAATCGGATTTTGAATCACTCGGATTTTGACACTTTATCGGTGATTCGGATTTTGACGTTTTTTCGGTGAATCGGATTTTGAATCATGAAAATTTCGGTTCATTCGGATGGATATCCGGAAATGAGCGAGTCGGATCCAATGTATAGTACCTACGATAATTTTGTAACTGACATGAGAAGTAAATTTTTATCTAACAGTGTTGCATTCAAAGATTTCTTGGTTGAAATGATTTTCCTAACGGCATTTCCAAATACAATTCACATTTGGCCAAATCGCCTTTGTAGTCTAGTAGACCTATTACCTCTGTACTAGTCTTTCTTTTGACATGGGCATGCATTTTCTGAAGAATGCAATGCTTCTGTCGTCCATCATCTAATCGATAAAGCGGCGCGATAGTAATCGTGCAAGTGGTACGCGTACGGAAACGCGCCCTAATGCCAAAATATTTTTCGCCCCCGAAGCTCCGTAACTGTACTCGGATATAAATGCGTTGATACCAATGGCCATAGTCTCCGCAAGCGCGGCACGCGCGTTGAATTAATGAAAATTTCGAAATCCGTCTTTCCCATATTCATGCTTTTCACGGTAGCATTTGGGTCCAATAGTTGGACGGCGGCATTGCATTTTTGTCCCATTTGTCTTTTGCCGAGCTGTTGGTACCATTTACTGTATTTCGAAGCCGAACTTACTAGGCTTCATCGCGTGCGTGCGCGGGCGTACGCTGCTCTCTCCATCTCACGAATCAGCTATCATTTCTTTCACTCCATCCAGTTCACTCCTTAGATAATATCTACTACACAGTCGATGCAGTTATAGCCATTTCTTACTAAGTCAATGCTTCCAGCAGCTCGCTCTCTCTTCTGTAGCAGGGTATCCACTTGCTGTCGGCTAAGGGTTTTCTCTAGGGTACGTTCTTTTTTTCTCAGATGAACCCATTTAACCACCATTTTTGTTGATGACGCGAACAGTTTTCCATGTATTTAACCGTTTATTTGTTCGTAGATCTGGGATGAAAGGGAACGGTTCGGCATTCTATTGATCAGGTTTTTGTGCGGTGTTATGTCAGCTGCTATGCTTCCCATTCCCATCCATTCACCTTTCCATTATCATCCATATTCATTCCTGAAAGCATGAAATTGAACTTTCGTCATACTGGTTGGTCCCTGCTACGATTCTGTCAGAGGAAGAATTCTTTACAAACCATTATTCATTTTCCGCTTCTGCTCCCGCAAAAAGGCACCTAAATTTCCAACGATTGACGACATTTGGAGAGTTTGATAGTCCGAGCGACTAAAGAGTGGCTTGTGTTTTACTCCGCGTGTCGCCGAGGTCTCTTTTCGATCTGGAGCCGCATTCAGCAATTCAAAACTACGTATTGAGACAGGGTCAAGCGGGCGCTGTGTAATATTCGTAAATCGGGGGGGGGGGCGACCCCCTTGCCGAGAATCGAATTTTTCTTCCAAAAATCCAAAGTTTCTGCGATCTCCCCGAGGTGTAAGTTTTGCGCACTTTTTCGCGCAAAATGTTGACATTTCTTGGTAGTAGAGAGTGATTTTTATTTTCAAATTATTCCTATGCCGGACGAGGTTTGTTGGTGCTCTGGGATTCGCTGAGTACCACTCTCGCATCAAGACAGGATCACCGGCCGGGTTACGAGAGTAGTATTGAAAAAAGGGGCGGAGTTCTCGCAGCATTTCCGGCCCTGAGTGCCCTATATGCTGCCGATATGTATTCGTGGCTAACAGCAATGTAGCAGCATATTTCGTCGAGTCGAATCTCCTTCTTCGCGGCATATGCTGCTTTGCGCGCAGCATATGCTGCGGCAATGAATTCTCGGCCATCAGGCGCACGACAGCATATGCTGCTGATTCTCGCAGCATATGCTGCTGCGATGGATTCTTGGCCTTCAGGCTCAAGACAACATATGCTGCGTATATTCGCAGCATATGCTGCCGCATT
Source organism: Aplectana chamaeleonis (assembly GCA_029168955.1). NCBI lineage: Eukaryota > Metazoa > Nematoda > Chromadorea > Rhabditida > Cosmocercidae > Aplectana > Aplectana chamaeleonis. The sequence continues at coordinate 63,483 of JAPDOI010001883.1, forward strand.
GTTAACAATGAATTCTTAGCATCCAGGGGCCGGACGCATCAACGCTCCAGGTTGGGGTAGGGGCAGGGCAGGTGGCGTCTTAGAAGATCTCTGTAGATCACAGAATCAATCGTGCCCCTGCAGTGTCCTTGGCTTCCCCAGCCGCCCTGCTAGGATATTGGGCGTCTGGGGAAGCGAAAGACACTGCAGGGGCACGACTGATTTAAGGATCTACGAAGATCTACAGAGGCGCCGACTGCCCAGCCCCTGTCCAACCCGGAGCGTTGATGCATCCGGCCCCTGGCGCACGGCAGCAATTGTCGCGGATGCTCTCAGCGAAAATCTGTAGCCCTTACGTTCTGGTCACGTGTAGTTGGTGCCGTGCTGCGGCTATAACCCAAAAAAGAACGCTCAAGAAAGCTTCTGTAATGTTTATTAATTCATAACCAACACAACGCCCACAACATTGATGTCGAGTGAACGGCAACACATCCTCCCTCGAAACCTGGAAATTCGTTGTTAGACTTCAGATCGGCAACGCAGCGAAACTCGCTGTGGGAAGGTGTGTGTAGTAACGGTGGGGAGTGCTACGCGGGGGAAACCGAACCGCGCGATGGCAGCGTGGGTGGGGCTTTCAGTAAAGCGAGCTGAGCGAACAAGGTCGCGAGCTCATTTCATTCATACATTCGTCAATGCTTAGTAGAATGCAAAAAAAAGTATTTTAGGTAAAGTACCGTCATCACATTCCGACAGTTATCCCCTCACAGCTGTACAAGTAGAATCAACCCCGCCGGCGAATCCGCAAAAAAAGGTGCTATGTAGCCTGGGGGGGTCACTGTGGCGCGATGCAATTGACACCGCACATTTCATCGTGCCGCACTAGATTTGAGCACCTACAAGGGGTTTCCCTCCCCAGCAAAAATCAGGAGGAAAGTCACAGCGGCACGTAAAAATGGGTGTGGCCAAGTGCGATCTTGTCGGAAATTTCGGTGCAAAACTAGCTCGGGGGGGGGGCACTCAGAATCCAAATAAGAAATAGATGACTCTGCTTTCAGAAATTGATCTCATTTCGTGGAATTTCTACGAAATTAGGAGTGATAACGTTTGCAAAAATCCGATAACCAAAGAAAAATTCATCTTCATTGATGAAACCTTTCATTTCTACAGGTGAATCTTGAGTGCCCCCCCCGAACTAGCTTTGCACCGAAATTTCCATCTGAAGATACTGAATCCATTGAAGGCAGTGTTCACGATGATTTTCTTTCCTGAACTTTCCACTCAAAACAACGCCTTGGCAACCAGTCTTACCAAAATCACGAAGAAACAGCGAGAAACGTACTAAAACGTCTTATTTCAGTGACATAATTCAATGACCTGGACTAGCTGTCTGGTTGGATGAACATGTGGTTGTCACCGGTAAAAAACGGGGCCAATCAAAAATAGAAAAAATATTTCAGGCAAAACAGTATTATTTAGGGTCCAAAGGAGAGAACGGAGCGACAGAAAGCAGAAAAGTGCAAAGGTGGATCCACAAAAGATTTCATTGTCACAACGAACAGTTCCAGTGAGAGTAAAAAGGTGGGGTGAGAGTAAAGTATAGAATGCCCTTCTCGAGCGTCTTTCTCGATTTCTTCATTATTTCAGTTCTACCCGGTGGCCAAACAAACAATCGGTTTAGCGATTATTATCAAAATAACAAAAACCCTCTTTGTGGAGGGGATGACGTCGGTTTGCACGGAGGCGATCTTCTTTCCTCCACACTGCCACGGCACGAACGTACGACATCTCGGCAGCTTACTACTCTGCCAAGCGACCACGTTCCTGTCTTTGTCCACATCGATCTATCCAATTCTCTCGCTCCCTTTTCTGGTGTTCGCCAACGTTCTTATCTTAATTTAGGCCGAGCAGACTGGCGCCTGTTCAGTGAAGTTGCGCTTCGCCTATCGGCAGATTACCCGTGGAATGGAAGCGTGCACCAGAAGGAGTGCCATCTATCTGACGCAATCCGCAAGGCCATGAATGCGGCCATCCCTATCGGTCGCGTCAAGACGTTCTATCCAAATGTCAACAGGGAAATCCTCGACAAAATTAGAACGAGAGATGCGAGGAGAGCGGTTAATCATCTGGACCCTGTGGTTGCTGAGCTTGACAGTGAGATCAAAAAGGATTTGGACAGACACAAGAAAGAAGAGTGGAGAAGTCCACCGGACAGATGGACTTTAAGACGGACAGTGCAGCTACTTGGAAGGTTTTACGGAAGCTTTCGGGTAAAAGCTCACCCGCCACCGTCTCCACTATCGAATTCGACAACGGCGTATTCAAATCAGGAAAGGAACCCGCTTATGCGCTCGGGAAAAGTTTTTCATAACCAGTGCTAAACGAGGTCCGCAGAATAGAGTGACTGTAAGAGAGCTGTGCCGCCTCCCGCTTATGAGCACGGCCGAAGCGTTTACTACGACGCAAATTTAGAAGATTATAAAGGAAATGCGGAACTCTAGAGCTATTGGTTCTGATGGGATATGTCCTGCTGTCTTGAAGAAGATACTCCACTGACTTTACTACCGCTCCTCACTGATGTGATAAACTCCTCGTTCATGTCGTGTACTATCCCGGCAGAATTGAAGATGGCAAACGTCGTTCCGCTGCCCAAGCCTGGCAAGCCCCAAGCTTCAGTCAAGTGATATCGGCCCATTAGCTTGTTGTCTTCTTTTGCTAAAGTAGCTGAAAAGCTGATCGTCAAAGACCTGGCCGAGCACAACGAGAGGCAGGTGTTTCAGCATAGATTCAGAAAATGCATTCCACCACGGCAGCTTTGTTAGAAATTCCGAGCTATGCAATTGATGGTTTCAACGCGTATAAACCGGAAAGAACTGTAGCAGTTGCCTTGGATCTCACTAAGGCTTTCGACACAGTGCATCTTGGTATCTTATCAAGCAACTTACTGGAGTCATCAATCCCGCCATGGCAAAAAGCGCTGGATAGCTGCATTCACTAAGGGAAGACGGGCTAGAGTGATGTTCCAGAATCATGTCTCAAACAGCATTCCGATTGCAGCTGGAATCCCACAGGGCGGTGTATTGTCGCCTGCTCTCTTCAGTCTGTACCTCGAAGATATGCCCGCCCCACCCCAAGATATCAAGGTGGTCGCTTACGCTGATGATATGACTGTCTTGTGTCGTGATCGGGACATAAATGTGGCCGCCGCTAAGATTAACGGGTACTTGACCGCACTGAAAAGCTTCTTCGACCGCAAAATGCTGAAGATTTCTGCGTCAAAGTCATCGGTATCCGTACTCACAACGGACCCATCTGAACACAGCGCACATCCGTATGTCGTATGGAATGGAGATCGTTTGCCTGCCGCCCGCTTCCCAAAACTTCTCGGACTGGTGCTCGATCCATCGCTCAAATTCCATAAGAACACGGAACAGAAGCAGGCTATCGTTAAAGCGAAGCTTAACGTGCTTAGAGCCCTGGGTGGTACAACATGGGGTAGCAGCAAAGAAACCATTATTACAACGTATAAGGCTATTCTCCAGCCTGCACTGGAATACGGCGCCCCAGTTTGGCAGCATCTAGTTTCGGAATCCTCTTGGACTAAGATGCAACGCATACAGAATGCGGCTCTTCGAATCGCCACCGGGTGTGCAAGAAGTTCCCCGGTCGATCACTTGCATGCTGAAACCCGCTTATTACCAGTAAGGGAGCACTGTGAGCTCCAGGCCCAACAATTTTTCATCAACATTGTCAAACAACCAAATCACACCTCTTGGAGAGTGCTAAACCCCGTCAGAGAGAGAAAGATCAGAAAGCCATTCGCCGATGCTCCCAGCAAAGTCAATCTGCAGAGATGGCACGACTCACAGCAAGAACGACTCCGTCTATTGCGCGAGGAGCATACTCAGTTTGTACGGTGTCATCTGGAAAAGGCGGTCATTAATCCCATATTGGGGGTAGTGCCGCCCCAAGTCTGCACATCCGAGGCTCAACTCGGAAGAAGGGCCAGGTGCACGCTCGCATCATTACGCTGTGGTCACTCTACAATGCTAATGTCTTATGTCAGCAGGATTGACAGCAGTAAATCTGATGTGTGCCCGGACTGCGGTACCATCGGCCACGATACCGCACATTTATTCAACTGTCCGGAGAGACCTACCACCCTGACCCTAATGGACTTATGGACGAATCCGTTACTGGTCGCCCAGTTCCTCAACCTATGACAAAACCCTCAATGTGGCTGCAAAGAAGAAGAAGAAGATTATCAAAATCGAAGATAATCGCGAACGCTGCCTTTAAGGGGAGGTTCACTGTGCATTGGACCAAAAAAATATATGAATAAAACCAATTCAAAGATTAAACTTACCTTCGAGTGAAGTCCTTGCCGAAGACGAAGGATGGGATCAATAGTGGGCTTGGGTCGGGACGCGCAGTCTCATTTTCGTTTTAATTTGAATTCAAACGCTGCCTGAACCTCGCCGCCGTTTTCATGCGTGCGTTCGTGCTTCAGGAGCTTCGCAGGATATGCTGCTGTGTGCGCAGGATATGCTGGCATCTACAGCACCTACGCAGTATATACTGCTTGGTATAGTGTATGCGCTACATATCGTCGACCAATCATAACTGAGTGGGCGTAACCGCAGTATATGCTGCCATGACCCTGCTAATTGGAAAAGAGGCGGAACCTACGAGAGTGGTACTCAGCGAATCCCAGAGTGGAATGTTTTATTTACGGCCTGACGTTTCGACTGACGTCTTCTTCAGAGGCCTAAAAGAGTGCTTCGAGCATTATGTTATCTATGATTTACCCCATCAAGCGCCTCTTCACCGCCAGCAGTTCTGAGTTGCTGTGAAGAGAGACGCAGAAGCGTTCAGATAGGATCAGGCCAACCCACCACGTTACTCCACCGTTGAGCGAGGCTCCGCCACTACCGTTGTGAGTTGACCAGTGTGCGCGAATGAACGCCTCTGTGAGTGAGATTGTTGCTATAACTCACAGTACTGAGCAAACGGCAAGAGATCACTTGTGATTGCGGGTCGCTCAGATTTGTTATACATCAACGGGTCGTTCGCATGTACCCATAGGGCCTCCAAAGACTTTCTCGCTGATATGTCGCGCTCGCAAGCCAGAATTCTACAAGTCACATCGTAGTCGACACCGTTGTGCTCCTCCAACTTATGTTTTCCGAGCGGTGTTCTTGTATCGTTGCGCCGTTTTCCTGCCAGTTGTTCCTTTATACGTACCGCTAATGATCTACCAGTCTCTCCTTTGTATACTGCATTGCATGTCCGACATTTAATTTCGTATATCACCCCAACCTGACAACAGTCACCGATTTTCCCATTAGGGTAGATGATGCAGCTCTCCGATGTGCAGGTTCTATCATATATTCTGTATCTCACCAGCTGACGCTTAATGTTACTGTTTGGGATGTTTACTAGAACAACATCCTGGTACTGGAACAACTAGCACATCCAGAACATAATCCCGCAATCACATGATCGATCTCTTGCCGTTTGCTCAGCACTGAGTTATAGCAACAATCTCACTCACAGAGGCGTTCATTCGCGCACACTGGTCAACTCACAACGGTAGTGGCGGAGCCCCGCTCAACGGTGGAGTAACGTGGTGGGTTGGCCTGATCCTATCTGAACGCTTCTGCGTCTCTCTTCACAGCAACTCAGAACTGCTGGCGGTGAAGAGGCGCTTGATGGGGTAAATCATAGATAACATAATGCTCGAAGCACTCTTTTAGGCCTCTGAAGAAGACGTCAGTCGAAACGTCAGGCCGTAAATAAAACATTCCACCAACAAACCTCGTCCGGCATAGGAATAATTTGAAAATATTGCAAAATGCCGAGGTTCGAAGAAAGGAGAACTTGGAGACTACTTGAACAGATAGTGATTTTTATCTTTCTCACTTCCAGGAATTTCCATTTTTGGTCCGAAATTTTCGCGATCCCCTTAACCATCAACATCGGGCCAAAATTTTCGCGACCTCCATCCCTCGCTTGTTGAGAAATTTCACAACCACGAGTGAGGGGTGAAAATTACCCTTAAAGGGGGTGTTCACGATAATCTTGAATTTTGAGATTATACACTATATTGATTAAGTGGCCCCCGGGTAGAACTAAAATGACGTGGAAATTGAGAAAAACGCACCAGAAGTACACGAAATCCCTAAAGGCAGTGTTCACCATGATCTTCGGTTTTGAGATTAATAGCCAAATCGATTGTTTTGCCCTCGAGTAGAACTGAAATGAGGAAGAGACCGAGAAAAACGCACCAGAAGGGCAAGAAATCCGTTACTCTCACCTCGCATCTTTACTCTCAGTGGAACTGTTTGTTGTGGCAAGGAAATCTTTTGTGAATCCGTCCTTTGCAATATTCTACTCTCTATTGCTCCGTTCCTTCCTTCGGGCCCTAACTAATATTGCTTTGCACAAAATATTCTTCCATTTTCGATTGACCCAATTTCCCACCGGTGACAACCACCATGAACATGTTCATCCAACCGGACAACTAGTCCATGTTATAGAATAATGTCTCAGAAATACGAAGTTTTAATGCGTTGCTCGCCGTTTCTTCGCATTTTTGGTAACACTTGGAGGTCAACGCGTTGTTTTTTTGTGAAAAACTCGGGGATGAAAATCATCGTGAACACTGCCTTTAAACTGCGGGTTTATCGTTCATGAAACCAGCCTTCGAAAACTAGACGTTTTGAAACTGAGGCGTTTTAGTTCTTGATATCCTCCAAACGTAAGCTGGCATTCTACAGGGCTCCGTCACAAATGGTCGATAAACCATCCGTGGCCTGCTGGTGACTGCGTGATACTTTTGTTTATAAAATTTTCAGGAATTTGTGGGTATTAGCTATTATTAGTTACATTGTATACAAACCCGTATGTAGTACATATTGCTTTCTCTGAATAGCTTTTCTATTTGGTGATTTCAGGATTTAGCTCAGAATATGTCTGGAGATAGCTTTCCTCACTTCGGTACAGCGGCTCTTCATGTCGGACAAGAGCCGGAGCAATGGGATATGAACCAGGTACTGCCAGTCTGGCTTCTTGTCCACCTTTCGAAATTAACCGTTGACCTTTCGTTCTTCCGTCTGACACCTTATCGGTCACATTTGATTCCTCACGCGACGTAGCCCATCAAACTGATGATATCAAGCGCTCACGAGTCGATCGGTCTTTGTCTAGCCCCGACATTCCTGCGCATTTCATCGCCATCCATGATAGCTCTTTGTCATTTCCCATCTCGCTATCAGACTGCAATTGATGCTCATCAATTGCCCGAAACCTATCCTATCCCTTTGGCTTATCTTTATAGGATTTTGACGATAAAAAGAAACTAACTATAAGGTGACCTTCATTCTACCTTTCAATTCGGTATTACGAACAATCTCAGCAAGACAAAAGGGAAGGTTTTATTCAAAAAGAGTTTGAGGTGATTATTTTCAGTGGTAGCGCTGAAGTCAAATTCATAGCCTCTTGTTGTGGTTTCTCAAACCATGTAGTAGGTATGGAATACTTCGCCAATATTGCATGCTCAGAGTTTTTAAAATGCGTCAAGGAATTCTAGAAAACTACAAATTAAACCCAACCAGTAACTCAAAAAACGAAAGAAAACAGACTCACTTCCTCAGAAAATTAATACTGCAGCTCAAGCACAGTCGCAACAGCTTTCGAAACCTGTGCAGTTTCTAACAGTCTTCGAGCTTCAGTTTTAAGTTTTTGACTGAGTGAGTTTGTTTTCTTCAGTGTTTTGAGTTGCTAGCTTACAAGGGATGTGTTTTGAGTGGTGAACGCTAGAGTGTTGGAACGAAATATTTTTTTTGAATATTCGAATAAACGAATAATTCGAATAATCCACTTCTTCGAATATTCGATTATTCGAATAAACGAATATTTCACTTCTTTGAATATTCGATTATTCGAATAACCCGAACAATCCACTTCTTTGGATATTCGAATTATTCGAATATCATTCGAATAAACGAATATTTGGGCAACACTCTATTGCGTACTATCCCATCCAATCCACTCAGGCAAACTGGGGCATCGACAACAGGTTGAGGAGTTGTCATCTCAAAACTGCACCCTCTAAACAACTCAAATCGCTCGCATTGTAAGCCTGACAACTGCCCGTTGCCCAGCGATGTCCGCCTGTTGTCGGGCTGTTGACATTTTGACCTGTCGCGTTTAGCGGCCTTCTTCTTCTTCTTTGCAGCCGCAGGAAGGTTTTTGTCAAAGGTTCAAGAAACGGGCGACTGAAACCGGATTCGTCCACAAATCCATTGTTGTAAGAGTGGTAGGCCTCTTTGGGCATTCGGATAGGTGTTCAGTTGTGTGGCCACGGCTACCACAGTCCGGGCACTCGTCCGGCTTACTGCGATCGATCTTATGCAAGAATGACATCAGCATAGGGGAATGACCGCAGCGTAACGAGGCAAGGGTACTTCTAGCCCGCCTACCGAATTCCATCTCGGTGTCGCTGACTATGGGTGGTACGACCCCAATTTGGGATTGACGGTCATCCTACTCAAGTGATCTCTGACGAACTTGGTGTGCTCCGCACGTAAAAGACGCAGACGATCCAGTTGAGAGTCCGTCCATCTTTGTATATTAACTTTCTCGGGAGCATCCGCAAAGGCCTTCTGATATGTCTCTCTCTCACGGGATTCATGATCCTTCTTAATGGGTGGTCAGGCTGCTTGACAATGTTAATAACCAGTTGCTGCGCTTGGAGTTGGCAGTGCTCCTTAACTGGCAGAATTCGGGCTTCAGCATGAAGATGTTCCTCTGGGGTGCTTTTAGCACACCCTGTGGCAATCCGAGCAGCATTTTGGACTCGCTGCATCTTTGTCCACGATGAATCCGATATCATAAAGTGCTGCCATACCGGTGCAGCGTACTCAACACCGGCTGCAATATTGCCTTGTAGGTGGTCAAAATTGTCTCCTTGCTCCTTCCCCACGTCATTCCTCCCAGAGCTCGTGGGACGTTGAGCTTTGCTTCTTTCACTGTAGCCTGTTTCTGCTCAGTATTCTTGTGGAACCTCAACGAAGGATCCAATACTAGGTCGAGCAGCTTAGGAAAACGTGCAGCAGGCAGACGAGCGTCTTCCTAATTCACAACGGGGTGAGCGCAGTGTTCCTTAGGGTCAGTGGAGAAAACTGATACAGATGATTTAGCGGCAGCGACAGTGAGCATCATATCATTGAGAAAGTTCTTCAGAACGATGAGGTAGCTATTGATCTTGCGTGCAGCTACATTAATGTCTCTGTCCCGGCACAAGATGGTGATGTCATCCGCATACGCAACGACTTTGATGTCACTAGGGGGAACGGGCAAATCTTCCAGGTAAAGACTGAACAGAGCAGGCGATATGACTCCTCCTTGAGGGACACCGGCAGCGATCGGAATGCTATTAGAGACATGTTTCTGAAACAGCACTTTTGCTCGGCGCCCTTTGATGAGTGCTGTAATCCATCGCTTCTGCCAAGGCGGGATGGTGGACCTCAATAGCTTCTCAGACAGTATGCCCAAGTTGACAGTGTCAAACGCCTTCGTGAGGTCCAGGGCTACTCCAACAGTGCGTTGAGGCTTGGTGGCGTTGAAGCCATCCAAAACATAGCTCACAATCTCCAGCAGCGCCGTGGTGGTAGAGTGTAATTTGCGGAATCCATGCTGGTGCTGCTGATTGTTATTATGCTCGGCAAGCTCCTTGACGACCAGTTTCTCAGCGACCTTTGCGATGCTGCCGAGATGTCGTACGTTCACGCCGTGGCAGTGTGGAGGAAAGAAGATCACCTCTATGCAAACCGACGGCACCCCCTCCACGAAGAGGGTTTTTGTCATGGGAGAGGTGCTGGCCGGCCGCGTCTCTCCTTCGGATTCTCCTGCTGAGGGCCGGCGTGGAAAGGAATCCTGGACCCGCTCAGAAGAAGAAGTACCTTTGTGCCACATGCGACAGAAATGTCAATTGGAATGGGACCAGCGTCCAATGCTTTGGATGCCAAAGGTGGGTGCACTTCTCTTGTTCGGGTCTCAGTTCTGTGAAGCATCATAACTCTTCTTTTCGCTGTGTTATATGCTCTTCACCTACCAACTCTGATTCCTCTTCCTTCCTTGCCCCCTTTCCATTGTACATATCAATCTCAATGGCCTTCGTGCCAAACTTTCTGAGCTCTCTCTCTTCGCACGTACTTACCATCCAGACGTTATCATGCTTCAAGAAACCAAGCTCTCTCCATCCCCTACCCGTCCTCATCCTAACATCCCGGGCTATACTGCCTTCCATGCTCCAAGGTCAGCTTTTGGCGGAGGAGTTTCAACCTTTGTTTTATCTTCTCTTCCCTCCCACCTCATACCCAACAGCCCCACGGATGGTACTCTCAGTACCTTCCAATCCACCTCCCTCTCAAAACACCTCTTTCTCTCTTCAACATATATATTCCACCTACTACCTCATGCCCTCTCTTTTTACAATCCTATTCCACTTCTCAAGCAGCTGAACGACTGCTCCTCTCATCCTCAGTTGTCTTCATTTTTATGAGTTTTGCTCGTCACTTGATTCTGACGCTAGAGGAAATGACGTCGAAGAATGGGCGGAGGAGTGTGACTTGGTCATCTTAAACGATGATCAGCCCACCCGTCTCCCTACCAACGGCCGATCTTCCAGCCCAGACATTTCTCTAGTCTCGTCCAACCTCTCTAACTCTTGCTCATGGTCCACCACAACCACTTTGCCAAGTGACCGTGTCCCCGTCTTTATCCATATCGATCTCTCCAACTCTCTCGCTCCCTATTCTGGTGTTCGTCAACGGTCTTATCTTAATTTAGGCCGAGCAGACTGGAGCCTGTTCAGTGAAGTTGCGCTTCGCCTGTCGGCAAATTACCCGTGGAATGGGGACGTGCACCAGAAAGAGTGCCATTTATCTGACGCGATCCGCAGAGCCATGAAAGCAGCTATTCCTATCGGCCGTGTTAAGACGTTCTATCCAAATGTCACAAGAGAGATCCTCGATAAGATCAGGACAAGAGATGCCAGGAGAGCGGTCAACCATCTGGACCCCGTCGTTGCTGAACTTGACGATGAGATCAAAAAGGATCTAGACAGGCACAAGAAAGAAGAGTGGGGAAAGTTCGCTGGGCAGTTGGACTTCAAGACGGACAGTGCAGCTACTTGGAAGGTACTACGGAAGCTCTAGGGTAAGAGCTTGCCTGCTACCGTCTCCACAATCGAATTAGAAAACGGTGTATTCAAATTAGGAAAAGAAGCCGCTTATGCGCTCGGGAGAAGTTTTCATCACCAGTGCAAAGCGTGGTCCGCAGAATAGAGTGACTGTACGAGAGCTGTGTCGCCTCCCGCTTATGAGCACGGCCGAAGCGTTCACTACGACGCAAGTTGAGAAAGTTATAAAGCGATATGCGGAATTCAAAAGCGGTCGGTCCAGACGGGATATGTCCTGCTGTCTTGAAGAATATACCGAATGAAATCCTTCCGCTTCTCACTGATTTGATCAATACCTCGTTCAGATCGTGCACCATCCCACAGAACTGGAAGACAGCTAACGTTGTGCCGCTGCCCAAGCCGGGGAAACCTCAGGCTTCAGTCAAGGGATACAGACCTATTAGCTTGCTGTCCACGTTCGCGAAGGTAGCCGAAAAACTGATCGTAAAGGACTTGGCGGAGCACAATGAGAAGCAAGTGATTCAGCATGGATTCAGAAAGCTGCATTCCACTACGACAGCTCTGCTGGAAATTACAAGCTTTGCCATCGATGGGTTCAATGCCCAGAAGCTACAGAGAACTGTGGCTGTTGCCTTAGATCTCACCAAGGCATTCGACACAGTAAACCATGGAGTTCTGTCAAGCAACTTACTCGAATCATCAATACCGCCGTGGCAGAAACGCTGGATATCGGCATTCATCAAGGGCAGACGAGCCAGAGTTATGTTCCAGAACCATGTCTCCAATAGTATTCCTATTGCAGCTGGAGTTCCGCAGGGCGGCGTTTTATCGCCTGCCCTCTTCAGTCTGTACCTCGAAGACATGCCCGCTCCCCAAGGATATCAAGGTGGTCGCCTATCCCGATGATATGACAATAATGTGTCGGGATCGGGATATACATGTTGCCGCCTCGAAGATCAATGAGTACCTGGTCACACTGAAAAGCTTTTTCGACCGCAAAATGCTAAAGATCTCTGCATCGAAATCGTCGGTATCCGTACTCACAACGGATCCTTCGGAGCACAGCGCTCACCCGCATGTCGAGTGGGACGGAGATCGATTACCTGCTGCTCGCTTTCCCAAACTGCTCGGTCTGGTGCTCGATCCATCGCTCAAGTTTCATAAGAACACCTAGCAGAAGCAGGCCGTCGTCAAAGCGAAGCTTAATGTGCTCAGAGCCCTGGGCGGTACATCATGGGGCAGTAGCAAAGAAACCATTATTACGACGTATAAAGCGATTCTCCAGCCTGCACTAGAATACGGCGCACCAGTTTGGCAGCATCTAGTTTCGGAATCCTCTTGGACTAAGATGCAACGCATACAGAATGCGGCTCTTCGAATCGCCACCGGATGTGCAAGAAGTTCCCCAGTCGAGCACTTGCATGCGGAGACACGATTCTTACCAGTAAAAGAACACTGTCAGCTCCAGGCCCAACAATTTTTCATCAGCATTGTCAAACAACCAAATCACCCCTCTCGGAGAGTGCTAAACCCAGTCAGAGAAAGAAAGATCAGAAAGCCATTCGCCGATGCTCCAAGCAAAGTCAATCTGCAAAGATGGCACGATTCACAGCAAGAACGACTCCGTCTGTTGCGCGAGGAGCACACACAGTTCGTACGGTGTCATCTGGAAAAGACGGCGGTAAATCCCATCCTGGGTGTGGTGCCGCCCCGGGTCTGCACATCCGAGTCTCAACTCGGAAGGAGGGCCAGATGCACCCTGGCATCGCTGCGCTGTGGTCACTCTACTATGCTTATGGCATATGTTAGCAAGATTGACAGCACCAAATCGGACGTTTGCCCAGACTGTGGATGCCACGGCCACGATACGGCACATTTGTTTGATTGTCCGGAGAGACCAACCACGCTGACCACAATGGACCTATGGACGAATCCGTTATTGGTCGCCCAGTTCCTCAACCTATGACAGTACCCTCGACGTGGCTGCAAAGAAGAAGAACCTTTGCGATTGGTGATAACAGACTTATTGGCCTGTATCCCTTAGCCGTCGATGGTGATTTACCTGCCTTAGGCAACGGAACGACGCTTGCCATTTTCCAGTCTTGGGGTACGATGCATGTGCGAAAGGATGTGTTGATGACGTCAGCCAGGATTGGCACAATCTCAGTCGGCAGTTTCTTCAAGATCGCTGGACTAATGCCATCCGGCCCTCGAGTCCTTCGAGTTGCGCATCTCTTTTACCACCTTTTCAATCTGCGCGGGCGTCACTGCTTCTGCTTCATTCATGAGTGGCAACTTACAGAGCTCTCTTACAGTCACTCGATTTTATTCCCTCTCTTAGCCTGAGTTATGAAAAAATTCTTTCCGAGAGCAGTTGCAGCCTCCTTTCCCGATTTGAAGACTCCATTCTCGAACTCGATCGTAGAGTAGTTGGTGGAGGTGCTCTTGCCCGAGATCTTCTTTAGAACTTTCCAAGTTGACGCTCCATCACTCTTGAAATTCATCTTCTCTGTGAATTTCTCCCAACACTCCTTCTTGTGCTTGTCCAGATCTCGCTTAATCTCGCTATCCAGCTCAGCAATGGTCGGATCCAGTTGATCTGCCACTCTCTTTACATCCCTTGTCCTTATCTTCTCCAAGATTTCCCTGGTGAAATTGGGAAAGAAGGTCTTAACTCGGCCCTCCGGAATGGCGGCTTTCATTGCCTTGCGAATCGCGTCCGTCAAGTGACGTTCCTTCTGGTGCACGTTTCCATTCCATGGGTAGTCATCCACATGGCGAAGTGCCACCTCCCTGAACAAGCGCCAGTCTGCAAGGCAAAGATTAAGATAAGACCTTTGACGGATACCTGAATAAGGAGCAAGAGAATTAGAGAGATCGACATGGACAAAAACGGGGATATGATCACTGGACAGAGTTGTAGCGGTAGACCAAGAGCAGGCGCTGGAGAGATTAGATGATACAAGAGAGATGTCTGGACTAGAGGATCGGCCGTTGGCCGGGAGACGAGTGGGCTGATCATCGTTGAGAATGACCAGATCGCACTCCTCCGCCCATTCTTCGACGTCTTCTCCTCTAGCGTCAGTGTCAAGCGACGAGCAGAATGTATGAGCATTGAAATCGCCTGCGAAGACAACAGAGGGTGAAAGTGAGCAGTCGTACAACTGCTTGAGTGAGGGAGTAGGGTCGTAAGATTGGGGACAGGACGTGGTAGGAGGGATATAGATATTAAAAAGAGATATAGGTGTTTTAAGAGGGAGATGGATAGGTAGGTACTCGAGAGTACCGTCCTTTGGTGTGTTTGGTATGATATGAGAGGGTAGGTTTGGTGAGACGGAAGGGGGAAGTCGTCCGCCGAGAGCTGTCCTTGAGAATGATAAGCAGTGTAGCCAGGAATGTTAGGGTGACGTGCGGTAGTAGAAGGAGAAAGTTTGGTTTCCTGAACCATTTTGACATCAGGATGATGAGTACGAGCAAAAAGAGAGAGAGTTCAGACAACTTGGCACGAAGGCCATTGAGGTTAATATGCACAATAGAGAGGGGGCGGTTGGTAAATGAGGAATCAGAGTTACTGGGGGCAGAGCACAGAACACAACGGAAGGAAGGATCGTGATGCCTCACAGAACTGAGACCCGAACAGGAGAGATGCACCCACCTTTGGCATCCGAAGCACTGGACGCTGGTATGTCTCCTGGTAACATCCTTGCCGCACGTGGCGCATGAGTACTTCTGAGCGGGTCCTGGATTCCTCTCGACGCCGGCCATTTGTAGTAGAATCCTTAGGAGAGCTGCAGCCAGCCAGCATCTCTCCCATGACAAAAACCCTCCACGCGGAGGGGTTGACGTCGGTTTGCACGGAGGTGGTCTTCTTTCCTCCACACTGCCACGGCACGAACGTACGACATCTCGGCAGCGTTTAGCGGCCTATTTAGCAGCTGTTCACATCCTGCAAGACTTTTATGTGGCTTAGGAACCATTTTGCACCGACCCGCATCGCGGTCAGTCCACCTACACGCATCGCGGTCGGCACACCGACACGCGTCGCGGTCGGCAAACCGACACGCGTCGCGGTCGACACACCGACACGCGGCGTGGTCGGTACACCCACGCGTCGCGGCTGGGTCGCCCAACCTCCACTGAGGCCGCCACCGGATGGGCAGGGCTTCCAGATGCTGGGCGGGGCCAATGTACCGCATACTTGGGTAATTGAACCGGCTGCACTCTTGTCACTTCAGCATACACGCTCGTAAACGTGGTTGAGATACTAACTACGGAAGTTCAATGGTATGGCTCAGAATACAACGCCTACGCATTCTGAAGCGTCAAAAACGACCCAAAGTGACGCTACACGACTGAGGAGTCGGCCCCGCACCTGTATCTGCCCGCCTCCTGCATTCGCGTCCTCCTGAATAGGGGTGCTGGTCAATGTCTACCGTCGGTGACGTTTGTGGTTTACCTATTGTACCTACTGTACCACCCACAAACGTCGCCGATGGTGCGGATGGCCCAGCACCCCTTCTTTGGAGGAGGACGCAAATACAAGGACGGGTAGATACAGAGGCGGGGCCAACATCTCAGTCGTGTAGCGTCATTGTGGGTCGTTTTTGATGCTTTAAAACACGTAGGCGTTGTGTTCTGAGACTTACCATTACATTTCCGTAGTTATCTCAACCACGTTTACGAGCGTGTACTCTGAGTTTTGGCCGAGAAATAGCCGCGAAACAGACGCAAAATGCCTTTTCCCGAGCAATAGTCGCGAAATAGCCGCTAAATAATGCTGGCTGCGAAATAGTCGCCAAATAAGGCTCGCCGAGAAATAGCCGCAAAATACCCGCTAAATTGCCGCCAAATTTGTGGTCTGCTTCGGTCTAGTTTGGTTTAGCTTAGTTCTAGAGTTCAGTTGAGTTATGCGCGGTTTATGCGATGGCGAACTTCCTAGTGCTGCTTAGCCGTGACCTACTCCGGAATCTCAGCGACAATTCGAAAAAACTCAGCGACGACTCGTAGTTAGTCGTTGAGATCGACACCATATCACTGGGAACTCGCCGTGTAATATCTCGCTTCCCAGCTCCATGAGACGTCTGGGCGACAACAGACGGATGCGGCACGAACTTGAAACTACATCCAGCTGGTCGTCCTAGGTGGCTGGAAACCATCGAATTCCACGTCCAGCATTATGGAAGGAGAGAACTTGGGCTTTTCCGTCAGAATTCAGTTGAAGTTCACCGGGAAAGTAGACAAATAGCATCACCTCGAACCAGTTTCATGAAAATGCCCGTGAAAATGGCCCATTCTGGCCATCATCGTGAGAAATTTCCATGTTGCTCAAGTGTAGCTATACTTATGAGCCGCTCGAGATTTAAACTTTTCTCTATAACTAAAGGTGAAATGGGCATTTCTAGCATTTTGAAAAAATCCTAATAGTCCTATCCAAATCTTCATATTTATGAGGTACTGAAGAATTGTGAGAAATTAGTAGTCACTACGCTAAGATGTTTGAAATGTAAAATCAGGGCAAAATGGAGTGCGATCTTGTCGAATTTTCAAATTATTCGTGCTGAATATTCGAATAAACCGAATATTTCACTTCTTTGAATATTCGAATATTCGAATAAACGAATATTCCACTTCTTTGAATATTCGATTATTCGAATTTCCCGAATAATCCACTTCTTTGAATATTCGAATATTACTCGAATAAATGAATATTCGGGCAGCACTCTAGTGAACGCTTCTGCGAAAATGACTAGTACCGTTAGTATCTCTTCTGGTTCAATTGTAAAAATGCGCAGTATCCCGCTCCGAGCCGCAGGTTCTAAAAAGTTATGAGCATTTTTCAAGCTCTCGAAAAGGAAAGGGTACATCGGGCATTTTTTTTGGGAGTTTCAAAAAAGTTTCTCGGATTTAGCCCAAAACTTGTGTTCAGGGGTAATCTAGGGTGGTGAACACGAATCTGGAGTCCATTTCTCGAAATTCTGAGGATTACTGTAGGTTACGGTAGATAACATGTCATTTATTGGGCAAAACCAACCTTAGTATTTTTGAAAATCGACAAACGGACGTTAAATTCGCATTTCCCACCCCGAATAACCCCCGTATACTAATTTTGAGTAAAATCTGAGATTTTGACCAGACTACCGTATACCTACCGTAATCTAATGTAGTTTGCAAAAAATCAACAAAAGGACTCAAGATTCGTGTTCAGCACTCTAAATAACTCTTAGAGGAACTATTTGAGCATTATCTACCGCAGAATTACTAAAATCTCGAAAGTGGATTTTTTCCCTCCAGATTCTCCCCGGTTGGGAAGCTTCGAACGAAATTAGCCGAAAACTTCGGAAAATCGACTAACAAACCACAGATTTGTGATCAGCGCCCCAAAAAAACCACTCTATGAGAATTTTAAGTCAAATCTGGAACTTTTTTCTAAAACGGTTCCAAAGCCCGCTAATCGGGGTATAAATAAACGCCCAACCGAAAATCCATACAAGTCCAAAACGCTGTCAGTCTGGACAAAGTATGGGAAATGCGCCTTCACCCAAATTTTGCTCAGGGGGTAGTTTTGGCCGCTGAACACACTTATGAGGTCCGTTTGCGAATTTTCGAAAGATTAATGCCCTTTTCGGAGGATACAAAAAGCACAAAAAACGACCTCTTCAGGCTTGTAACTTCTTGGAACCTGCAGCTCGGGGCGGGATACTGTGCAGTTTCACTATTGAGACACTAGAGATACTAACGATACTAGTCGTTTTGGCAGACGCGTATACTACTCTAAACACTTCCCTTGTTAGTATAAATTTTTGCTTTTTTTCAGACTCCCCTAACAAGGGAACTAGTTTTTGTCAGCCTGCCCATTCCGGACGAAATGTACTGTTCTAGAACCGTTCTTGGCGTAGAATCCGATTATGGTCTTTGCAGCTGCCCACGCTGAAAAAGTTATTGGCGGTTTTCCTCAGATTTCCGTGCCTATTCTACGTTCCATAACGCGTATTATTCTTCGCAAAATCCGGGAACGGACCTCGTAATTGTGTTCAGCCCCGAAATAACCTCCCTGAGCAAAGTTCGGGCGAAGGCACATGTTCCAAGCTTTGCACAGACTGATCGTTTTGAATTCGGCGTTTATTTATACCAATTAGACGGCGGGGGGGGCAAGCGTTTAAAAAAATCTCCAGATTTCACTCAAAATAAGATTCCCATGGGGGAAAATTTGATTGCAACTCGCTACCTTTGACGATTTCCGGAGTGCTACGGTAGATATGGCTCAAATTGTTGGCTGGGGGTTATCTGGAGTGCAAATCACGAATCCGTTTATCGATTTCAGACAGAATATGGTAGATTGCGGTAGGAATAGGGTAGTTTGGTCAATGTCTCAGATTTCACTCAAAGATTCTATGCGAGGGTTATTTGGGGGTGCTGATTCCGGATATAATGTTCATTTGTCGATTTTCAAAGTATTACGCTCAGGCGATTATCGGCCCCGAGCCGAACTGTCAGGCGGCTCCGATTGCTGTTCTATGCGGCTCGGGGCCGAGAATCGCCTGAGAGGTAGGTTTTGCCCCCTAAATTACACGGTACCCACCTTAACCAACAGAATATTTCAGAATTTCGACAAGCGGACCCCAGATTTGTGTTCAGTACCCTGGATTACCCCTGCATACAAGTTTTGAGTGGAATCAGGAAAAGTTTCCCGAAAAAAAACCCAAAATTGCCTGATGGTTGGTACCCTTACCTTGCCGCGAGGCTTTGAAAAACGCCTGTAACTTAATCTCCATGTGCGACTCTCCTTAAACCTCGGCGTGGTAATAATATAGTAGTCTGATGATGTTGTACTCGACACGAGGTTGGTAAATCTTCTTTATGGCCGACGTTTCGGAGAAACCTCCTTCTTCAGAGCCGATTCGGGAGCCCAAATTTCCCCCGCGTGGGTGTGAGAGAGGAGGGCAGATCCCCTCCTGCCCTCATCTCTCACACCCACGCGAGGGAAATTTGGGCTCCCGAATCGGCTCTGAAGAAGGAGGTTTCTCCGAAACGTCGGCCATAAAGAAGCCTGTAACTTATTTTAAAGTGACTCTAGGCAGCTGCGAAGGGCATATTCGGACTCCCAAAACTGGTTCTAGAAAAGTACATTTGATCTGGAATGGTTAGTACGGCTAAATGTAGTTCCCTTGTAAGACATTCAGTAAGCTTTGAGCCTTTGAGGGGGTTCTAAGCAATCTCTAGCTAGATCGTGCTCCGGTTCGCAACCCTCATTTCACCAAATCACCAAAACGGGGGTAGTTCGGCATCAGGGTTGAATGCAGAGGAGCTGTGGAACAAACAGTTTGAAATTGAAGTTTTTGACAGAATACTTTCAGGTTGTAGCTCCAATTTCCCTATCTACCACATACAAGCAGGAGAGACCGGGCGAGCCAAAAGGTCATGACTACTCAAGAGCCGGAAATCCTTCCAGAGATGTCCTGCAAAAGTGCCTTGCATCTCTCGAGGACGGCAAACACTGTGAGTTACCCGTTACAGTTCCTTGCTGACATAGTGCGTATCTTTGCGGAGACGGATTCGCGTTTGGTCATAATTAAAGCTATATGTCGAAATCTGAGGTTGTAGGCCACGTGTTTGCCTCCGGGCTGGCTGCCTCGATGGCCGTCATTAATATGCTTCGATCCGGTGATCATATCATTTGCTCGGATGATGTGTATGGAGGTGAGTTAGCATTTGAATCACTGAAATTGCTGAATTCCCACGAGTGTTTTTTCAGGAACTCAACGATTCATTCGCCGTGTTTCTGTTCCTCAACATGGGACTCAGGTCGACTTCGTTGATCTCACCAACATTGAGCTCCTGGAGCAGGCTTTCAAGCCAAACACCAAGGTGAACCGTTGCACTTCTGTGATTCTCAATGATATCCACCGGAGTTCTCGCTCATGATTTTGCGGTGTTCAGATGGTTTGGTTCGAGACTCCATCCAACCCCCTTCTGAAGGTGGTGGACATTGCTGCAGTTGTCCATTGCGTAAAGAGGGTCAATTCCAACATCCTTGTTGTTGTAGACAATACTTTTATGAGCCCATACTTCCAGGTAAGTTGTACTTTTATTAGAACGAAAAGGAACTTTTTCCGTCATAATTATGGTGGATGTTACCGCAAAAGAGATGGCTGCGGACCACTCGGCACCCGCGCGCCTAACGCGTGCTCCGATCGATAACCTTATTTCTTGTGGGCGCACACGACGCAGCGCAGGCTGCTAAGGTGTCCGTAGTCATCTGTTTCGTGTTTACCCCAACTGTAGTTTTCAGCGGCCTCTGTCCTTGGGCGCTGATATCGTTGTTCATT
This sequence comes from Aplectana chamaeleonis, assembly GCA_029168955.1. Lineage (NCBI taxonomy): Eukaryota > Metazoa > Nematoda > Chromadorea > Rhabditida > Cosmocercidae > Aplectana > Aplectana chamaeleonis. The sequence continues at coordinate 83,991 of JAPDOI010001883.1, forward strand.
CCATTACTAAGTATATTAATGGCCATTCTGATGTTGTTATGGGTGCGGTGGTCACAGATAATGACGAGATTCAGCAGCACCTCTTCTTCCAGCAACTAGGTTCGTGGTCATATAGAATTTCTTCTGCATTAACTTTTATAATGAAGACATGTTCAGCCGTTGGCGCAGTTCCTTCTCCATTCGATTGTTTCCTGGTTAATCGCGGGTTGAAGACACTGCATGTTCGAATGCGAGCTCATTACCAGAACGCTTTGGCTGTGGCTCAATATCTGGAAGGTAACGAACGGGTTGAAAGTGTGAGTTATTAAGGCATTGGTCATAATTTTTTCTTTAGCATTAACTATAAATCAATGGCTTTTGTTCTATACACAGTGTAGTTCTCTCAACATTGCAGGTTCTGTATCCCGCTCTTCCTTCTCATCCACAACATAAAATTCACATAAGTCAAACGAAGGGAATGTCTGGTATGATGTCATTCTACCTGAAAGGCGGCTTGGAGGAGAGTCGAACATTCCTAAGCAGTTTGAAGGTTCATCATTCCTAGTTGCTCACATTTTTGTTTGATTTCGGTAATTTTTCCATGTTCAGATCTTCACCTTAGCCGAGTCACTCGGCGGATACGAATCGCTCGCTGAATTGCCATCAATAATGACTCATGCTTCTGTTCCTCCAGAGGTTGGTGTTGTTAGTGTTGCTTATTTCTCTTGCTGATGTATGACTTCCGTGTGATTTTCTTCAAGGAGCGTGTGAAACTTCGTATTACTGACAACCTTATCCGCCTATCTGTTGGAATTGAGGATCTGGACGACCTTATCGCCGACTTGGATCAGGCGCTGAAGGCAGCTGTAAGTTTTTAAAGATTTTTTTCCCTCTGTAAGCGCAATTAAAAACCACTAAGGCTGGGATTCATGAACGACAAACCTTGGGCCACGGTTGGGTTTGCTTCGAAAGTAGCGCACAAACATTGGAGACAAGCTCAGCTCTAGCCCATGTTTGCGTTCTTTAATCCCAGCCCGAATCTAAATTTCACAGAAAAATCGTTTGAAAATGTACCATCAACAGCGATGAATTTTGGGATTCTCTTGTATTTATGAAGTAGACACTTCCTGAGTGACGCGTGCCTACTTCGTGATCTCAGTTTCTTTGATTATGCAGGATATAGCCGGGTACCAATGGCCATGACATCCTGAGAAGTTAATCTGGGGTCACACCCTTGTACTACTTTTCGAACTCAACAGAGGCTAGACGCGTCATGCAATCCAATCAAAGCCTTCAATATTCCCTTTTTGAGTCTCGCTTCCTTAGCTACTATTCCTGTATCTTCAAGTCTCCGAATAAAAAAAGTTCTCGTATAATTTGTCCACCAAGCCACAGCTGCTGATTTTTGGACTTTATTTGAGAGAACATAATATTCTTCACAGAAGAATTTGTGAAATTCGAAGGATTTTGTTGTGATCAGCGTTCTATGCTCATTAAAGGCACAGTCCAACCTGAGAGGTAATTTTTGATATTATGGTCCGGTCGCCGCCTATAGCAACCCTGCCAAGCGCCAAATCTCAATTCGCTCAAATAATCGAGAAAAAGTTATGAAAAAGTCGGCCACCCCCCTTTGAGGAAAAATGGGTAACGTCCCCTGCCAGGTTTTGGACCTCAATAGGGAAGAGACGCTGCGAATGATTTTATTCAAAACTATGTTCTTCGATTCGTTTTCGGTCTGGCTTTATATTGTGGCCTGCTGCAGAACGATGGCTGCGAATAACGAGAAAATACAGGCTCGAGACAACTCGTCCGCGAACTTCTAGCCGTAGGCAGAAAAAGGAAAAATCGATTCAGAGGTTGGACTGTGTCTTTAAGCGAAACCGGGAAACTGAAAAATAGTTGTTTTTGAGGTTGCTGTGCCTCTAGTCGCTGACCTCATTCTAACCATGAGGTTACTGTGCCATTAGATGTACCTCAAAAGCTAGTCATGATCGTATTTTGGAAAATCTCAGTCAGGGCCGCAGTGTATACTGAATACAGGAAAAGAAGTTGAGTATAAACAGAACCCGAGCCATGAAAGGTCTCCTGCCGAAAATAAGAAATCTGAAGTTTTCCAGCGCAGTGGGATGTACTGAGAGCGACCTGTCAGCCAAACTACATTTTACGCCTCAAGGGATAGGGCACACATTAGCATGACTATGTGGAGAAAGTTGACGGGCCTTTTCGTAGCCAAAACTGGTAGACGACTTTTTTGCGAATATCACCACGATCTGAGTTCCTGTTAGGCAAATGTTACATGAAGAGGTGGGAGTTACGAGTGCAACTGCATGTAGCATACCGATTGTGTTAGCTGGCAGATTATCAAAGGCAGTCACATTCAGGCGGACATTTTTGAGCATTTATGTCCTTCACTGGACTGAATGTCGTCGTTTGTGTCCTCTTTAAGACAATCGCACCATTTGGGTGACTAACTCAACTAAAACAGAGTGAAACTTGCAGGGAGAAAGCATGATGAAGCGAGGTTTTTGTGCTATGCGTTTGCGCGGGACAGGCGTAGCTTAAAACATGTATCAATTTGATTCGATCAGGGCCCATTAGATGAAACGAGTTTCGGGTTTCCGGGCAATTAATCTTTTGCGCGCGTGATGTATTCAGGTGGCATTGAGACATACATTCATACCTAGGTGCAGTCCTCACACGTGCTCAGGGTACTGTTGACTGGGTCAAAGTGAATGTCGTCATGTTCCAACTACCTGATTTCAGCGTAGTAATGCGGTTGACAGAACATATCGCTAAATGATTGTGTGTACGAATCTGCCATTTAGAAGAGAAAAAACAGGTCGGTGCTACCGCGACCGACAATTCGGATAGCGCTCTTATTGCTTCCGGAGCTGCACCAGCATACCTGTTTTCCAACGCCACATAACCGCCCCGTGGGTTAATTTCGATAACACCTGCGGTAGCACCGACATATTGACTCGTCCCCCATTTTGATTCCGCGGTTTCTCCGACACGCCCTTTTTCACCGCCGAACAACCGACCCCGTATGTAAGTAGTGGTGAAAGGAATGTAGCAAGATCGCACTGGCGAAGTTCGAAGTGTTCTTTACGAGTGCCCTGGCTTTGAATTGGCTGTACTCGTTGACTTAATGTATGCACATTTTTAATGATTATTCTTTTCAGGTGAAATTGTGATCGATCTGCCTCTTGTAAGCTTCAAATGGACCGGTTCAATAGCTCCCTTCAACAGCATTTTTCATTACTTCTGCACTTTATCTTATATAGATTATAGATTCGTATTGCTATCGATATTCTTGAAGTATATTCTGAATGTTACTTCTGTCCATATCTGTTAATATGCTCTAATATGTGTCGAGATGACGTTCGAATAATCACGTCAATGGTTCAGACTTCGCCATAGAACGCACTGATGAATCTTCTAGCGAGCTTCTTGTTTAACAGGTTTTGGTCGTATCGACTGACTTGTGAACGGCATGTTCACGTGCTATTCGTCTTGATGAAGTTTTATTAATGACCATGTGTGATGAAGAAAGGGAGAAAGACATTGCTGTTGCTGACATCTCATTCGTTGGCAGAAACTGTTAGGGTGATGCCCAGAGAGAATCACATACCCGTTTATTGCGATCCAACAAAATAGCTATGCACGAATAGAGGGTTTTATCCGCAATCAGAAAAGAAGTTCTGCCCGGAAACGGTCAACTAATAAGCCAACAAAAAAAAAACGGACTGGAAGGCTGGAAAAGAAAACGAAAGAATGCGGGAAATTGGCAACTATCCCGCTTCGTTGCCAGCTTGTTTTATTCCGAATTCCCTCTCCTTCCAAAAAAAAATCGATGGAAACCGGATATTTTCGCACACCCCAGGTGCAGACTCAGGCACCAATGCTCTATTGCGCACTAGCCTCTGAATTAGTAAAAGAGTTTTAGTTTTTTAGAGCAATGGTAAACCTCAAAGAGCTTACATTGCTGAAGAGTTTTTTCTACAAAATTACGCCGCATGAAATCTAAGGCCGCGCTTATATAGTGGAGTTCACCAAGAGTCTCATTTACTTATCAACGAGAAGCGGTCGGCTGGAGATCAATCTGCATGAATTCCATACCAGCACGCTCGATACCGATTGAGCGAGAGCGGTTGTGCTGCAACGAGTTTCATGTTCATTGATCTCCAATCGACCGCTTCTCATTGATAAGTAAATGAGACACTCTTGGTGGACTCCACTATACTTCCGCCGCCAAGCTGCACATTAATGTGCAATTTATAACACTGGTCGAGTTGCATGATCAATATTAAAGTGGGTAACGCGAGCTAAAGCATTGTGCCTAACATGACCTACAGTAAGCTTCAAGATATCTGGAAACAGACCCCAGATTCGTATTCGGGACCCCGAATAACCACCAGAGAAGGTTTTCAAGCCAATTTCGAAACATGATTTCTGAACACGAACGAAAATGAACGAAAATCGCCTGATGGGTACCTCAACCATTTTAACGGTTTTCAAAAAAAACCGCCTTGAAGGCAGAGTTCACGATGATCTTCAATTTTGAGATTATTCGCTATATTGATTAAGTGGCCCCCGGATGGAACTAAAATGACATAGAAATTGAGAAAAACGCACCAGAAGTACACGAAATCCTTCAGTATCACCCCGCTTCTTAAAGGCAGGGTTCTCGATAAAATCGGTTGTAAAGCTATCCTCATGGAATTGTAGATCTGGCCATCACAAAAGTGAAAATGAGTAAAAAATTGGAGGAAAAACGCTTAGGAACAAGTTATGGCTTGGTGTCCTCCCGCCCCCAGATATCGAGATTTGTGTAAAACCCTGTTTTGTTAACTTTTATTTTGCTTTTAAACTAATTTCTAAACAATTCTGGGGACTACTAATTACTTTAACAGCAAAATAAATGGCGGAGAAGCAAGCATTAATAAAAATCGCGTTAATTAGGGGGCCGGCCGACACCGGTAATTAGCCGTTATACTTTGTTTTTGAGCGTTTTTCCCGCGAATTTCCGGGTTTTTTCATTTATTTTCACTTTTGTGATGGCCAAATCTACATTCTCATGAAGAGAGCTCGGAAGTTGTTTTTATCGCGAACCCTGCCTTTAAGTATCACAGGAAGTGTTTGTTGTGACAACGAAATCCTTTGTGGACCCGTTCTTCGCAATTCTCTCCCCTCTATTGCTCCGTTCTTTCCTTAGGGCCCTAACTGATCCTGCGTTGCATAAAATATTCTTCTATTTTCGACTGACCCGATTTTCCACCGGTGACAGCCACCGGGAACATGTTCATCCGACCTTACAACTAGTCCATGTTTTAGAATAATGTCACTGAAATACGACGTTTTGATGCGTTTCTCGCCGTTTCTACGTAATTTTGGTAACACTTGGAGGCCAACGCATTGTTTAATGTGGAAAACTCGGGGACGAAAATCACCGGGAACACTGCCTTTAAAGGCAGTGTTCACGATAGATTTCACTTCCGATATCCCCACGGTTTACGGAAGGTCTGGTGCTCCATGTGGCAAGGTAAGTATGCTTAAAAAGGACGCGAAAACCGCGTTTCTGAGCCAAAATAGGCCCTTCCTTGTTGACGTTGGTTTTTGGGCGTGGAGGAGTCTTGACGGATGGTGCCTATCAGTGCAATCAATCAAGCGATCAGCTCACTTATCAGCACTTCCTCGACTTGATCATTCCTGTAATCTGAGTGATCATTTGTTCACATTCTCTGCCGATTCGAGACTTGATGCTTCGGGAAAGCCGCCTTTATCACGCTCTGTTATCATTAGGCATCAAAATCACCTTTAGGCCCCGGTCAGACTTCGTCGAAAAACCTGCTGAGTCTGACTGAGTCCGAATGAGTCCGGGGTGGAAAAACCTGCTGAGTCCCACTGAGTCCGGTTGCCCCCAGCGCCAACCAACTCCTCTGCGAAACATGCAATTGATAGTGACGATTATCACCTCAGCTGTGAATCTGAACGTGTTTGGTGGCTGATTTTTCTTGTTTTCAACATGTCTGAATCTGATTTCCGTATCAGCAGCGGGTGGGGCAGAGCGCAGACGACGAGAGTCGAGATGCGGCGGGACTCGGCAGATCGCAGTCGGCCGAAAAAAATGCACCCAAATCACGTGAGAAACTCCTATATCGACCGGGTGGAGTGAGGACGATTTCGGTGGGACTCAGTCGGACTCAGTCGGTGCATTGGCCCCGCCCTTGTACGCATGAGAAATATCAGTATCGACCGGGGGGATTGCGGTGGGCATCAGACGGTCGCAGTCGGACTCAGTGGGTTGATTTTTTTGCACCCGTCTTCTACGAATTCGATGCGTATCGACCCGGTGGGACTCAGTAGATCCACCGACTATGACAGGGGCCTTAGCGCCGTCATCAAAGCTTATCCGCGCAAAGGGTGAATTTGCTGAGCGGTCGGATATCAGTCAGCGCAAAGGGTGAAATTAACGCCGTTGCTGGCATGTCAGAAATTTCTAAACAAGTGAAAACATCTCAGCGAAAACATGATAAAACGATTGATCACGTCTCGATGTGTTTACCATGAGCACAGCCGGTATAAAACCCTCATCTCAGGCCCCGGTCATAGTTGGATGAGCCGACGCCTCCAGCCCGGTCGATACACACAGAATGCATTGGAAATGGGATGCAAAAATCACTCGGTGTATCCCCCCCGCACCCCCCAACACCCACCCGGTCGATACGTATGAACAACATGGTGAGGTGAAGCTGAGAAAATCACTCGGTGTATCCCCCCCCCCCGCACCCCCCAACACCACCCCGGTCGATACGTATGTTTAAAATGATGGAGTGAGGTTGAGAAAATCACTCGATGTATCCGACGCGGTCGATATCCATGCAATACGTGGATGAGAAAATCACCGGGTGGGCGGGTCGAAGATAAAACATTGTGTATCACTAGAAAGCTAACCTTACTGCTACCTCCGTTACTTCACCATACTCTCCTTCACTATTTCTCTGAACAGGTGCAATCCTGTTGGCCACGTAATCATCGTCATATCTAGTTGGATGCATCGAGTGATTTTCTCAACCTCACTCCATCATTTTAAACATACGTATCGACCGGGGTGGTGTTGGGGGGTGTTGGGGGGTGCGGGGGGATGCAGATGCAAATAGCACCAACTATGACCGGGGCCTCACTAGAGTCCTCATTCGGCATTCTGATGCCGGCCCTGAATGGTGACTGCGGGTCACTCTCCGGAGGCCAGTATAATTTGGGCTGCTCGGAGGATACAGTGCTCACACACTCGCGAGGGTCGGTGGCCTGTTGAGAGGAGTTGAACAGGTAGCGTGCTCCCGCTCGAAACGAAAAAAGGGGCGGGCAAGGCCCGAAAACTCCCCCATTCATGCCGAAAACTCCGCGTGTCAACCTCCCACCGACCCTACAATGCCACGTCATCCTTGACCCGTTCACACCGAAAGCTCTGCCTTATTACCTCCCACCGACCACTCAGTGTGACGTCACATTCACGTGTTTACACCGAAAGTTTCAGCTAATCACCTCCCACCGACCACCCTCTACCACTCCTGCAGTCGCGGGCGTCGGTGGCAGATGGAGAGGCAGCACAATTGACCTGTCAACCTGCCACGGACGCCCGCCAAAGCGTCGATATCCCGAGCTGTCAACCGTGATAAGCACAAACACGTCACATTCCAGTGCAGCGTATGCGTTGTGGGCTACCGATTCCGCGCTCTACACGAGAGAGTGCCAGAGAAAAACAGTGCAGACACTGCAACACGTCGCCCCGAAAACTCCGCCACATATGAGACATCACCACGAAAACTTCGGCAGGTATGAGTCATGCCGAAACCTCCGCCGATCAGCCGCATCGGATCAATTTCATTCGGAAAGGGGCGTTTTAACCTGCCACCGACCCCCGCGATTGCCTGAGTGGGTATCCTCACGGCGGGGGGGGGGCGAGTTACGCCGCGGTCCGCAGAGGGTGGCTCCTCACCGCAGACCTCGGTGAAGATTACGCCCATGTTGCGGACAAGGCGGGGCTTCTTGCTCTGTGGATCTTCAAATTCGTGAAATTTTTCGAGGTAATTTCACCTCTTTTCCGGGGTAATTTCACCTCATTTTTCGGGGTTAATTGGACCCTCTCTCGCTGCCAGTTCGCACCATTTTCACGGGAGATTCACCTCATTCTCACCTAGCGGCAAATTCACCCATACAGTGAATTTAACGCGGCAAATTAAGACTTTATGCCGACTTGTACATGAGCATCAAGTCTCTTTTGCTGAGGCTTCAAGTGTCGAATTGGCAGAGTTGAGGGGGCGGATATGGTTCCCTGCACGTGCGATGCCTTCAAAGGTAAAGCACACCCTCAGATATGAATTTTGTGATTTTTCGTGAAATTGTGAACCAGACCCCGCCTGTTTAGGGGCTGAGCAGAGTGCCACCGCGGCGCGGCGCGGTCTGATGATGGAGAGCCGTATTGACAGATCGCCGCGATCTATCAATACGGCTCTCAATCATCAGGCCGCGCCGCGCCGCGGTGGCACTCTGCTCAGCCCCTTAACACGTGCCAAGTGCGATATCTCAATTCCTCCAAAGAAGCGATATATAAGGGGCCACCACGGGCCCGACTCCCTTCATTTGCCACCACGGCACACACCCCTTTCATGATTTTCGAAGTCAATAGCGGCTAGATGTATGGGTGAATTCCAACAGCGTCTTCGTTCTTTCTCCTTCGCCGGTCCTTCTCCTCATTCCGGTTTGCTCTCATGCAGCGACTGCGAATGACAAGAAATACGGGCCTGAGATTACTCGTCCACCGAAATTTCGCCCTGAAAATGTTGGCGTTTTCGAGGAGCCATAACTCCGTTTGTATGAGGCCTTGAGCGATTTCGGAGATACCATTGTGGTCAGCGTGTGATTTTCTTCAAGATGCATAGAATCTGAAAAATAATCTTTTGGGTGTCCTGTGTCTTTGACTCGGTTCAGAGAACTTTAGCAGCTACAAACATAGATCTGAAAACACCATTGGAAGTGCATCGACAGCTATATGTGCAGACCAAAAAGGAAGAACTCACAACTCTATTTCCAAATATTTATTCAAGCTTGAAATATTTCCACTAGAAGGCAGGTGATGATGAAAAGGCGAATGAAAGACGAATTTCCCCGTACTCTCGTCTTTTGACTAGAACGGGGTTGGCTTTTGTATAAACAAAGAAGCCCGGAGGGGATTAAGATTCAGGCTCCCATTGCAGACAAGCTTAGTGACATACTTCTTCCCTTGGGGATACTGAGCGAAGAGCCTGCAGTATACTTAGTATCCGAATCACTCCATTTCGGATATCCGACCGGATATCCGAGATTCGGATAATCCGATATTCGAAAATTTGAAAACACGCATTATCTGAATCGAATCAATATCCGGGAAATTTAAAATCGGCATTATCTGAATCTAACCATTATCCGAAGACTCAAAAATTCGGATAAAATCGGATAAAAACGGATAAAACGGATAAAAATCGGATAAAATCGGTTAAAACGGATAAAAACCGGATAAAACGGATAAAATTTGCGTAAAATCGGATAAAACGGATAAAATTTGCGTAAAATCGGATAAAATCGGATAAAATCGGTTCATTTTAGGTTGAATGTGGTAAACCGGTCAAGTTGAATGTAGTAAACCGGTCAATTTTTTATGTCAACTATTTGACTCACTTTTGTTTCCTCATTCGTGTAATTTATGTATATGTTCATTTCTCGTAGCTACTATTCTACTCATTTTGTGTGTGTGTGTGTGTGTGTGTGTGTGTGTGTGTGTGTGTGTGTGTGTGTGTGTTGCCTGAGATTTGTTCCGATAATATCCGAAATTTATCCGAAATTATCCGACGGATATCCGTATCCGAATCATTGGAAAAATGGCATTATCTGAATCGAACCAATATCCGGTAAATTCAAAATGGCATTATCTGAATCGATCCATTATCCGAGGAGTTACCTTCGGATAACAAGTATAGCCTGCGGCAAGCGCCAAGGCATGATACCAGCGTATCTTCCCTGAGCTACAGTTCTCGGAAGCTGTTGGATTGCCGCTCAGTTTGGAGAATTATTCTGGCTGGTTTGAAGTAGAAAATTTTCTTTCAGTTTCTCTTATCTTACGAGCACGTCAATACTATTTTCATAAAATGGACCGTGAAACTAATGAAAAAAGAATTTTTGATCAGGCGTGTTCGAGTTAACGTGTCAATGGCTTTGCCTCGATGAGGGTATATGCTCATCAGATCCTCCCAGTTGATATCCCCCCCCCCGCAGCTTTGCACTGCTGTAAGCAGTCTTTTGAGCTCGTCATTTCCTGAACTTTTTTTTGAGATTTTTTTTCTGCAACAGAGTGTTCCACAAATTTAGATCCCTATTGAAGGGGGATGTTTTAGCTATGACACCAGGTGCGTTTAAGACATTCATCAGTTGCCAAAGAGTTGTTCAGGAATCTTAACTTTGAAACGTATCCTATTCTTTTTGTCATAAGTGGTTGAAATTTTTCATTTTTACGTTGTAGTTTCTGAAATTGCTATCAGAACTTGATTCCGTTGTGTTCCTTTTTTTATTGTATTACAACACGTGCGACCATATTGTCCACGTCCATAAAATAAATAAATAAAAACTTAGAAATAGAGAAGGTGATCAATATTGAGATCGTTTAGGCACAGTGACTGTAATAGTTATGGGGGCAGTAATACAAGCTGGCTTTCTGCGCAGGACGATTCGCATAAATTCCAGCCGGAACTCCTTATATAAAACTAAGTACACGAAAATATTGATGCTCGAGTTAACGCACAGAAGATACGTGGATGGCTTAGCTATCGCATCAGCTACCTGAAATATTTTCAATAACTTCTGAGCACTGGGGAACGATTGAATTAGCCCGCCTGGGAGCTTTTTTGAGTTGAGCGAAACTATTATGCTTCTTTTGCACTTTCGTAGCCCACGACGACCTTGGTTGTGTGATTATCGTAGCACAGCGTGAAGCAAAGTCTCGGGTATCCGTGGAAAGCTAGCATGTCAATTTTTGTCAGAAGAGAGAGAGGTCGTGGTGCCCTTTTGCCCCCTTTTCATTTTGTGTCATAGAAGGCCCCAAGTTTGGTGATGAAGGACAAGCAGCGCGACCGCTCGCCGCAGTCGAAATTCGGAACTCAGAACGCTTTATAAATGCACCATAATACAAAATGTATGGCCTAAACGAAAAAATAGATGTTCCGTGCCATACAATTAGGGAGCCGCGACGCTGCTTGACGAGAAATGCCGCACGCAAGAAAACGGAGGGATGCTGGCTATCGATCGCATGATTCCGCGCCTAGTGGTTAGGTGCTATTTCCTTATTGGGTGACGCAGATGATTGCTCGAAGTTCATTTTTTCCTGTCGATTCAAACTTGAGAACTTCACCGTACAAGAGAAACTTAAAGGCAGTGGTCCTAATGAAAAACGGTAAAAAAAAACTACACAAAACATCTAAAAATCTATGAAGGTAGCGCGGTGAAAAACGGGCTAGAATTAGAGTTTCTAGGGCCCAAAGATGCCAGTTCGTGCACATGTGCACAGCGCCTCTCAAAAAGATCGAAGTCTCATGCCGAGCAGTCAAAAATCATCGACATTCAAAGAAGAAATAAATGCTAATTAACCTAACAAAAACAGTTGAGCAATTAAAGAAAGCACTCCAGTCAATGTTTTTGACTAGATGAGTCAATATTCATTGTTTGAAATTCAACTTCAAGCCAGCTGATGCTCTTGATATTAAAGATCATCGATGTCGATGATGTGGAGTGGGCTCGTCCACCATCAATAGACAAGAAAGTTCAGGCTTCAAATTTGGCCCAATTCAGCGATTTTTTCGCGATTTTTCTAATGTATCCTACTACTCGAAACCCGGAAAAGGGTTTAGAGAGGAAAAGAAGACAAGCATATCTGATCGCGACCAGTGCCTTTAAATTTTGGATACATTCGGGATCGCAAGATCGGATCGATCAGATGTAAGCTCTCTTCAAATTTAGTAGTGAGGATCACGCGTAAGTCACCAAGCGCGTTGCGGTCGACGCGGTTAGTCTTCTCAAAAGCGTAATGAAAGCAAAATTATGTGATTCTACTCACCACGGTTACATATTGAGAAAGAAGTGAAATAATATTTGGCACGGAAACAAGCACGATTGATAGCATGGAAATCATCAGCTGATATCGGATCCTCGCCAGCTGCTCGTTCGCTAGACTAAAATCAAAACCTGTGAAGAGGGGTTTATCAATGAAACGTCTGTTCTCTCCAGGAAAGCACCAGGTTGTTCAATAAGTTTTGTCGTTCGATAAGAGAGGGCGTTGCTACTAGCCCAATTTTTTTTGTTTTGTTGGTACACTCTTCATATGTTCGTATGTGAAGTTTCATTTGAATCTGTCAATTCATTCTTTGTTTACAAGCCATTTAGTTTTTGTTTACCAGCCGTGTCACAGCAATGGAAAACATTGAATTTCGTGCAGTGAGAAAATTCTTATTTTTGGAAGGTGTAGCACCAAAAGAAATTCACGAAAGAATGTTAAAAGTGTATGATGATTGTTCACCTACAATTAGAACAGTAGAAATATTGTGGTGAGCGCGAAGCGCTCACCAGATTTGGCTTTGATTCGCCATCGCGCAACCCCCTAATCTCAGATTCAGGGTCCAGTGTGAACGTAGGAAGACCGTTCTTTTTGCATTTAAAATACCTTAGAAAGGTGAATGACTGTTCAAAAAATGGTCCTGAATGGTTACCTGAGATTCGAGAAAAAGTGTCAAAACCACGTCATTTTGGTCGAAAAAATGTTCATCTCCTTTTTTTTTCAGTTGGCGTTCACGATCTTGTTGGAACACTTATCGTTGAGCTAGAGAGCTCATTTTTGGTCAGGAAGCTGGTTTTGTTTGCACCTAGCTCCTGTCAAATTTTGAAGTTGGTAGCTCAATTTTTGCGGAACCTCAAAATTGAGGGTAAAGAAAGACAAAAACACGTAAACATGTTATTAAAAACCAACCGACGTTTGCTTATTCGTAAAAATGAATTAGTGAAATAAACACCGTTACTGATAGGCTTTTGCTCAGGATTTGACGGGGCAACGCTTCAATCAATACGGCGGGATCTCGGAAGTACTTTTTGAAACGCCGCATGGTGTGACTCAGAAGTGCGCCACAGAACGCCGTAGATACTGTGCGGGACCCGAGCAGGAGTGCGAAAGATGTCGTAGAACATGTGTGTGACCATTGTAGGAGTGCGCCGGACGCCGTAGAAAGTGTGCGGGACCCAAATGAGAGTGCGCCGGACGCCGTAGAAAGTGTGCGGGACCCAAATGAGAGTGCGCCGGACGCCGTAGAAAGTGCGCGGGACCCAAATGAGAGTGCGCCGGACGCCGTAGAAAGTGTGCGGGACCCACGTGGGAGTGCGCCGGACGCCGTAGAAATTGTGCAGGACCCAAATGGGTGCGCGCAGAACGCCGTAGAAAGTGTGTGGGACCCAAATGAGAGTGCGCAGAACGCCCTAGAAAGTGTGTGGGACCCAAATGAGAGTGCGCCGGACGCCGTAGAAAGTGTGCGGGACCCAAATGAGAGTGCGCCGGACGCCGTAGAAAGTGTGCGGGACCCAAATGGGGATGCGCAGAAAGCCGTAGAAAGTGTGTGGAACCCAAATGAGGTGCGGGCAGGACGCCGTAGAAAGTGTGTGGGACCCAAATGAGAGTGCGCCGGACGCCGTAGAAAGTTTGCGGGACCCAAGTGGGAGTGCGCCGGACGCCGTAGAAAGTGTGCGGGACCCAAATGGGTGTGCGCAGAACGCCCTAGAAAGTGTGTGGGACCCAAATGAGAGTGCGCCGGACGCCGTAGAAAGTGTGCGGGACCCAAATGAGAGTGCGCCGGACGCCTTAGAAAGTGTGCGGTACCCACGTGGGAATGCACCGGACGCCGTAGAAAGTGTGCGGGACTCAAATGGGTGTGCGCAGAACGCCCTAGAAAGTGTGTGGGACACAAATGAGAGTGCGCCGGACGCCGTAGAAAGTGTGCGGGACCCAAATGAGAGTGCGCCGGACGCCGTAGAAAGTGTGCGGGACCCAAATGAGAGTGCGCCGGACGCCGTAGAAAGTGTGCGGGACCCACGTGGGAGTGCGCCGGACGCCGTAGAAAGTGTGCGGGACCCAAATGGGTGGGCGCAGAACGCCGTAGAAAGTGTGCGAGACCCAAGTGGGAGTGCGCCGGACGCCGTAGAGAGTGTGCTGGACCCAAATGGGTGTGTGCAGAACGCCGTAGAAAGTATGCGGGACCCAAATGGGTGTACGCAGAACGCCCTAGAAAGTGTGTGGGACCCAAATGAGAGTGAGTTGGACGCCGTAGAAAGTGTGCGGAACCCAAACGAGAGTGCGCAGAACGCCGTAGAAAGTGTGCGGGACCCAAGTGGGAGTGCGCCGGACGCCGTAGAGAGTGTGCGGGACCCAAATGGGTGTGCGAAGAACGCCGTAGAAAGTGTGCGGGACCCAAACGGGTGTGCGCAGAACGCCCTAGAAAGTGTATGGGACCCAAATGAGAGTGAGCCGAACGCCGTAGAAAGTGTGCGGGACCCAAATGGGTGGGCGCAGAACGCCGTAGAAAGTGTGCGGAACCCAAATGGGTGTGCGCAGAACGCTCTAGAAAGTGTGTGGGACCCAAATGAGAGTGTGCAGGACGCCGTAGAAAGTGTGCGGGACTCAAGTGGGAGTGCGCCGGACGCCGTAGAAAGTGTGCAGGACCCAAATGGATGGGCACAGAACGCCGTAGAAAGTGTGCGGGACCCAAGTGGGAGTGCGCCGGACGCCGTAGAGTGTGCGGAACCCAAATGGGTGTGCGCAGAACGCCCTAGAAAGTGTGTGGGACTCAAATGAGAGTGTGCAGGACGCCGTAGAAAGTGTGCGGGACCCAAGTGGGAGTGCGCCGGACGCCGTAGAAAGTGTGCGGGACCCAAATGGGTGTGCGCAGAACGCCATAGAAAGTGTGTGGGACCCAAATGAGAGTGCGCCGGACGCCGTAGAAAGTGTGCGGGACCCAAATGAGAGTGCGCCGGACGCCGTAGAAATTGTGCAGGACCCAAATGGGTGTGCGCAGAACGCCCTAGAAAGTATGTGGGACCCAAATGAGAGTGCGCCGTACGCCGTAGAAAGTGTGCGGGACCCAAGTGGGAGTGCGCCGGACGCCTTAGAAAGTGTGCGGGACCCAAATGGGTGTGCGCAGAACGCCATAGAAAGTTTGTGGGACCCAAATGAGAGTGCGCCGGACGCCGTAGAAAGTGTGCGGGACCCAAATGAGAGTGCGGAGGACGCCGTAGAAAGTGTGCCGTACCCACGTGGGAATGCACCGGACGCCGTAGAAAGTGTGCGGGACTCAAATGGGTGTGCGCAGAACGCCCTATAAAGTGTGTGGGACCCAAATGAGAGTGCGCCGGACGCCGTAGAAAGTGTGCGGGACCCAAATGAGAGTGCGCCGGACGCCGTAGAAAGTGTGCGGGACCCAAATGAGAGTGCGCCGGACGCCATAGAAAGTGTGCGGGACACACGTGGGAGTGCGCCGGACGCCGTAGAAATTGTGCAGGACCCAAATGTGTGCGCGCAGAACGCCCTAGAAAGTGTGTGGGACCCAAATGAGAGTGCGCCGGACGCCGTAGAAAGTTTGCGGGACCCAAGTGGGAGTGCGCCGGACGCCGTAGAAAGTGTGCGGGACCCAAATGGGTGTGCGCAGAACGCCCTAGAAAGTGTGTGGGACCCAAATGAGAGTGCGCCGGGCGCCGTAGAAAGTGTGCGGGACCCAAATGAGAGTGCGCCGGACGCCTTAGAAAGTGTGCGGTACCCACGTGGGAATGCACCGGACGCCGTAGAAAGTGTGCGGGACTCAAATGGGTGTGCGCAGAACGCCCTAGAAAGTGTGTGGGACCCAAATGAGAGTGCGCCGGACGCCGTAGAAAGTGTGCGGGACCCAAATGAGAGTGCGCCGGACGTCGTAGAAAGTGTGCGGGACCCAAACGAGTGTGCGCCGGACGCCGTAGAAAGTGTGCGGAACCCACGTGGGAGTGCGCCGGACGCCGTAGAAAGTGTGCGGGACCCAAATGGGTGGGCGCAGAACGCCGTAGAAAGTGTGCGAGACCCAAGTGGGAGTGCGCCGGACGCCGTAGAGAGTGTGCGGGACCCAAATGGGTGTGCGAAGAACGCCGTAGAAAGTGTGCGGGACCCAAATGGGTGTGCGCAGAACGCCCTAGAAAGTGTGTGGGACTCAAATGAGAGTGTGCAGGACGCCGTAGAAAGTGTGCGGGACCAAAGGGGGAGTGCGCCGTACGACGTAGAAAGTGTGCGGGACCCAAATGGGTGGGCGCAGAACGCCGTAGAAAGTGTGCGGAACCCAAATGGGTGTGCGCAGAACGCCCTAGAAAGTGTGTGGGACCCAAATGAGAGTGAGCCGAACGCCGTAGAAAGTGTGCGGGACCCAAATGGGTGGGCGCAGAACGCCGTAGAAAGTGTGCGGAACCCAAATGGGTGTGCGCAGAACGCTCTAGAAAGTGTGTGGGACCCAAATGAGAGTGTGCAGGACGCCGTAGAAAGTGTGCGGGACTCAAGTGGGAGTGCGCCGGACGCCGTAGAAAGTGTGCAGGACCCAAATGGATGGGCGCAGAACGCCGTAGAAAGTGTGCGGGACCCAAGTGGGAGTGCGCCGGACGCCGTAGAAAGTGTGCGGGACTCAAATGGGTGTGCGCAGAACGCCCTAGAAAGTGTGTGGGACCCAAATGAGAGTGCGCCGGACGCCGTAGAAAGTGTGCGGGACCCAAATGAGAGTGCGCCGGACGCCGTAGAAAGTGTGCGGGACCCAAATGGGTGTGCGCAGAACGCCCTAGAAAGTGTGCGGGACCCAAATGAGAGTGCGCCGGACGCCGTAGAAAGTTTGCGGGACCCACGTGGGAGTGCGCCGGACGCCGTAGAAATTGTGCAGGACCCAAATGGGTGCGCGCAGAACGCCCTAGAAAGTGTGTGGGACCCAAATGAGAGTGCGCCGGACGCTGTAGAAAGTTTGCGGGACCCAAGTGGGAGTGCGCCGGACGCCGTAGAAAGTGTGCGGGACCCAAATGGGTGTGCGCAGAACGCCCTAGAAAGTGTGTGGGACCCCAATGAGAGTGCGCCGGACGCCGTAGAAAGTGTGCGGGACCCAAATGAGAGTGCGCCGGACGCCTTAGAAAGTGTGCGGTACCCACGTGGGAATGCACCGGACGCCGTAGAAAGTGTGCGGGACTCAAATGGGTGTGCGCAGAACGCCCTAGAAAGTGTGTGGGACCCAAATGAGAGTGCGCCGGACGCCGTAGAAAGTGTGCGGGACCCAAATGAGAGTGCGCCGGACGCCGTAGAAAGTGTGCGGGACCCAAATGAGAGTGCGCCGGACGCCGTAGAAAGTGTGCGGGACCCACGTGGGAGTGCGCCGGACGCCGTAGAAAGTGTGCGGGACCCAAATGGGTGGGCGCAGAACGCCGTAGAAAGTGTGCGGGACCCAAATGAGAGTGCGCCGGACGCCGTACAAAGTGTGCTGGACCCAAATGGGTGTGCGCAGAACGCCGTAGAAAGTGTGCGGGACCCAAATGGGTGTGCGCAGAACGCCCTAGAAAGTGTGTGGGACCCAAATGAGAGTGAGCCGGACGCCGTAGAAAGTGTGCGGGACCCAAATGAGAGTGCGCAGAACGCCGTAGAAAGTGTGCGGGACCCAAGTGGGAGTGCGCCGGACGCCGTAGAGAGTGTGCGGGACCCAAATGGGTGTGCGAAGAACGCCGTAGAAAGTGTGCGGGACCCAAATGGGTGTGCGCAGAACGCCGTAGAAAGTGTGCGGGACCCAATTGGGAGTGCGCCGGACGCCGTAGAAAGTGTGCGGGACCCAAATGAGAGTGCGCAGAACGCCGTAGAAAGTGTGCGGAACCCAAGTGGGAGTGCGCCGGACGCCGTAGAAAGTGTGCGGGACCCTAATGGGTGGGCGCAGAACGCCGTAGAAAGTGTGCGGGACCCAAGTGGGAGTGCGCCGGACGCCGTAGAAAGTGTGCTGGACCCAAATGGGTGTGCGCCGGACGTCGTAGAAAGTGTGTGGGACCCAAATGGGTGTGCGCAGAACGCCGTAGAAAGTGTGCGGGACCCAAGTGGGAGTGCGCCGGACGCCGTAGAAATTGTGCGGGAGCCAAATGGGTGTGCGCAGAACGCCCTAGAAAGTGTGTGGGACCCAAATGAGAGTGCGCCGGACGCCGTAGAAAGTGTGCGGGACCCAAGTGGGAGTGCGCCGGACGCCGTAGAAAGTGTGCGGGACCCAAATGGGTGTGCGCAGAACGCCCTAGAAAGTGTGTGGGACCCAAATGAGAGTGCGCCGGACGCCGTAGAAAGTGTGTGGGACCCAAGTGGGAGTGCGCCGGACACCGTATAAAGTGTGCAGGACCCAAATGGGTGTGCGCAGAACGCCGTAGAAAGTGTGTGGGACCCAAATGAGAGTGCACCGGACGCCGTAGAAAGTGTGCGGGACCCAAGTGGGAGTGCGCCGGACGCCGTAGAAAGTGTGCGGGACCCAAATGGGTGTGCGCAGAACGCCCTAGAAAGTGTGTGGGACCCAAATGAGAGTGCGCCGGACGCCGTAGAAAGTGTGCGGGACCCAAATGAGAGTGCGCCGGACGCCGTAGAAAGTGTGCGGGACCCAAATGGTTGTGCGCAGAACGCTGTAGAAAGTGTGCGGGACCCAAACGAAAGTACCCCGGACGCCGTAGAAAGTGGGCGGGACCAAGTGGGAGTGCGCCGGACGCCGTAGAAAGTGTGCGGGACCCAAATGGGTGTGCGCAGAACGCCCTAGAAAGTGTGTGGGACCCAAATGAGAGTGCGCCGGACGCCGTAGAAAGTGTGCGGGACCCAAGTGGGAGTGCGCCGGACGCCGTAGAAAGTGTGGGGGACCCAAATGGGTGTGCGCAGAACGCCCTAGATAGTGTGTGGGACCCAAACGAGAGTGGGCCGGAGGCCGTAGAAAGGGTGCGGGACCCAAATGGGAGTGCGCCGGACGCCGTAGAAAGTGTGCGGGACCCAAATGGGTGTGCGCAGAACGCCTAGAAAGTGTGTGGGACCCAAATGAGAGTGCGCCGGACGCCGTAGAAAGTGTGCGGGACCCAAATGGGAGTGCGCCGGACGCCTTAGAAAGTGTGCAAATGAGTACCCACGTGCGGACCCGCGGGAATGCGCCGGACGCCGTAGAAAGTGTGCGGGACTCAAATGGGTGTGCGCAGAACGCCCTAGAAAGTGTGTGGGACCCAAATGAGAGTGCGCCGGACGCCCTAGAAAGTATGTGGGACCCAAATGAGAGTGCGCCGGACGCCGTAGAAAGTGTGCGGGACCCAAATGGGTGGGCGCCGGACGCCGTAGAAAGTGTGCGGGACCCAAGTGGGAGTGCGCCGGACGCCGTAGAAAGTGTGCGGGACCCAAATGGGTGGGCGCAGAACGCCGTAGAAAGTGTGCGGGACCCAGGGGGGAGTGCCCCTGACGCCGAAGAAAGTGTGCGGGACCCAAATGATAGTGCGCCGGACGCCCTAGAAAGTGTGTGGGACCCAAATGAGAGTGCGCCGGACGCCGTAGAGTGTGTGGGACCCAAGTGGGAGTGCGCCGGAAGCCGTAGAAAGTGTGCGGGACCCAAATGGGTGGGCGCAGAACGCCGTAGAAAGTGTGCGGGACCCAAATGGGAGTGCGCCGGACGCCGTAGAAAGTGTGCGGGACCCAAATGGGTGTGCGGAACGCCGTAGAAAGTGTGCGGGACCCAAATGAGAGTGCGCAGGACGCCGTAGAAAGTGTGCGGGACCCAAATGAGTGTGCGCAGAACGCCGTAGAAAGTGTGTGGGACCCAAATGAGGTGCGCCGGACACCGTAGAAAATGTGCGAGACCCAAAAGGGTGTCCGCCGGACGCCGTAGAAAGTGTGCGGGACCCAAATGGGTGTGCGCAGAATGCCGTAGAAAGTGTGCGGGACCCAAATGAGAGTGCTCCGGACGCCGTCGAAAGTGTGGGGGACCCAAATGGGTGTGCGCCGGACGCCGTAGAAAGTGTGCGAGACCCACGTGGGAATGCGCGGACGCCGTAGAAAGTGTGCGGGACCCAAATGGGTGTGCGCAGAACGCCGTAGAAAGTGTGCGGGACCCAAATGGGAGTGCGACGGACGCCGCGGAAAGTGTGCGGGTCCCAAATGCGGGTGCGCAGAACGCCGTAGGAAGTGTGCGGGACCCACGCAGGACGCCGTCGATAGTGTGCGGGACCAACGTGGGAGTGCGCCGGACGCCGTAGAAAGTGTGCGGGACCCAAATGGGTGTGCGCAGAACGCCGTAGTAAGTGTGTGGGACCCAAATGAGAGTGCGCCGAACGCCGTAGAAAGTGTGCGGGACCAAGGAAGTGCGCCGGACGCCGTAGAAAGTGTGGGGGACCCAAATGGGTGTGCGCAGAACGCCCTAGAAAGTGTGTGGGACCCAAATGAGAGTGCGCTGGACGCCGTAGAAAGTGTGCGGGACCCAAATGAGAGTGCGCCGGACGGCGTAGAAAGTGTGGGGGAGCCAAATGGGTGTGCGCAGAACGCCCTAGAAAGTGTGTGGGACCCAAATGAGAGTGCGCCGGATGCCGTAGAAAGTGTGCGGGACCAAAGTGGGAGTGCGCCGGACGCCGTAGAAAGTGTGCGGGACCCAAATGGGTGTGCGCAGAACGCCCTAGAAAGTGTGTGGGACCCAAATGAGAGTGCGCCGGACGCCGTAGAAAGTGTGCGGGACCCAAATGAGAGTGCGCCGGACGCCGTAGAAAGTGTGCGGGACCCAAA
This sequence comes from Aplectana chamaeleonis, assembly GCA_029168955.1. Classification (NCBI taxonomy): domain Eukaryota; kingdom Metazoa; phylum Nematoda; class Chromadorea; order Rhabditida; family Cosmocercidae; genus Aplectana; species Aplectana chamaeleonis. The sequence continues at coordinate 104,842 of JAPDOI010001883.1, forward strand.
TGAGAGTGCGCCGGACGCCGTAGAAAGTGTGCGGGACCCACGTGGGAATGCGCCGGACGCCGTAGAAAGTGTGCGGGACCCAAATGGGTGTGCGCAGAACGCCGTAGAAAGTGTGTGGGACCCAAATGAGAGTGCGCCGGACGCCGTAGAAAGTGTGCGGGACCCAAATGAGAGTGCGCCGGACGCCGTAGAAAGTGTGCGGGACCCAAATGAGAGTGCGCCGGACGCCGTAGAAAGTGTGCGGGACCCACGTGGGAGTGCGCCGGACGCCGTAGAAAGTGTGCGGGACCCAAATGGGTGTGCGCAGAACGCCGTAAAAAGTGTGTGGGACCTAAATGAAAGTGCGCCGGACGCCGTAGAAAGTGTGCGGGACCCAAATGAGTGTGCGCCGGACGCCGTAGAAAGTGTGCGGGGACCCGAATGGGTGTGCGCTGAACGCCGTAGAAAGTGTGTGGGATAAAAATGAGAGTGCGCCGGACGCCGTAGGAAGTGTGCGGGACCCAAGTGGGAGTGCGCAGGACGCCGTAGAAAGTGTGCGGGAACCAAATGGGTGTGAACAGAACGCCTAGAAAGTGTGCGGGACCCAAACGAGAGTGCGCCGGACGCCGTAGAAAGTGTGTGGGACTCAAATGAGAGTGCGCCGGACGCCGTAGAAAGTGTGCGGGACCCAAATGGGTGTGCGCAGAACGCCGTAGAAAGTGTGTGGGACCCAAATGAGAGTGCGCAGGACGCCGTAGAAAGTGTATGGGACCCAAGTGGGAGTGCGCCGGACGCCGTAGAAAGTATGCGGGACCCAAATGGGTGTGCGCAAAACGCCCTAGAAAGTGTGTGGGACCCAAATGAGAGTGCGCCGGACGCCGTAGAAAGTGTGCGGGACCCAAACGAGAGTGCGCCGGACGCCGTAGAAAGTGTGCGGGACCCACATGGGAGTGCGCCGGACGCCGTAGAAAGTGTGCGGGACCCAAATGGGTGTGCGCAGAACGCCGTAGAAAGTGTGCGGGACCCAAGTGGGAGTGCGCCGGACGCCGTAGAAAGTGTGTGGGACCCAAATGAGAGTGCGCCGGACGCCGTAGAAAGTGTGCGGGACCCAAATGAGAGTGCGCCGGACGCCGTAGAAAGTGTGCGGGACCCAAATGGGTGTGCGCAGAACGCTGTAGAAAGTGTGCGGGACCCAAATGAGAGAGCGTCGGACGCCGTAGAAAGTGTGCGGGACCCAAGTGGAAGTGCGCCGGACGCCGTAGAAAGTGTGCGGGACCCAAATGGGTGTGCGCAGAACGGCGTAGAAAGTGTGTGGGACTCAAGTGGGAGTGCGCCGGATGCCGTAGAAAGTGTGTGGGACCCAAACGAGAGTGCGCCGGACGCCGTAGAAAGTGTGCGGGACCCACCCAAATGGGTGTGCGCAGAACGGCGTAGAAAGTGTGCGGGACCCAAATGGGTGTGCGCAGAACGCCGTAGAAAGTGTCTAGGCCCCAAATGAGAGTGCGCCGGACGCCGTAGAAAGTGTGGGGGACCCAAATGAGAGTGCGCCGGACGCCGTAGAAAGTGTGCGGGACCCAAATGAGAGTGCGCCGAACGCCGTAGAAAGTGTGCGGGACCCACGTGGGAGTGCGCCGGACGCCGTAGAAAGTATGCGGGACCCAAATGGGTGTGCGCAGAACGCCGTAGAAAGTGTGCGGGACCCAAATGGGTGTGCGCAGAACGCCCTAGAAAGTGTGTGGGACCCAAATGAGAGTGCGCCGGACGCCGTAGAAAGTATGCGGGACCCAAATGGGTGTGCGCAGAGCGCCCTAGAAAGTGTGTGGGACCCAAATGAGAGTGCGCCGGACGCCGTAGAAAGTGTGCGGGACCCAAATGAGAGTGCGCCGGACGCCGTAGAAAGTGTGCGGGACCCAAATGGGTGCGCGCAGAACGCCCTAGAAAGTGTGTGGGACCCAAATGAGAGTGCGCCGGACGCCGTAGAAAGTGTGCGGGACCCAAATGAGAGTGCGCCGGACGCCGTAGAAAGTGTGCGGGACCCAAATGGGTGTGCGCAGAACGCCCTAGAAAGTGTGTGGGACCCAAATGAGAGTGTGCAGGACGCCGTAGAAAGTGTGCGGGACCCAAGTGGGAGTGCGCCGGACGCCGTAGAAAGTGTGCGGGACCCAAATGGGTGTGCGCAGAACGCCGTAGAAAGTGTGCGGGACCCAAATGAGAGTGCGCCGGACGCCGTAGAAAGTGTGCGGGACCCAAGTGGGAGTGCGCCGGACGCCGTAGAAAGTGTGCGGGACCCAAATGGGTGTGCGCAGAACGCCCTAGAAAGTGTGTGGGACCCAAATGAGAGTGCGCCGGACGCCGTAGAAAGTGTGCGGGACCCAAGTGGGAGTGCGCCGGACGCCGTAGAAAGTGTGCGGGACCCAAATGGGTGTGCGCAGAACGCCCTAGAAAGTGTGTGGGACCCAAATGAGAGTGCGCCGGGCGCCGTAGAAAGTGTGTGGGACCCAAATGAGAGTGCGCCGGACGCCGTAGAAAGTGTACGGTACCCACGTGGGAATGCTCCGGACGCCGTAGAAAGTGTGCGGGACTCAAATGGGTGTGCGCAGAACGCCCTAGAAAGTGTGTGGGACCCAAATGACAGTGCGCCGGACGCCGTAGAAAGTGTGCGGGACCCAAATGAGAGTGCGCCGGACGCCGTAGAAAGTGTGCGGGACCCAAATGAGAGTGCACCGAACGCCGTAGAAAGTGTGCGGGACCCACGTGGGAGTGCGCCGGACGCCGTAGAGAGTGTGCGGGACCTAAATGGGTGTGCGCAGAACGCCGTAGAAAGTATGCGGGACCCAAATGGGTAAACGCAGAACGCCCTAGAAAGTGTGTGGGACCCAAATGAGAGTGAGTCCGGACGCCGTAGAAAGTGTGCGGAACCCAAACGAGAGTGCGCAGAACGCCGTAGAAGGTGTGCGGGACCCAGGTGGGAGCGCGCCGGGCGCCGTAGAGAGTGTGCGGGTCCCAAATGGGTGTGCGAAGAACGCCGTAGAAAGTATGCGGGACCCTAATGGGTGTGCGAAGCACGCCGTAGAAAGTATGCGGGACCCAAATGGGGAAACGCAGAACGCCCTAGAAAGTGTGTGGGACCCAAATGAGAGTGCGCCGGACGCCGTAGAAAGTGTGCGGGACCCAAATGAGAGTGCGCCGGACGCCGTAGAAAGTGTGCAGGACCCAAATGAGAGTGCGCCGGACGCCGTAGAAAGTGTGCGGGACCCACGTGGGAGTGCGCCGGACGCCGTAGAGAGTGTGCGGGACCCAAAGGGGTGTGCGCAGAACGCCGTAGAAAGTGTGCGGTACCCAAATGGGTGTGCGCAGAACGCCCTAGAAAGTGTGTGGGACCCAAATGAGAGTGAGCCGGACGCCGTAGAAAGTGTGCGGAACCCAAACGAGAGTGCGCAGAACGCCGTAGAAAGTGTGCGGGACCCAAGTGGGAGTGCGCCGGACGCCGTAGAGTGTGCGGAACCCAAATGGGTGTGCGAAGAACGCCGTAGAAAGTATGCGGGACCCAAATGGGTAAACGCAGAACGCCCTAGAAAGTGTGTGGGACCCAAATGAGAGTGAGTCGGACGCCGTAGAAAGTGTGCGGAACCCAAATGAGAGTGAGCCGAACGCCGTAGAAAGTGTGCGGAACCCAAATGGGTGTGCGCAGAACGCCCTAGAAAGCGTGTGGGACCCAAATGAGAGTGTGCAGGACGCCGTAGAAAGTGTGCGGGACCCAAATGGGTGTGCGCAGAACGCCGTAGAAAGTGTGTGGGACCCAAATGGGTGTGCGCAGAACGCCGTAGAAAGTGTGCGGGACCCAAGTGGGAGTGCGCCGGACGCCGTAGAAATTGTGCAGGACCCAAATGGGTGTGCGCAGAACGCCCTAGAAAGTATGTGGGACCCAAATGAGAGTGCGCCGTACGCCGTAGAAAGTGTGCGGGACCCAAGTGGGAGTGCGCCGGACGCCTTAGAAAGTGTGCGGGACCCAAATGGGTGTGCGCAGAACGCCATAGAAAGTGTGTGGGACCCAAATGAGAGTGCGCCGGACGCCGTAGAAAGTGTGCGGGACCCAAATGAGAGTACGGCGGACGCCGTAGAAAGTGTGCGGTACCCACGTGGGAATGCACCGGACGCCGTAGAAAGTGTGCGGGACTCAAATGGGTGTGCGCAGAACGCCCTAGAAAGTGTGTGGGACCCAAATGAGAGTGCGCCGGACGCCGTAGAAAGTGTGCGGGACCCAAATGAGAGTGCGCCGGACGCCGTAGAAAGTGTGCGGGACCCAAATGAGAGTGCGCCGGACGCCATAGAAAGTGTGCGGGACCCACGTGCGAGTGCGCCGGACGCCGTAGAAATTGTGCAGGACCCAAATGGGTGCGCGCAGAACGCCCTAGAAAGTGTGTGGGACCCAAATGAGAGTGCGCCGGACGCCGTAGAAAGTTTGCGGGACCCAAGTGGGAGTGCGCCGGACGCCGTAGAAAGTGTGCGGGACCCAAATGGGTGTGCGCAGAACGCCCTAGAAAGTGTGTGGGACTCAAATGAGAGTGTGCAGGACGCCGTAGAAAGTGTGCGGGACCCAAGTGGGAGTGCGCCGGACGCCGTAGAAAGTGTGCGGGACCCAAATGGGTGTGCGCAGAACGCCATAGAAAGTGTGTGGGACCCAAATGAGAGTGCACCGAACGCCGTAGAAAGTGTGCGGGACCCAAATGAGAGTGCGCCGAACGCCGTAGAAAGTGTGCAGGACCCAAATGGGTGTGCGCAGGACGCCATAGAAAGTGTGTGGGACCCAAATGAGAGTGCGCCGGACGCCGTAGAAAGTGTGTGGAACCCAAATGAGAGTGCGTCGGACGCCGTAGAAAGTGTGCGGGACCCAAATGGGTGTGCGCAGAACGCCGTAGTAAGTGTGTGGGACCCAAATGAGAGTGCGCCAGACGCCGTAGAAAGCGTGCGCGACCCAAACGAGAGTGCGCTGGACGCCGTAGAAAGTGTGCGGTACCCACGTGGGAGTGCGCCGGACAACGTAGAAAGTGTGCGGGACTCAAATGGGTGTGCGCAGAACGCCGTAGTAATTGTGTGGGACCCAAATGACAGTGCGCCGGACGCCGTAGAAAGTGTGTGGGACCCAAACGAGAGTGCGCCGCACTCCGTAGAAAGTGGCGGGACCCAAATGAGAGTGCGCCGAACGCCGTAGAAAGTGTGCGGGACCCACGTGGGAGTGCGCCGGACGCCGTAGAAAGTGTGCGGGACCCAAATGGATGTGCGCAGAACGCCGTAGAAAGTATGCGGGACCCAAATGGGTAAACGCAGAACGCCCTAGAAAGTGTGTGGGACCCAAATGAGAGTGAGTCGGACGCCGTAGAAAGTGTGTGGGACCCAAATGGGTGTGCGCAGAACGCCGTAGAAAGTGTGCGGGACCCAAGTGGGAGTGCGCCGGACGCCGTAGAAATTGTGCAGGACCCAAATGGGTGTGCGCAGAACGCCGTAGAAAGTATGCGGGACCCAAATGGGTGTGCGAAGAACGCCGTAGAAAGTATGCGGGACCCAAATGGGTAAACGCAGAACGCCCTAGAAAGTGTGTGGGACCCAAATGACAGTGCGCCGGACGCCGTAGAAAGTGTGCGGGACCCAAATGAGAGTGCGCCGGACGCCGTAGAAAGTGTGCGGGACCCAAATGAGAGTGCGCCGGACGCCATAGAAAGTGTGCGGGACCCACGTGGGAGTGCGCCGGACGCCGTAGAGAGTGTGCGGGACCCAAATGGGTGTGCGCTGAACGCCGTAGAAAGTGTGCGGGACCCAAATGGGTAAACGCAGAACGCCCTAGAAAGTGTGTGGGACCCAAATGAGAGTGAGTCGGACGCCGTAGAAAGTGTGCGGAACCCAAACGAGAGTGCGCAGAACGCCGTAGAAAGTGTGCGGGACCCAAGTGGGAGTGCGCCGGACGCCGTAGAGTGTGCGGGACCCAAATGGGTGTGCGAAGAACGCCGTAGAAAGTATGCGGGACCCAAATGGGTAAACGCAGAACGCCCTAGAAAGTGTGTGGGACCCAAATGAGAGTGAGTCGGACGCCGTAGAAAGTGTGCGGAACCCAAATGAGAGTGAGCCGAACGCCGTAGAAAGTGTGCGGAACCCAAATGGGTGTGCGCAGAACGCCCTAGAAAGTGTGTGGGACCCAAATGAGAGTGTGCAGGACGCCGTAGAAAGTGTGCGGGACCCAAGTGGGAGTGCGCCGGACGCCGTAGAAAGTGTGCGGGACCCAAATGGGTGTGCGCAGAACGCCGTAGAAAGTGTGCGGGACCCAAATGGGTGTGCGCAGAACGCCGTAGAAAGTGTGCGGGACCCAAGTGGGAGTGCGCCGGACGCCGTAGAAATTGTGCAGGACCCAAATGGGTGTGCGCAGAACGCCCTAGAAAGTATGTGGGACCCAAATGAGAGTGCGCCGGACGCCGTAGAAAGTGAGGGGGACCCGAATGGGAGTGCGCCGGACGCCGTAGAAAGTGTGCGGAACCTAAATGGGTGTGCGCCAAACGCCATAGAAAGTGTGTGGGACCCAAATGAGAGTGCGCCGGACGCCGTAGAAAGTGTGCGGGACCCAAATGAGAGTACGGCGGACGCCGTAGAAAGTGTGCGGTACCCACGTGGGAATGCACCGGACGCCGTAGAAAGTGTGCGGGACCCAAATGGGTGTGCGCAGAACGCCCTAGAAAGTGTGTGGGACCCAAATGAGAGTGCGCCGGGCGCCGTAGAAAGTGTGCGGGACCCAAATGAGAGTGCGCCGGACGCCGTAGAAAGTTTGCGGGACCCACGTGGGAGTGCGCCGGACGCCGTAGAAATTGTGCAGGACCCAAATGGGTGCGCGCAGAACGCCCTAGAAAGTGTGTGGGACCCAAATGAGAGTGCGCCGGACGCCGTAGAAAGTTTGCGGGACCCAAGTGGGAGTGCGCCGGACGCCGTAGAAAGTGTGCGGGACCCAAATGGGTGTGCGCAGAACGCCCTAGAAAGTGTGTGGGACCCAAATGAGAGTGCGCCGGACGCCGTAGAAAGTGTGCGGGACCCAAATGAGAGTGCGCCGGACGCCGTAGAAATTGTGCAGGACCCAAATGGGTGTGCGCAGAACGCCCTAGAAAGTATGTGGGACCCAAATGAGAGTGCGCCGTACGCCGTAGAAAGTGTGCGGGACCCAAGTGGGAGTGCGCCGGACGCCTTAGAAAGTGTGCGGGACCCAAATGGGTGTGCGCAGAACGCCATAGAAAGTGTGTGGGACCCAAATGAGAGTGCGCCGGACGCCGTAGAAAGTGTGCGGGACCCAAATGAGAGTGCGGCGGACGCCGTAGAAAGTGTGCGGTACCCACGTGGGAATGCACCGGACGCCGTAGAAAGTGTGCGGGACTCAAATGGGTGTGCGCAGAACGCCCTAGAAAGTGTGTGGGACCCAAATGAGAGTGCGCCGGACGCCGTAGAAAGTGTGCGGGACCCAAATGAGAGTGCGCCGGACGCCGTAGAAAGTGTGCGGGACCCAAATGAGAGTGCGCCGGACGCCATAGAAAGTGTGTGGGACCCAAATGAGAGTGCGCCGGGCGCCGTAGAAAGTGTGCGGGACCCAAATGAGAGTGCGCCGGACGCCTTAGAAAGTGTGCGGTACCCACGTGGGAATGCACCGGACGCCGTAGAAAGTGTGCGGGACTCAAATGGGTGTGCACAGAACGCCCTAGAAAGTGTGTGGGACCCAAATGAGAGTGCGCCGGACGCCGTAGAAAGTGTGCGGGACCCAAATGAGAGTGCGCCGGACGTCGTAGAAAGTGTGCGGGACCCAAATGAGAGTGCGCCGGACGCCGTAGAAAGTGTGCGGAACCCACGTGGGAGTGCGCCGGACGCCGTAGAAAGTGTGCGGGACCCAAATGGGTGGGCGCAGAACGCCGTAGAAAGTGTGCGAGACCCAAGTGGGAGTGCGCCGGACGCCGTAGAGAGTGTGCGGGACCCAAATGGGTGTGCGAAGAACGCCGTAGAAAGTGTGCGGGACCCAAATGGGTGTGCGCAGAACGCCCTAGAAAGTGTGTGGGACCCAAATGAGAGTGAGCCGAACGCCGTAGAAAGTGTGCGGGACCCAAATGGGTGGGCGCAGAACGCCGTAGAAAGTGTGCGGAACCCAAATGGGTGTGCGCAGAACGCCCTAGAAAGTGTGTGGGACCCAAATGAGAGTGAGCCGAACGCCGTAGAAAGTGTGCGGGACCCAAATGGGTGGGCGCAGAACGCCGTAGAAAGTGTGCGGAACCCAAATGGGTGTGCACAGAACGCTCTAGAAAGTGTGTGGGACCCAAATGAGAGTGTGCAGGACGCCGTAGAAAGTGTGCGGGACTCAAGTGGGAGTGCGCCGGACGCCGTAGAAAGTGTGCAGGACCCAAATGGATGGGCGCAGAACGCCGTAGAAAGTGTGCGGGACCCAAGTGGGAGTGCGCCGGACGCCGTAGAGTGTGCGGAACCCAAATGGGTGTGCGCAGAACGCCCTAGAAAGTGTGTGGGACCCAAATGAGAGTGTGCAGGACGCCGTAGAAAGTGTGCGGGACCCAAGTGGGAGTGCGCCGGACGCCGTAGAAAGTGTGCGGGACCCAAATGGGTGTGCGCAGAACGCCCTAGAAAGTGTGTGGGACCCAAATGAGAGTGCGCCGGGCGCCGTAGAAAGTGTGCGGGACCCAAATGAGAGTGCGCCGGACGCCGTAGAATGTGTGCGGGACCCAAGTGGGAGTGCTCCGGACGCCGTAGAAAGTATGCGGGACTCAAATGGGTGTGCGCAGAACGCCCTAGAAAGTGTGTGGGACCCAAATGACAGTGCGCCGGACGCCGTAGAAAGTGTGCGGGACCCAAATGAGAGTGCGCCGGACGCCGTAGAAAGTGTGCGGGACCCAAATGAGAGTGCACCGAACGCCGTAGAAAGTGTGCAGGACCCACGTGGGAGTGCGCCGGACGCCGTAGAGAGTGTGCGGGACCTAAATGGGTGTGCGCAGAACGCCGTAGAAAGTATGCGGGACCCAAATGGGTAAACGCAGAACGCCCTAGAAAGTGTGTGGGACCCAAATGAGAGTGAGTCGGACGCCGTAGAAAGTGTGCGGAACCCAAACGAGAGTGCGCAGAACGCCGTAGAAAGTGTGCGGGACCCAAGTGGGAGCGCGCCGGACGCCGTAGAGAGTGTGCGGGACCCAAATGGGTGTGCGAAGAACGCCGTAGAAAGTATGCGGGACCCTAATGGGTGTGCGAAGAACGCCGTAGAAAGTATGCGGGACCCAAATGGGTAAACGCAGAACGCCCTAGAAAGTGTGTGGGACCCAAATGACAGTGCGCCGGACGCCGTAGAAAGTGTGCGGGACCCAAATGAGAGTGCGCCGGACGCCGTAGAGAGTGTGCGGGACCCAAATGAGAGTGCGCCGAACGCCGTAGAAAGTGTGCGGGACCCACGTGGGAGTGCGCCGGACGCCGTAGAGAGTGTGCGGGACCTAAATGGGTGTGCGCAGAACGCCGTAGAAAGTATGCGGGACCCAAATGGGTAAACGCAGAACGCCCTAGAAAGTGTGTGGGACCCAAATGAGAGTGAGTCGGACGCCGTAGAAAGTGTGCGGAACCCAAATGAGAGTGAGCCGAACGCCGTAGAAAGTGTGCGGAACCCAAATGGGTGTGCGCAGAACGCCCTAGAAAGCGTGTGGGACCCAAATGAGAGTGTGCAGGACGCCGTAGAAAGTGTGCGGGACCCAAGTGGGAGTGCGCCGGACGCCGTATAAAGTGTGCGGGACCCAAATGGGTGTGCGCAGAACGCCGTAGAAAGTGTGTGGGACCCAAATGGGTGTGCGCAGAACGCCGTAGAAAGTGTGCGGGACCCAAGTGGGAGTGCGCCGGACGCCGTAGAAATTGTGCAGGACCCAAATGGGTGTGCGCAGAACGCCCTAGAAAGTATGTGGGACCCAAATGAGAGTGCGCCGTACGCCGTAGAAAGTGTGCGGGACCCAAGTGGGAGTGCGCCGGACGCCTTAGAAAGTGTGCGGAACCCAAATGGGTGTGCGCAGAACGCCATAGAAAGTGTGTGGGACCCAAATGAGAGTGCGCCGGACGCCGTAGAAAGTGTGCGGGACCCAAATGAGAGTACGGCGGACGCCGTAGAAAGTGTGCGGTACCCACGTGGGAATGCACCGGACGCCGTAGAAAGTGTGCGGGACTCAAATGGGTGTGCGCAGAACGCCTTAGAAAGTGTGTGGGACCCAAATGAGAGTGCGCCGGACGCCGTAGAAAGTGTGCGGGACCCAAATGAGAGTGCGCCGGACGCCGTAGAAAGTGTGCGGCACCCAAATGAGAGTGCGCCGGACGCCATAGAAAGTGTGCGGGACCCACGTGCGAGTGCGCCGGACGCCGTAGAAATTGTGCAGGACCCAAATGGGTGCGCGCAGAACGCCCTAGAAAGTGTGTGGGACCCAAATGAGAGTGAGTGCGCCGGACGCCGTAGAAAGTGTGCGGGACCCAAATGGGTGTGCGCAGAACGCCCTAGAAAGTGTGTGGGACCCAAATGAGAGTGCGCCGGACGCCGTAGAAAGTGTGCGGGACCCAAATGAGAGTGCGCCGGACGCCTTAGAAAGTGTGCGGTACCCACGTGGGAATGCACCGGACGCCGTAGAAAGTGTGCGGGACTCAAATGGGTGTGCGCAGAACGCCCTAGAAAGTGTGTGGGACCCAAATGGGTAAACGCAGAACGCCCTAGAAAGTGTGTGGGACCCAAATGAGAGTGAGTCGGACGCCGTAGAAAGTGTGCGGAACCCAAATGAGAGTGAGCCGAACGCCGTAGAAAGTGTGCGGAACCCAAATGGGTGTGCGCAGAACGCCCTAGAAAGCGTGTGGGACCCAAATGAGAGTGTGCAGGACGCCGTAGAAAGTGTGCGGGACCCAAATGGGTGGGCGCAGAACGCCGTAGAAAGTGTGCGAGACCCAAGTGGGAGTGCGCCGGACGCCGTAGAGAGTGTGCGGGACCCAAATGGGTGTGCGAAGAACGCCGTAGAAAGTGTGCGGGACCCAAATGGGTGTGCGCAGAACGCCCTAGAAAGTGTGTGGGACCCAAATGAGAGTGAGCCGAACGCCGTAGAAAGTGTGCGGGACCCAAGTGGGAGTGCGCCGGACGCCGTAGAAAGTGTGCAGGACCCAAATGGATGGGCGCAGAACGCCGTAGAGAGTGTGCGGGACCCAAGTGGGAGTGCGCCGGACGCCGTAGAGTGTGCGGAACCCAAATGGGTGTGCGCAGAACGCCCTAGAAAGTGTGTGGGACCCAAATGAGAGTGTGCAGGACGCCGTAGAAAGTGTGCGGGACCCAAGTGGGAGTGCGCCGGACGCCGTAGAAAGTGTGCGGGACCCAAATGGGTGTGCGCAGAACGCCCTAGAAAGTGTGTGGGACCCAAATGAGAGTGCGCCGGACGCCGTAGAAAGTGTGCGGGACCCAAATGAGAGTGCGCCGGACGCCTTAGAAAGTGTGCGGTACCCACGTGGGAATGCACCGGACGCCGTAGAAAGTGTGCGGGACTCAAATGGGTGTGCGCAGAACGCCCTAGAAAGTGTGTGGGACACAAATGAGAGTGCGCCGGACGCCGTAGAAAGTGTGCGGGACCCAAATGAGAGTGCGCCGGACGCCGTAGAAAGTGTGCGGGACCCAAATGAGAGTGCGCCGGACGCCGTAGAAAGTGTGCGGGACCCACGTGGGAGTGCGCCGGACGCCGTAGAAAGTGTGCGGGACCCAAATGGGAGTGCGCCGGACGCCGTAGAGAGTGTGCTGGACCCAAATGGGTGTGCGCAGAACGCCGTAGAAAGTATGCGGGACCCAAATGGGTGTACGCAGAACGCCCTAGAAAGTGTGTGGGACCCAAATGAGAGTGAGTTGGACGCCGTAGAAAGTGTGCGGAACCCAAACGAGAGTGCGCAGAACGCCGTAGAAAGTGTGCGAGACCCAAGTGGGAGTGCGCCGGACGCCGTAGAGAGTGTGCGGGACCCAAATGGGTGTGCGAAGAACGCCGTAGAAAGTGTGCGGGACCCAAACGGGTGTGCGCAGAACGCCCTAGAAAGTGTATGGGACCCAAATGAGAGTGAGCCGAACGCCGTAGAAAGTGTGCGGGACCCAAATGGGTGGGCGCAGAACGCCGTAGAAAGTGTGCGAAACCCAAATGGGTGTGCGCAGAACGCTCTAGAAAGTGTGTGGGACCCAAATGAGAGTGTGCAGGACGCCGTAGAAAGTGTGCGGGACTCAAGTGGGAGTGCGCCGGACGCCGTAGAAAGTGTGCAGGACCCAAATGGATGGGCGCAGAACGCCGTAGAAAGTGTGCGGGACCCAAGTGGGAGTGCGCCGGACGCCGTAGAGTGTGCGGAACCCAAATGGGTGTGCGCAGAACGCCCTAGAAAGTGTGTGGGACCCAAATGAGAGTGTGCAGGACGCCGTAGAAAGTGTGCGGGACCCAAATGGGTGGGCGCAGAACGCCGTAGAAAGTGTGCGAGACCCAAGTGGGAGTGCGCCGGACGCCGTAGAGAGTGTGCGGGACCCAAATGGGTGTGCGAAGAACGCCGTAGAAAGTGTGCGGGACCCAAATGGGTGTGCGCAGAACGCCCTAGAAAGTGTGTGGGACCCAAATGAGAGTGAGCCGAACGCCGTAGAAAGTGTGCGGGACCCAAATGGGAGTGAGCCGGACGCCGTAGAAATTGTGCAGGACCCAAATGGGTGCGCGCAGAACGCCGTAGAAAGTTTGCGGGACCCAAGTGGGAGTGCGCCGGACGCCGTAGAAAGTGTGCGGGACCCAAATGGGTGTGCGCAGAACGCCCTAGAAAGTGTGTGGGACCCAAATGAGAGTGCGCCGTACGCCGTAGAAAGTGTGCGGGACCCAAGTGGGAGTGCGCCGGACGCCGTAGAAAGTGTGCGGGACCCAAATGGGTGTGCGCAGAACGCCCTAGAAAGTGTGTGGGACCCAAATGAGAGTGCGCCGGACGCCGTAGAAAGTGTGCGGGACCCAAATGAGAGTGCGCCGGACGCCTTAGAAAGTGTGCGGTACCCACGTGGGAATGCACCGGACGCCGTAGAAAGTGTGCGGGACTCAAATGGGTGTGCGCAGAACGCCCTAGAAAGTGTGTGGGACCCAAATGAGAGTGCGCCGGACGCCGTAGAAAGTGTGCGGGACCCAAATGAGAGTGCGCCGGACGCCGTAGAAAGTGTGCGGGACCCAAATGAGAGTGCGCCGGACGCCGTAGAAAGTGTGCGGGACCCACGTGGGAGTGCGCCGGACGCCGTAGAAAGTGTGCGGGACCCAAATGGGAGGGCGCCGGACGCCGTAGAGAGTGTGCGGGACCCAAATGGGTGTGCGCAGAACGCCCTAGAAAGGGTGCGGGACTGAAATGGGTGTACGCAGAACGCCCTAGAAAGTGTGGGACCCAAATGAGAGTGAGTCGGACGCCGTAGAAAGTGTGCGGAACCCAAACGAGAGTGCGCAGAACGCCGTAGAAAGTGTGCGGGACCCAAGTGGGAGTGCGCCGGACGCCGTAGAGAGTGTGCGGGACCCAAATGGGTGTGCGAAGAACGCCGTAGAAAGTGTGCGGGACCCAAATGGGTGTGCGCAGAACGCCCTAGAAAGTGTGTGGGACCCAAATGAGAGTGAGCCGAACGCCGTAGAAAGTGTGCGGGACCCAAATGGGTGGGCGAAGAACGCCGTAGAAAGTGTGCGAAACCCAAATGGGTGTGGGCAGAACGCCCTAGAAAGTGTGTGGGACTCAAATGAGAGTGTGCAGGCGGCCGTAGAAAGTGTGCGGGACTCAAGTGGGAGTGCGCCGGACGCCGTAGAAAGTGTGCAGGACCCAAATGGATGGGCGCAGAACGCCGTAGAAAGTGTGTGGGACCCAAATGAGAGTGCGCAAGACGCTGTAGAAAGTGTGTGGGACCCAAATGGGCGTGCGCAGAACGCCGTAGAAACTGTGTGGGACCCAAATGAGAGTGTGCAGGACGCCGTAGAAAGTGTGCGGGACCCAAATGAGAGTGCGCAGGACGCCGTGGAAAGTGAGCGGGACCCGAATGGGCGTGCGCAGAACGCCGTAGAAACTGTGCGGGGCCCAAACGAGAGTGCGCAGGACGTCGTAGAAAGTGTGCGGGACCCAAATGAGAGTGCGCCGGACGCCGTAGAAAGTGTGCGGGAATAAAATGGGTGTGCGCAGAACGCCCTAGAAAGTGTGCGGGATCCAATTGAGAGTGCGCAGAACGCCGTAGAAAGTGTGCGGGACCCAAGTGGGAGTGCGCCGGACGCCGTAGAAAGTGTGCGGGACCCAAATGGGTGTGCGCAGAACGCCGAAGTAAGTGTGTGGGACCCAAATGAGAGTGCGCCGAACGTCGTAGAAAGTGTGCGGGACCCAAATGAGAGTGCGCAGAACGCCGTAGAAAGGGTGTGGGACCCAAGTGGGAGTGCGCCAGACGCCGTAGAAAGTGTGCGGGACCCAAATGGGTGTGCGCAGAACGCCCTAGAAAGTGTGTGGGACCCAAATGAGACTTCGCCGGACGCCCTAGAAAGTGTGTAGAACCCAAATGAGAGTGCGCCGGACGCCGTAGAAAGTGTGCGGGACCCAAATGAGAGTGCGCCGGACGCCGTAGAAAGTGTGCGGGACCCACGTGGGAGTGCGCCTGACGCCGTAGAAAGTGTGCGGGACCCAAATGGGTGCGCGCAGAACGCCCTAGAAACTGTGTGGGACCCAAATGAGAGTGGGCCGGACGCCGTAGAAAGTGTGCGGGACCCAAGTGGGAGTGCGCCGGACGCCGTAGAGAGTGTGCCGGATCCAAATGGGTGTGCGCAGAACGCCCTAGAAAGTGTGTGGGACCCAGTTGAGAGTGAGCCGGACGCCGTAGAAAGTGTGCGGGACCCAAATGAGAGTGCGCCGGACGCCGTAGAAAGTGTGCGGGACCCACGTGGGAATGCGCCGGACGCCGTAGAAAGTGTGCGGGACCCAAATGGGTGTGCGCAGAACGCCGTAGAAAGTGTGCGGGACCCAAATGAGAGTGCGCCGGACGCCGTAGAAAGTGTGCGGGACCCAAATGAGAGTGCGCCGGACGCCGTAGAGAGTGTGCGGGACCCAAATGGGTGTGCGCAGAACGCCGTAGAAAGTGTGCGGGACCCAAATGGGTGTGCGCAGAACGCCCTAGAAAGTGTGTGGGACCCAAATGAGAGTGCGCCGGACGCCGTAGAAAGTGTGCCGGACCCAAATAGGAGTGCGCCGGACGCCGTAGAAAGTGTGCGGGACCCAAAAGGGTGTGCGCAGAACGACCTAGAAAGTGTGTGGGACCCAAATGAGAGTGCGCCGGACGCCGTAGAGAGTGTGCGGGACCCGAGTGGGAGTGCGCCGGACGCCGTAGAAAGTGTGCGGGACCCAAATGGGCGTGCGCAGAACGCCCTAGAAAGTGTGTGGGACCCAAATGAGAGTGCGCCGGACGCCGTAGAAAGTGTGCGGGACCCAAATGAGAGTGCGCCGGACGCCGTAGAAAGTGTGCGGGACCCAAATGGGTGTGCGCAGAACGCCGTAGAAAGTGTGTGGGACCCAAATGAGAGTGCGCCGGACGCCGTAGAAAGTGTGCGGGACCCAAATGAGAGTGCGGCGGACGCCGTAGAAAGTGTGCGGTACCCACGTGGGAATGCACCGGACGCCGTAGAAAGTGTGCGGGACTCAAATGGGTGTGCGCAGAACGCCCTAGAAAGTGTGTGGGACCCAAATGAGAGTGCGCCGGACGCCGTAGAAAGTGTGCGGGACCCAAATGAGAGTGCGCCGGACGCCGTAGAAAGTGTGCGGGACCCAAATGAGAGTGCGCCGGACGCCATAGAAAGTGTGCGGGACCCACGTTGGAGTGCGCCGGACGCCGTAGAAATTGTGCAGGACCCAAATGGGTGCGCGCAGAACGCCCTAGAAAGTGTGTGGGACCCAAATGAGAGTGCGCCGGACGCCGTAGAAAGTTTGCGGGACCCAAGTGGGAGTGCGCCGGACGCCGTAGAAAGTGTGCGGGACCCAAATGGGTGTGCGCAGAACGCCCTAGAAAGTGTGTGGGACCCAAATGAGAGTGCGCCGGGCGCCGTAGAAAGTGTGCGGGACCCAAATGAGAGTGCGCCGGACGCCTTAGAAAGTGTGCGGTACCCACGTGGGAATGCACCGGACGCCGTAGAAAGTGTGCGGGACTCAAATGGGTGTGCGCAGAACGCCCTAGAAAGTGTGCGGGACCCAAATGAGAGTGCGCCGGACGTCGTAGAAAGTGTGCGGGACCCAAATGAGAGTGCGCCGGACGCCGTAGAAAGTGTGCGGAACCCACGTGGGAGTGCGCCGGACGCCGTAGAAAGTGTGCGGGACCCAAATGGGTGGGCGCAGAACGCCGTAGAAAGTGTGCGAGACCCAAGTGGAAGTGCGCCGGACGCCGTAGAGAGTGTGCGGGACCCAAATGGGTGTGCGAAGAACGCCGTAGAAAGTGTGCGGGACCCAAATGGGTGTGCGCAGAACGCCCTAGAAAGTGTGTGGGACCCAAATGAGAGTGAGCCGAACGCCGTAGAAAGTGTGCGGGACCCAAATGGGTGGGCGCAGAACGCCGTAGAAAGTGTGCGGAACCCAAATGGGTGTGCGCAGAACGCCCTAGAAAGTGTGTGGGACCCAAATGAGAGTGAGCCGGACGCCGTAGAAATTGTGCAGGACCCAAATGGGTGCGCGCAGAACGCCCTAGAAAGTGTGTGGGACCCAAATGAGAGTGCGCCGGACGCCGTAGAAAGTGTGCGGGACCCAAGTGGGAGTGCGCCGGACGCCGTAGAAAGTGTGCGGGACCCAAATGGGTGTGCGCAGAACGCCCTAGAAAGTGTGTGGGACCCAAATGAGAGTGCGCCGGGCGCCGTAGAAAGTGTGAGGGACCCAAATGAGAGTGCGCCGGACGTTATAGAAAGTGTGCGGGACCCAAGTGGGAGTACCCGGACGCCGTAGAAAGTGTGCAGGACTCAAGTGGGTGTGCGCAGAACGCCGAAAAAAGTTTGGGACCCAAATGAGAGTGCGCCGGACGCCGTAGAAAGTGTGTGTGACCCAAATGAGAGTGCGCCGGACGCCGTAGAAAGTGTGCGGAACCAAAGTGGGAGTGCCCGGACGCCGTAAAAAGTGTGCGGGACCCAAATGGGTGGGCGCAGAACGCCGTAGAAAGTGTGCGGGACCCAAATGGAAGTGCGCGGACGCCGTAGAGAGTGTGCGGGACCCAAATGGGTGTGCGAAGAACGCCGTAGAAAGTGTGCGGGACCCAAATGGGTGTGCGCAGAACGCCCTAGAAAGTGTGTGGGACCCAAATGAGAGTGAGCCGAACGCCGTAGAAAGTGTGCGGGACCCAAATGGGTGGGCGCAGAACGCCGTAGAAAGTGTGCGGAACCCAAATGGGTGTGCGCAGAACGCCCTAGAAAGTGTGTGGGACCCAAATGAGAGTGAGCCGGACGCCGTAGAAATTGTGCAGGACCCAAATGGGTGCGCGCAGAACGCCCTAGAAAGTGTGTGGGACCCAAATGAGAGTGCGCCGGACGCCGTAGAAAGTTTGCGGGACCCAAGTGGGAGTGCGCCGGACGCCGTAGAAAGTGTGCGGGACCCAAATGGGTGTGCGCAGAACGCCCTAGAAAGTGTGTGGGACCCAAATGAGAGTGCGCCGGGCGCCGTAGAAAGTGTGCGGGACCCAAATGAGAGTGCGCCGGACGCCTTAGAAAGTGTGCGGGACCTAAATGGGTGTGCGCAGAACGCCCTAGAAAGTGTGCGGGACTCAAATGGGTGTGCGCAGAACGCCCTAGAAAGTGTGCGGGACCCAAATGAGAGTGCGCCGGACGTCGTAGAAAGTGTGCGGGACCCAAATGAGAGTGCGCCGGACGCCGTAGAAAGTGTGCGGAACCCACGTGGGAGTGCGCCGGACGCCGTAGAAAGTGTGCGGGACCCAAATGGGTGGGCGCAGAACGCCGTAGAAAGTGTGCGAGACCCAAGTGGAAGTGCGCCGGACGCCGTAGAGAGTGTGCGGGACCCAAATGGGTGTGCGAAGAACGCCGTAGAAAGTGTGCGGGACCCAAATGGGTGTGCGCAGAACGCCCTAGAAAGTGTGTGGGACCCAAATGAGAGTGAGCCGAACGCCGTAGAAAGTGTGCGGGACCCAAATGGGTGGGCGCAGAACGCCGTAGAAAGTGTGCGGAACCCAAATGGGTGTGCGCAGAACGCCCTAGAAAGTGTGTGGGACCCAAATGAGAGTGAGCCGAACGCCGTAGAAAGTGTGCGGGACCCAAATGGGTGGGCGCAGAACGCCGTAGAAAGTGTGCGGAACCCAAATGGGTGTGCGCAGAACGCTCTAGAAAGTGTGTGGGACCCAAATGAGAGTGTGCAGGACGCCGTAGAAAGTGTGCGGGACTCAAGTGGGAGTGCGCCGGACGCCGTAGAAAGTGTGCAGGACCCAAATGGATGGGCGCAGAACGCCGTAGAAAGTGTGCGGGACCCAAGTGGGAGTGCGCCGGACGCCGTAGAGTGTGCGGAACCCAAATGGGTGTGCGCAGAACGCCCTAGAAAGTGTGTGGGACCCAAATGAGAGTGTGCAGGACGCCGTAGAAAGTGTGCGGGACCCAAGTGGGAGTGCGCCGCACGCCGTAGAAAGTGTGCGGGACCCAAATGGGTGTGCGCAGAACGCCCTAGAAAGTGTGTGGGACCCAAATGAGAGTGCGCCGGGCGCCGTAGAAAGTGTGCGGGACCCAAATGAGAGTGCGCCGGACGCCGTAGAAAGTGTACGGTACCCACGTGGGAATGCTCCGGACGCCGTAGAAAGTGTGCGGGACTCAAATGGGTGTGCGCAGAACGCCCTAGAAAGTGTGTGGGACCCAAATGACAGTGCGCCGGACGCCGTAGAAAGTGTGCGGGACCCAAATGAGAGTGCGCCGGACGCCGTAGAAAGTGTGCGGGACCCAAATGAGAGTGCGCCGAACGCCGTAGAAAGTGTGCGGGACCCACGTGGGAGTGCGAGGGACGCCGTAGAAAGTGTGCGGGACCCAAATGGGTGTGCGCAGAACGCCGTAGAAAGTATGCGGGACCCAAATGGGTAAACGCAGAACGCCCTAGAAAGTGTGTGGGACCCAAATGAGAGTGAGTCGGACGCCGTAGAAAGTGTGCGGAACCCAAACGAGAGTGCGCAGAACGCCGTAGAAAGTGTGCGGGACCCAAGTGGGAGTGCGCCGGACGCCGTAGAGAGTGTGCGGGACCCAAATGGGTGTGCGAAGAACGCCGTAGAAAGTATGCGGGACCCAAATATGTAAACGCAGAACGCCCTAGAAAGTGTGTGGGACCCAAATGAGAGTGAGTCGGACGCCGTAGAAAGTGTGCGGAACCCAAATGAGAGTGAGCCGAACGCCGTAGAAAGTGTGCGGAACCCAAATGGGTGTGCGCAGAACGCCCTAGAAAGCGTGTGGGACCCAAATGAGAGTGTGCAGGACGCCGTAGAAAGTGTGCGGGACCCAAGTGGGAGTGCGCCGGACGCCGTATAAAGTGTGCGGGACCCAAATGGGTGTGCGCAGAACGCCGTAGAAAGTGTGTTGGACCCAAATGGGTGTGCGCAGAACGCCGTAGAAAGTGTGCGGGACCCAAGTGGGAGTGCGCCGGACGCCGTAGAAAGTGTGCGGGACCCAAATGGGTGTGCGCAGAACGCCGTAGAAAGTGTGCGGGACCCAAGTGGGAGTGCGCCGGACGCCGTAGAAAGTGTGCGGAACCCAAATGGGTGTGCGCAGAACGCCCTAGAAAGTGTGTGGGACCCAAATGAGAGTGAGCCGAACGCCGTAGAAAGTGTGCGGGACCCAAATGGGTGGGCGCAGAACGCCGTAGAAAGTGTGCGGAACCCAAATGGGTGTGCGCAGAACGCCCTAGAAAGTGTGTGGGACCCAAATGAGAGTGAGCCGAACGCCGTAGGAAGTGTGCGGGACCCAAATGGGTGGGCGCAGAACGCCGTAGAAAGTGTGCGGAACCCAAATGGGTGTGCGCAGAACGCTCTAGAAAGTGTGTGGGACCCAAATGAGAGTGTGCAGGACGCCGTAGAAAGTGTGCGGGACTCAAGTGGGAGTGCGCCGGACGCCGTAGAAAGTGTGCAGGACCCAAATGGATGGGCGCAGAACGCCGTAGAAAGTGTGCGGGACCCAAGTGGGAGTGCGCCGGACGCCGTAGAGTGTGCGGAACCCAAATGGGTGTGCGCAGAACGCCCTAGAAAGTGTGTGGGACCCAAATGAGAGTGTGCAGGACGCCGTAGAAAGTGTGCGGGACCCAAGTGGGAGTGCGCCGGACGCCGTAGAAAGTGTGCGGGACCCAAATGGGTGTGCGCAGAACGCCCTAGAAAGTGTGTGGGACCCAAATGAGAGTGCGCCGGGCGCCGTAGAAAGTGTGCGGGACCCAAATGAGAGTGCGCCGGACGCCGTAGAAAGTGTACGGTACCCACGTGGGAATGCTCCGGACGCCGTAGAAAGTGTGCGGGACTCAAATGGGTGTGCGCAGAACGCCCTAGAAAGTGTGTGGGACCCAAATGACAGTGCGCCGGACGCCGTAGAAAGTGTGCGGGACCCAAATGAGAGTGCGCCGGACGCCGTAGAAAGTGTGCGGGACCCAAATGAGAGTGCGCCGAACGCCGTAGAAAGTGTGCGGGACCCACGTGGGAGTGCGCCGGACGCCGTAGAGAGTGTGCGGGACCTAAATGGGTGTGCGCAGAACGCCGTAGAAAGTATGCGGGACCCAAATGGGTAAACGCAGAACGCCCTAGAAAGTGTGTGGGACCCAAATGAGAGTGAGTCGGACGCCGTAGAAAGTGTGCGGAACCCAAACGAGAGTGCGCAGAACGCCGTAGAAAGTGTGCGGGACCCAAGTGGGAGTGCGCCGGACGCCGTAGAGAGTGTGCGGGACCCAAATGGGTGTGCGAAGAACGCCGTAGAAAGTATGCGGGACCCAAATGGGTAAACGCAGAACGCCCTAGAAAGTGTGTGGGACCCAAATGAGAGTGAGTCGGACGCCGTAGAAAGTGTGCGGAACCCAAATGAGAGTGAGCCGAACGCCGTAGAAAGTGTGCGGAACCCAAATGGGTGTGCGCAGAACGCCCTAGAAAGCGTGTGGGACCCAAATGAGAGTGTGCAGGACGCCGTAGAAAGTGTGCGGGACCCAAGTGGGAGTGCGCCGGACGCCGTATAAAGTGTGCGGGACCCAAATGGGTGTGCGCAGAACGCCGTAGAAAGTGTGTGGGACCCAAATGGGTGTGCGCAGAACGCCGTAGAAAGTGTGCGGGACCCAAGTGGGAGTGCGCCGGACGCCTTAGAAAGTGTGCGGGACCCAAATGGGTGTGCGCAGAACGCCATAGAAAGTGTGTGGGACCCAAATGAGAGTGCGCCGGACGCCGTAGAAAGTGTGCGGTACCCACGTGGGAATGCACCGGACGCCGTAGAAAGTGTGCGGGACTCAAATGGGTGTGCGCAGAACGCCCTAGAAAGTGTGTGGGACCCAAATGAGAGTGCGCCGGACGCCGTAGAAAGTGTGCGGGACCCAAATGAGAGTGCGCCGGACGCCGTAGAAAGTGTGCGGGACCCAAATGAGAGTGCGCCGGACGCCATAGAAAGTGTGCGGGACCCACGTGCGAGTGCGCCGGACGCCGTAGAAATTGTGCAGGACCCAAATGGGTGCGCGCAGAACGCCCTAGAAAGTGTGTGGGACCCAAATGAGAGTGCGCCGGACGCCGTAGAAAGTTTGCGGGACCCAAGTGGGAGTGCGCCGGACGCCGTAGATAGTGTGCGGGACCCAAATGGGTGTGCGCAGAACGCCCTAGAAAGTGTGTGGGACCCAAATGAGAGTGCGCCGGACGCCGTAGAAAGTGCGCGGGACCCAGATGAGAGTGCGCCGGACGCCATAGAAAGTGTGTGGGACCCAAATGAGAGTGCGCCGGACGCCGTAGAAAGTGTGCGGTACCCACGTGGGAATGCACCGGACGCCGTAGAAAGTGTGCGGGACTCAAATGGGTGTGCGCAGAACGCCCTAGAAAGTGTGTGGGACCCAAATGAGAGTGCGCCGGACGCCGTAGAAAGTGTGCGGGACCCAAATGAGAGTGCGCCGGACGCCGTAGAAAGTGTGCGGGACCCAAATGAGAGTGCGCCGGACGCCATAGAAAGTGTGCGGGACCCACGTGGGAGTGCGCCGGACGCCGTAGAAATTGTGCAGGACCCAAATGGGTGCGCGCAGAACGCCCTAGAAAGTGTGTGGGACCCAAATGAGAGTGCGCCGAACGCCTTAGAAAGTGTGCGGGGCCCAAATGGGAGTGCGCCGGACGCCGTAGATAGTGTGCAGGACCCAAATGGGTGTGCGCAGAACGCCGTAGAAAGTGTGCGGGACCCAAATGAGAGTGCGCCGGACGCCGTAGAAAGTGCGCGGGACCCAGATGAGAGTGCGCCGGACGCCTTAGAAAGTGTGCGGTACCCACGTGGGAATGCACCGGACGCCGTAGAAAGTGTGCGGGACTCAAATGGGTGTGCGCAGAACGCCCTAGAAAGTGTGTGGGACCCAAATGAGAGTGCGCCGGACGCCGTAGAAAGTGTGCGGTACCCAAATGAGAGTGCGCCGGACGCCGTAGAAAGTGTGCGGGACCCACGTGGGAGTGCGTCGGACGCCGTAGAAAGTGTGCGGGACCCAAATGGGTGTGCGCAGAACGCCCTAGAAAGTGTGTGGGACCCAAATGAGAGTGCGCCGGACGCCGTAGAAAGTGCGCGGGACCCAGATGAGAGTGCGCCGGACGCCTTAGAAAGTGTGCGGTACCCACGTGGGAATGCACCGGACGCCGTAGAAAGTGTGCGGGACTCAAATGGGTGTGCGCAGAACGCCCTAGAAAGTGTGTGGGACCCAAATGAGAGTGCGCCGGACGCCGTAGAAAGTGTGCGGTACCCAAATGAGAGTGCGCCGGACGCCGTAGAAAGTGGGCGGGACCCACGTGGGAGTGCGTCGGACGCCGGAGAAAGTGGGCGGGACCCAAATGGGGGGGCGCAGAACGCCGAAGGAAGTGTGCGGGACCCTAGTGGGAGTGCGCCGGACGCCGTAGAAGAGTGTGCGCGACCCAAATGGGTGGGGGAAGCACGCCGTAGAAAGTGTGCGGGACCCAAATGGGTGTGCGCAGAACGCCCTAGAAAGTGTGTGGGACCCAAATGAGAGTGAGCCGAACGCCGTAGAAAGTGTGCGGGACCCAAGTGGGAGTGCGCCGGACGCCGTAGAAAGTGTGCAGGACCCAAATGGATGGGCGCAGAACGCCGTAGAAAGTGTGCGGGACCCAAATGGGAGTGAGCCGGACGCCGTAGAAAGTGTGCGGGAACCCAAATGGGTGTGCGCAGAACGCCCTAGAAAGTGTGTGGGACCCAAATGAGAGTGTGCAGGACGCCGTAGAAAGTGTGCAGGGACCCATGGGAGTGCGCCGGACGCCGTAGAAAGTGTGCGGGACCCAAATGGGTGTGCGCGAACGCCCTATAAAGTGTGTGGACCCAAATGGGTGTGCGCAGAACGCCGTAGAAAGTGTGTGGGACCCAAATGAGAGAGTGCAGGACGCCCTAGAAAGTGTG
>JAPDOI010001884.1:0-128451 GCA_029168955.1 Aplectana chamaeleonis
TCATAGAAAGTGAGGAAGGACCCCAGCGGGAGTGTGTAGGACGTCATAGATAGTGTGCAGGACCCAAACGGGAGTGTGCAGGAAGTCACCAGAAAGTGTGCAGGACCCGAAACGGTAGTAATGCAGGAAGTCATAGAAAGTGTGCAGGACCCCAGTGGGAGTGTGCAGGACGTCAGTAGAAAGTGTGTAGACCCACAGCGGGAATGTGCAGGAACGTCATAGAAGGTGTGCAGGCTCCCAGCGGGAGTGTACAGGACGTCATAGAAAGTGTTGCAGGACCTCGAGCGCGGGAGTGTGCAGGGACCCACAGTAGGAGTGTGCAGGACGTCGCCATAGAAAGTGTGTAGGACTCCCAGTGGGAGTGGTGCGGAACGTCATAGAAAGTGTGCAGGACCCCAGCGCGGGAATGTGTAGAACGTCATAGAGGTGCAGCATCCTAGTGTGCAGCACCCAATGGAGAGTGTGCAGGACTGAAACGGGAGTATGCAGAAAGTCATAGAAAGTGTGCAGGGACAAAAGTGGAAGTGTTGCAGGACGTCATAGAAAGTGTGCAGGACCCAAACGGCAGAGTGAGCAGCAGGAAGTCATAGAAAGTGCAGAAAGTGTGCAGAAAGGCAGGGACCCAAGTAGGAGTGTGCAGGACGTCATAGAAAGTGTGTAGGACCCCAGTGGTGAGTGTGGCAGGACGTCATAGAAAGTGTGCAGGATCCCAGCGGGAATGTGCAGAACGTCATAGAGTGTGCCCAGGACCCAAATGGAAAGTGTGTGCAGGACCGAAACGGGAGTATGTGCAGGAAGTCATAGGAAAGTGTGCAGGACGTCATAGAAAGTGTGCAGGACCCAAGTGCGGAGGTGTGCATGACGTCATAGAAAGTGTGCAGGACCCAAACGGGAGTGTGCAGGAAGTCATAGAAAGTGTGCAGGACCCAAACGGGAGTATGCAGGAAGTCATAGAAATGCAGGACCCAGTGGGAGTGTGCAGGACGTCATAGAAAGTGTGCAGGACCCAAGGGAGTATGCAGGAAGTCATAGAAAGTGCAGGACCCTGTGCAGGACGTCATAGAAAGTGTGCAGGGACCGAAACGGGAGTATGCAGGAAGTCACAGAAAGTGTGCAGGATCCAAGTGGAAGTGTGCAGGACGTCATAGAAAGTGTGCAGGACCCAAACGGGAGTATGCAGGAAGTCATAGAACGTGTGCAGGACCCAAATGGGAGTATACAGGAAGTCATAGAAAGTGTGCAGGACCCAGTAGGAGTGTGCAGGACGTCATAGAAAGTGTCATAGAAAGTGTGCAGGACCCCAGCGTGGAATGTGCAGAACGTCATAGAAAGTGTGCAGGACCCAAACGGGAGTGTGCAGGACGTCATAGAAAGTGGGCAGGACCCAAACGGGAGGCAGAGTATGCAGGAAGTCATAGAAAGTGTGCAGGACCCAAGTAGGAGTGCAGGACGTCATAGAAAGTGTGCAGGACCCAAGCGGGAGTATGCAGGAAGTCATAGAAAGTGTGTGCAGGACCCCAGTGGAGTGTGCAGGACGTCATAGAAAGTGTGCAGGACCCCAGCGGGAATGTGCAGAGAACGTCATAGAAAGTGAGAAGGACCCCAGCGGGAGTGTGTAGGACGTCATAGATAGTGTGCAGGACCCAAACGGGAGTATGCAGGAAGTCACAGAAAGTGTGCAGGACCCAAGCGGTAGTATGCAGGAAGTCATAGAAAGTGTGCAGGACCCCAGTGGGAGTGTGCAGGACGTCATAGAAAGTGTGCAGGACCCCAGCGGGAATGTGCAGAACGTCATAGAAAGTGTGCAGGCCCCCAGCGGGAGTGTACAGGACGTCATAGAAAGTGTGCAGGACCCCGAGCGGGAGTGTGCAGGACGTCATAGAAAGTGTGTAGGACCCCAGTGGGAGTGTGCAGGACGTCATAGAAAGTGTGCAGGACCCCAGTGGGAGTGTGCAGGACGTCATAGAAAGTGTGCAGGACCCAAACGGGAGTATGCAGGAAGTCATAGAAAATGTGCAGGACCCAAGTGGAAGTGTGCAGGACGTCATAGAAAGTGTGCAGGACCCAAACGGGAGTATGCAGGAAGTCATAGAAAGTGTGCAGGACCCCAGCGGGAATGTGCAGAACGTCATAGAAAGTGAGCAGGACCCCAGCGGGAGTGTGTAGGACGTCATAGATAGTGTGTAGGACCCAAACGGGAGTATGCAGGAAGTCACAGAAAGTGTGCAGGACCCAAGCGGTAGTATGCAGGAAGTCATAGTGTGCAGGCCCCCAGCGGGAGTGTACAGGACGTCATAGAAAGTGTGCAGGACCCCGAGCGGGAGTGTGCAGGACCCAAGTAGGAGTGTGCAGGACGTCATAGAAAGGTGTAGGACCCCAGTGGGAGTGTGCAGGACGTCATAGAAAGTGTGCAGGACCCCAGCGGGAATGTGCAGAACGTCATAGAGTGTGCAGGACCCAAATGGAAGTGTGCAGGACCGAAACGGGAGTATGCAGAAAGTCATAGAAAGTGTGCAGGACAAAAGTGGAAGTGTGCAGGACGTCATAGAAAGTGTGCAGGACCCAAACGGGAGTGAGCAGGAAGTCATAGAAAGTGTGCAGAAAGTGTGCAGGACCCAAGTAGGAGTGTGCAGGACGTCATAGAAAGTGTGCAGGACCCAAGTGGAAGTGTGCATGACGTCATAGAAAGTGTGCAGGACCCAAACGGGAGTATGCAGGAAGTCATAGAAAGTGTGCAGGACCCCAGTGGGAGCGTGCAGGAAGTCATAGAAAGTGTGCAGGACCCCAGTGGAAGTGTGCAGGACGTCATAGAAAGTGTGCAGGACCCTAGTGGGAGTGTGCAGGACGCCATAGAAAGTGTGCGGGACCCAAACGGGAGTATGCAGGAAGTCATAGAAAGTGTGCAGGACCCAAACGGGAGTATGCAGGAAGTCATAGAAAATGTGCAGGACCCAAGTAGGAGTGTGCAGGACGTCATAGAAAGTGTGCAGGACCCAAGCGGGAGTATGCAGGAAGTCATAGAAAGTGTGCAGGACCCCAGTGGAAGTGTGCAGGAAGTCATAGAAAGTGTGCAGGACCCAAACGGGAGTATGCAGGAAGTCATAGAAAGTGTGCAGGATCCAAGTAGGAGTGTGCAGGACGTCATAGAAAGTGTGCAGGACCCAAACGGGAGTATGCAGGAAGTCATAGAAAGTGTGCAGGACCCAAACGGGAGTATGCAGGAAGTCATAGAAAGTGTGCAGGACCCAAGTAGGAGTGTGCAGGACCCAAGCGGGAGTATGCAGGAAGTCATAGAAAGTGTGCAGGACCCCAGTGGAAGTGTGCAGGACGTCATAGAAAGTGTGCAGGACCCAAGCGGGAGTATGCAGGAAGTCATAGAAAGTGTGCAGGACCCCAGTGGAAGTGTGCAGGACGTCATAGAAAGTGTGCAGGACCCCAGCGGGAATGTGCAAAACGTCATAGAAAGTGAGAAGGACCCCAGCGGGAGTGTGTAGGACGTCATAGATAGTGTGCAGGACCCAAACGGGAGTATGCAGGAAGTCACAGAAAGTGTGCAGGACCCAAGCGGTAGTATGCAGGAAGTCATAGAAAGTGTGCAGGACCCCAGTGGGAGTGTGCAGGACGTCATAGAAAGTGTGTAGGACCCCAGCGGGAATGTGCAGAACGTCATAGAAAGTGTGCAGGCCCCCAGCGGGAGTGTACAGGACGTCATAGAAAGTGTGCAGGACCCCGAGCGGGAGTGTGCAGGACCCAAGTAGGAGTGTGCAGGACGTCATAGAAAGTGTGTAGGACCCCAGTGGGAGTGTGCAGGACGTCATAGAAAGTGTGCAGGACCCCAGCGGGAATGTGCAGAACGTCATAGAGTGTGCAGGACCCAAATGGAAGTGTGCAGGACCGAAACGGGAGTATGCAGAAAGTCATAGAAAGTGTGCAGGACAAAAGTGGAAGTGTGCAGGACGTCATAGAAAGTGTGCAGGACCCAAACGGGAGTGAGCAGGAAGTCATAGAAAGTGTGCAGAAAGTGTGCAGGACCCAAGTAGGAGTGTGCAGGACGTCATAGAAAGTGTGTAGGACCCCAGTGGGAGTGTGCAGGACGTCATAGAAAGTGTGCAGGATCCCTGCGGGAATGTGCAGAACGTCATAGAGTGTGCAGGACCCAAATGGAAGTGTGCAGGACCGAAACGGGAGTATGCAGGAAGTCATAGAAAGTGTGCAGGACGTCATAGAAAGTGTGCAGGACCCAAGTGGGAGTGTGCATGACGTCATAGAAAGTGTGCAGGACCCAAACGGGAGTATGCAGGAAGTCATAGAAAGTGTGCAGGACCCAAACGGGAGTATGCAGGAAGTCATAGAAAATGTGCAGGACCCAAGTAGGAGTGTGCAGGACGTCATAGAAAGTGTGCAGGACCCAAGCGGGAGTATGCAGGAAGTCATAGAAAGTGTGCAGGAAGTCATAGAAAGTGTGCAGGACCCAAACGGGAGTATGCAGGAAGTCATAGAAAGTGTGCAGGATCCAAGTAGGAGTGTGCAGGACGTCATAGAAAGTGTGCAGGACCCAAACGGGAGTATGCAGGAAGTCATAGAAAGTGTGCAGGACCCAAACGGGAGTATACAGGAAGTCATAGAAAGTGTGCAGGACCCAAGTAGGAGTGTGCAGGACGTCATAGAAAGTGTGCAGGACCCCAGCGGGAATGTGCAGAACGTCATAGAAAGTGTGCAGGATCCAAGTAGGAGTGTGCAGGACCCAAACGGGAGTATGCAGGAAGTCATAGAAAGTGGGCAGGACCCAAACGAGAGTATGCAGGAAGTCATAGAAAGTGTGCAGGACCCAAGTAGGAGTGTGCAGGACGTCATAGAAAGTGTGCAGGACCCAAGCGGGAGTATGCAGGAAGTCATAGAAAGTGTGCAGGACCCCAGTGGAAGTGTGCAGGACGTCATAGAAAGTGTGCAGGACCCCAGCGGGAATGTGCAGAACGTCATAGAAAGTGAGAAGGACCCCAGCGGGAGTGTGTAGGACGTCATAGATAGTGTGCAGGACCCAAACGGGAGTATGCAGGAAGTCATAGAAAGTGTGCAGGACCCAAGCGGTAGTATGCAGGAAGTCATAGAAAGTGTGCAGGACCCCAGTGGGAGTGTGCAGGACGTCATAGAAAGTGTGCAGGACCCCAGCGGGAATGAGCAGAACGTCATAGAAAGTGTGCAGGACGTCATAGAAAGTGTGCAGGACCCAAGCGGTAGTATGCAGGAAGTCATAGAAAGTGTGCAGGACCCAAGTGGGAGTGTGCATGACGTCATAGAAAGTGTGCAGGACCCAAATGGGAGTGTGCAGGACGTCATAGAATGTGTGCAGGACCGCAAGGATAGTGTGCGCAACGTCACCAAGAATGTAGAATTTCGAAGAAAAGAGATTTCGTCAATTTTTCCATGCCAAATCTCAGCCTTTTTGTAGCAAGGAAATATAGGAGAACACGTATCTCGAGAACCGTGCTACGCGTTCTGAGGCGACCGCAGAACTCCGCAGACTTTTCCTTGCCAATCTGGGGAAGAAAGCAATAGCTTCCCTTTCACACCTCTGTTCGTCGCTCGTTACAACCGCTCAGTCATTTCGATTTACTAACTCCCCAAAACCAGATTTATATATGTTGAAAGTCTGAGCTTATCAAAATCTGCTTGATAAAACATCAACATCTACGTGCATATTTCATTTATCGAGAACAAGGGCATAAAAGTTTTCTTAAGCGAAAACTTCGCTAGGTCTCGCTAGTTTATACTAATGCTTAAACATTACAGTTACTTCGAAGATATTGTGAAGAAGGAACGCACTTTTTCGGAGATATAGTAGATGAATATCAATGAGTTGTTCAGTCATGGTACGGTAGAAAAACCCTTTTTTCGTGAAGATTTTCGCCGGACTATAGATTGTCGATAGACTTTTCGCTTTATACCAACTTGTATCCGACCGGATATCCGACTCGGATATTCGGATTCTGACTCACCGAAAAAAGCTCAAAATCCGAGTGATCCAAAACCCGAATCACCGAAAAAAACGTGATTTCCGGATTGATCCGAAATCCCACTATCCGTTTAACCCCCTATCCGACTGAACCGGATTATCCGATGTTGCTTTTTTGAATCTATCCGTTTGAGTCGGATATCCACGGCCTTTGTTTTTTGAGTTATCCGAAATCCGAGCATCCGAAAATTTTTGATTCGGATCCAATGTGTAGTCCGTAGGCGCCTTATAAATTTTGGAGCGATCGTTGCTGCCGAGATGTCGTACGTTCGTGCCGTGGCCGTGTGGAGGAAGCAACATCAACTCCGTGCAAACCGACATCAACCCCTCCACGAAGAGGGTTTTTGCTATGGGAGAGATGCTGGCTGGCCTCAGCTCTCCTAAGGATTCTCATACAAAGGGCCGGCGTGGAGAGGAATCCTGGACCCGCTCAGAAGTACCCATGCGCCACGTGCGGCAAGGATGTCACATGGTGTAAAACAAGCGTCCAGTGCTTCGGATGCCAAAGGTGGGTGCATCTCTTCTGTTCGGGTCTCAGTTCTGTGAGGCATCATAACTCTGCTTTTCGCTGTATCCTATGCTCCTCACCTTCCAACTCTGATTCCTCTACCTCCAATCGCCCACTTTCTATTGTACATATAAATCTCAATGGCCTTCGTGCCAAACTATCTGAGCTCTCTCTCTTTGCTCGTTCTCACCATCCAGATGTTATATTGGTTCAGGAAACCAAACTTTCCCCCTCTGCTACCTCTTCTCACCCAAATATCCCTGGCTATACTTCATACCATGCTCCAAGATCGTCTTTCGGTGGAGAAGTTTCAACTTTTGTACTATCCACTCTTCCTTCTCACCTGATTCCCAATGTCCCTACGGACGGTACTCTCGAGTACGTCCCCATCCATGTCGCACTCAAAACTCCCCTATCTCTCTTCAACATCTACATTCCCCCAACTACATCTTGTCCCCCAATCTATAATCCTATCCCTCTTCTAAAACAACTCAACGACTGCGCCCTCTCACCCTCAGTCGTCTTCGCGGGCGACTTCAATGCTCATACCTTTTGCTCTTCACTTGACTCTGATGTTAGAGGAGAGGGCGTTGAGGAATGGGCGGAGGAGTGCGACCTGGTTATCCTAAACGATGATCAGCCCACTCGCCTCCCTTCCATCGGCCGATCTTCTAGCCCAGATATTTCGCTCGTTTCCTCCAATCTTTCTAGTGCCTGCTCGTGGTCCACTTCTACAACTCTGTCTAGTGATCACATTCCCATTTTGGTCCATATTGATCTCTCAAATTCTCTAGCCCCTTATTCTGGTATTCGTCACCGTTCTTATCTCAATTTAGGCCTTGCAGACTGGAGCCTATTCAGAGAGGTTGCACTTCACCGAGCGGCTGAATATCCATGGAATGGCGA
Organism: Aplectana chamaeleonis; assembly: GCA_029168955.1. Classification (NCBI taxonomy): domain Eukaryota; kingdom Metazoa; phylum Nematoda; class Chromadorea; order Rhabditida; family Cosmocercidae; genus Aplectana; species Aplectana chamaeleonis. Next base: position 7,428 of record JAPDOI010001884.1, read on the forward strand.
TGTGCACCAGAAAGAGCGTCACATATCTGACGCTATCCGGAAGGCTATGAAAGCGGCCATACCAGAAGGACGTGTGAAAACTTTTTACCCTAATGTCACCAGGAAATACTTCAGAAAAATCAGGACAAGAGATGAAAAGAGATCTGCCAACCATCTGGACCCGGAGGTCATTGAACTTGACGACGAGATTAGAAAAGACTTGGACAGGCACAAGAAAGACGAGTGGCAGAAGTTCACTGAAAAATTGAACTTCAAGGCAGATGGTGCTGCTACATGGAAAATCCTGAGAAAACTCTCCGGAAAAACCACACCCGCCACCGTATCTACTATCGACTTTGAGAACAATGTATTCAAGTCAGGACAAGATGCCGCTCACGCTCTGGGCAAGAGCTTCTTCATAACATGTGCGAAGCGTGGCCCGCAAAACCGAGTGACAGTAAGGGAGCTGTGCCGCCTTCCGCTTATGGGCACGGCTGATGCCTTCACTTCTGCGCAGGTGGAGAAGATTATAAAGGAAATGCGTAATTCCAAAGCCATTGGACCTGACGGAATCTGTCCAGCAGTCCTAAAGAAGCTCCCCAGTGAATTTCTCTCGCTGCTCACTGATTTAATGAACACATCATTCCTAACCTGCACACTGCCACAAAACTGGAAAACAGCAAATGTCATTCCTCTGCCTAAGCCCGGTAAATCGCTGTCATCAGCGAAAGGATACAGGCCAATAAGCCTTTTGTCACCTCCAGCCAAGGTTGCTGAAAAGCTTGTCGTCAATGATTTGGCTCAGCATAATGAGAAACAACATCACCAGCACGGCTTTAGGAAGCTACATTCCACCACGACGGCGCTTTTGGAAATCGTTGGCTATGCCATCGACGGCTTCAACATGAGAAAGCCCCTCAGGATCGTTGCTGTAGCCCTGGACTTGACAAAGGCATTCGACAGTGTTAACCTGGGTATTCTATCGAATAACATACTGAAGTCCTCTATTCCACCGTAGCAGAAGCGTTGGATAACAGCATTCGTCAAGGGCCGAAAAGTTATGTTTCAAAATCATGTCTCTAAAAGTATCCCCATAGCTGCAGGTGTTCCGCAAAGCGGAGTCTTACCGCCCGCTCTTTTTAATCTGTACTTAGAGGACATTCCGGCACCTCCCCAGGACATTAAAGTTGTCGCCTACGCTGATGATATGACTATCATGTGCCAAAACCGCGACATACAAGTGGCCGCGAGCAAGATCAACGTGTACCTGATTGATTTGAAAAGCTATTTCGATAACAAGATGCTCATTGTCTCAGCTGCCAAGTCTTCAGTATCAGTTTTCACAACGGACCCCAAAGAGCACAGCTCCCATCCCGATGTCAGCTGGGGTGGAGATCGCCTGCCTGCTGCTCGCTTCGTCAAACTACTCGGCCTTATACTCGATCCGTCGCTGAAGTTTCACAAGAACACCGAGCAAAAGCAAGCAATTGTAAGAGCTAAACTCAATGTGCTAAGGGCACTGGGAGGTACATCATGGGGCAGCAGTAAGGAAACTATTCTGACCACGTATAAGGCTATACTGCAGCCCGCCCTAGAGTATGCGGCACCGGTTTGGCAGCACATAGTATCGGACTCATCCTGGACTAAGGTGCAGCGTGTACAAAACGCTGCTCTTCGGATCGCCACCGGATGTGCTAGGAGTTCGCCAATCGAGCATTTACACGCCGAGACACGGGTGCTACCAGTAAAGGAGCACTGTCAGCTCCAGGCCCAGCAGCTGTACATTAACATCGTCAAGCAGCCCAACCACCCATCTTGGAGAGTACTTGAGCCTGTAAGAGAGAGAGAGGCATCAGAAAACCTTTCGCCGATGCTCCAGATAAAGTCGATCTGTAAAGATGGCACGATTCATATCAAGAACGCCTCCGTCTGTTGCGCGAGGAGCACACCCATTTCGTCAGAGGGTATCTGGAAAGAGCGGCTGGTAATCCTATTCTGGGTACTGTGCCGCCTCGAGTTTCTGAGTCTGAGTCTCAGCTTAGTAGACGTGCCAGATGCTTTCTAGCCTCGTTGCGCTGTGGGCACTCAACGTTCCTGAAGTCCTACGTGAACAGGATCGACAATAGCTCTCCCGACGTTTGCCCGGACTGTGGTGGTCCTGGTCACAATACCCTACACTTATTCAACTGTCCAAAGAACCCTACAACATTGACTACAATAGACCTTTGGACGAATCCAACGCTGGTCGCCCAGTTTCTGAACCTATAGCAATTACTCTCTCGCGGCTGCAAAGAAGAAGGAGAAGAGAGGAGAGATCGTTTAACGTGTCTAGTGGGGAGCATCGTGGCTTGATTGGCCTACAAACTGCATTTAAGGAAGCAGAAGCGTTTCGTGGCCAAATAGAAAGCGCGGGTGTTGCGGCACGTGCTTCTAATTTGAAGGGCGATACGGCTCGGTGATGCTCGAGAAGCACCGAGCCGTATCGCCGTAGCGTCCTTAGCTACCTTCGAGCGGCAAGTGACGCTGGTGGTTTGCATGATTAATGTACGTTATTGATTTCATTCCATAGCTACAACTGCAGCTGGCCTGCCTCTGATTCAGGCTGCATCGTTACTGCAGCGGCTGTCACTAATATTGTTAATACCACCGTTAGCCCCTCACTGTCTTCGGACACACTGCATGTGCCAGCTATAGAGCGTTGGGCACCAGCTTTCTAATATTGTGCGTCAGCGTTTCAGCTGCCGGTGGTCGTTAGTTATTTACGGAGCTTAAGGATATGGGAAGGGGATCAGTGGTGAAAAAAAAACCGGTAGTTTCGGAAAGGAACTGGGAATTTTTTTACTCTTGCAAAAATCACTAGCCGGTGAATTAAAGCCGTTTCAAAGTGGATTCAAACGTCTGAAATAGATGAAAGTCGTTTTTTTATGATCGGTCTGCTGTGGGTCTGATTCCAGGGAAAAGTAGCAAAAAGGTAGCACCCTATTTGGCACCCTCTCTTCCATCGGTATCGGTTTTTTTTTTAGGTTATAACCTTCATTGAGATATTTTTACGTGTAACCGATGCCAAAAAAGTACTGGTCATCGTGCCTATCAATACTATCCAGAACTGGTCCAATGAATTCGAGAAGTGGATTCCAATGTAAGTTATCTTGCTGTTAAGGATTCTGTGCATTTTTAGACCTGTTCAGGTATATGGAAAGCGGAGAAAAGCGACGACAGTTTGAACTGTTCCTGTTAGGCGATGCTGTGAAAACGTTCGATTCGCGTGTGAACATGTTAGGTGCGTCAGAAATATAGTTTTGATTTACTGTTTACAATGGATAGCGGTTAGAGTATCAGTTTTCAGAAGACTGGACGCGTAAAGGAGGAGTGCTGCTGATTGGGTACGAGATGTTTCGGCTGCTTATTCGGTCTACTCAACCGAAAAAAGTTGTCAAACCGAAGATTACATCTTTGAATGTAGGTCTACATCTCATCATTCTGAAAGAAGAACTCGACCTGCGAGCGCGCTCTTCTTCAATTTATGTATATCTGTTTCCTGCCTCATGTACCGACTTCCGTCACAGGCTCCTCCATTCTTGAGTTCCATAGTGAGGCAAAGGAAGAACAGAAAATTCATGCACAATTTTTTATCATGCACAATTTCTTTTCCCATTTTGCTTTGTTTAGTGCTTTGTCCTGACTGTAAAAGAGTTAGTGTCAGTGTGTAATCGCAATTGTAGGCTGCCACTCATGTGAGAGCTGGAAAGCCGGACGATTTCGATAAAGGTTTCACTGCTGATGGTCGAATAAAAAAGGAAGCGAACGACAGTAGGCAGCTTTCTCTGCGATCTTTTTTCTTTTTTTTTTTCTCAATTTTGACCATCTCTTTTCAGTTATCCGTCGATCCTTGCTTGACCCAGGTCCTGATCTAGTCGTATGCGATGAAGGACACAAAATCAAGAATCTGAACACCGACATAGCATCAGCTCTAGGCGGTATAAAGACGAGGTGCGCGATTGTTTGAACTTTGAGTTTTCGCTGGTTTAAAGGTTATTATCCATTTCAGGCGACGTATCGTCCTGACGGGTTACCCTTTGCAGAACAACCTTATGGAGTACTACTGTATGGTGGATTTCGTGAGGCCTGATTTTCTAGGATCGAAGAAAACGTTTTCGATTCAGTTCGAAAAACCCATCAAAAATGGCCAGTGTATCGACTCCACAACAAGTTCGTTATTTCGCACTTGCATGTATGGTATCTGGGAAGATATAAGTCGACCGAAAAGTGGGGGTTTGATTAGGTTATCATCAACCAGTCTAGGTTTGACCTCCCTTTCGCTCCTAGACCCTCCTTCCTGCCTTGTCTGAATCCTGCCAATGTGGGCTCTGCCCTAATGGGAGCTCTTCATCAAGATCAATGGATCCGAGATGCTCAACCTGCGCGTGGTGGATCTGTGGAGTCGTCTACCAAGATCAAGGAGACTCATCAAACGGGCATCAACAACTCCACGAGGAGTTTTTTCTGTATGGGAGTGCGAATGGCTGGCTGCCGCACTCCGTATTCTACTACTACGAGCTGGCATTGAGAGGAACCCAGGGCCACGCAGCAAGACTCCGCGATATCCCTGTTGTCACTGTGGATTATCGGCTCAACATGCGAGCGTTCAGTGCGGTGGTTGCCTTGGCTGGGTACACCTCAAATGTTCGGGGTTAGCTAGCTATAATGACTACACTGATGCTTATTGTTGTATATCTTGCTCTAATTCTCCCCCTAGTGTTCCTCTTCATACTCTGGACATTTTTCAACTTAACATTAATGGCCTGCGTGCCAAACTTGTTGAACTGACATTGTACGTTGAACGCTTTCATCCTGATGTCATCCTCTTGCAGGAGACAAAACTTAGCGCATCCTCTTCTCTCCCCCGCCTCCCCGGTTACACGTCTTACCACCTCCCCCGTACTTCTCATGGTGGTGGCGTCTCTACTTTTGTAAAATCTTCTATTCCCTCACACCTCATTGCGCTCCCCGCTGATAACGTTGTTGAGTGTATTGGTGTCCGTATTGTATTGCAAAGTTGCCCATGAGATGTTAATGTTTATATCCCCCCAATCACCTCCTGTCCCAATTCGTTTGATCCTACACCATTTTTGGTTACTGTACACTCTTCCCTCCTATCGTCCTCAGTTATTAAGGCTGGTGATTTTAATGCACCCTCATCGTCCTGGTTCTCCTCTCTAGGGCCCGACGATAGAGGCGAACTACTTGAGCAGTTTGCGGATGATTGTGATCTTGTTGCTATTAATGAGGACGCTCCTACTCGTCTTCCGAGCACAGGCAGGCCCTCTTCGCCAGATGTCACATTTGTCTCCTCCTCTCTCGCTGTGTGTTGTAACTGGTCCACTGCTGTTGTCATGGCCAGCGATCATGTACCAATATGTGCATCACTGGATTTGTCTCTTAATAGTCATCTCGCACCCTTCTCAGGCTCACGTAGCAAATTGTATACTAATTATCGTAAGGCTAATTGGGTCCTGTTTAAGGAGTGTTACTCAGCCGGGTAGCCAACTATCCGCTCACCGGCTCTGTACACGAGAAAGAGAAGTTCGTTGTTGATGCCATATGCAGGGCCTCTAGAGCAGCCATTCCGACAGGACGAGTGAGAACGTTTCACCCTAATGTTCCGAAGGAAGTTCTGGAGCTGATCGAACTACGGGATGAGAAGCGACGAACTGATCATGCTGACTCGAGCAAACAGCAACTGTCAGACGAGATAACTAACTTGCTTAACATGCACGAGCAAAAGCGATGGCAGGAGTTCACTGAGTCCATAAACTTCAAGACTGACGCCAAGAAAACATGGAGTGTTCTGAAGAAGCTGTCAGGAAAGACAATATCAACGGACCGAAACATGCTGGAGTTCCCTTCGGGTAGATTCGAGTCTGGATATGGTGCTGCCTGTCGACTTGGGAAGCTCTGCCTCGGCGACTTTGCGCCGTGATTGTTCTCACAGAAGAACTCTCCGGTCTATAAGGAAACTCAGTCGTCACGATGCTCCTGCGATAACTGCTTCAGCTGTGTCTGCCCTCATCAAATCATTGAAGAACTCCAGGGCTGAGGGACCAGACGGAATTTCAGCTATCCATCTGAAGCATCTACCGGACCAGTTCCTTGAGTTGCTCAGCGATCTTGTCTACTCGTCATTCAGTACTGGTGTGATTTCTGCGAGGTGGAAGCAAGCAATCGTCCTACCGATCCCGAAGCCAGGAAAGCCTGAGGACAAGGCAACTTCTCATCGACCCATTTCCCTTTTGTCCCCCATCGCTAAGTTAGCGGAGAAGATCATCTGTCCGCATCTCCAAACTGCACTCCAACATAACGTATATCAACATGGCTTTAAGAAGGCTCACTCCACCATAACTGCACTCACGTCGATCACGGAGCGCATTATTGCCGGTTTCAACCAGAAAACTCCTGCTGGTAGAAGCAATGTCAGTACGTCATTGCTGTCTAAATCGATACTGGACTGTGATATGCCGGAATGGTGTAAACGATGGACCGACAACTTTGTCAAAAATCGCTCTATACGTGTGAAGTTCGATGGGCACTTGTCGAAGTCTGTTCCCTTGAAGGCAGGCGTTCCCCAAGGCGGAGTATTGTCACCGAGTCTATTCTCTCTGTATCTATCTGATATTCCGAAGCCACCGCCCAACATCCATTTATGTCTGTATGCGGATGACATCACTATTGTGTGTACTGACCCTGTTATTGATCACGCCACTGTGGAGATGAATCAATACCTTAGCAGTCTGGCCAAATTCCTGGAATCAAAACAGTTAAAGGTCTCTCCTACGAAGTCCAGCGTTACTCTGTGCACCACTGCAACGGCTGAGCACATACTGCATCTCCAGGTTCTCTGGGAAGGAAATCTGCTGCCCTTATCTAAGCACCCTCGTCTACTCGGTGTGTTTCTGGACCCTTCATTGCGTTTCCATGAAAACTCACGTATTCGAGCTGCTACGGCCAGTGCGCGTAATAATATACTCCGTGCTCTGACAGGAACTTTTTGGGGTGCTCAAAGGAAGTATTGCGTGTCACTTACAAGGCGATGATACAGCCCGTACTGGAATATGGAGCTCCAGTCTGGTCAAGGCACTTGACGGAAACGTCCTGGAACAAACTTCAGCGAACACAAAACGCTGCTCTTCGTGTCATCACTGGATGCCCTAAATCCACTCCTGTATCCCACCTACACCAAGAATGCGCCCTTCTTCCTGTAAAGCAGCATTGCCAATTGCAGATGCAACAGTTCCATATCGGCATAGTCAGGAATGCCACACACCCCAATTACCCTCTGCTATCATCCGACCCCCCCCCTCATTCCCGTAACATCCGTGCACCGTTGTATGCCGCTGTCTCTGTTAATGACCGTCAACGTTGGGCAACCTCAGAGCTCAACCGGAAGAGGCTCCTGCAGATGGAGCACACCAGATTCGTCAATGAATACCTCTCCTGTGCCCCTCGCAATTCTATACTCGACGGTGTACCGCCCAAGGTCGATGATAGTGAGAAGGACCTACCAAGACGCGCCCGTGTAATTCTGGCAGGTCTGCGCTGTGGACATTCTTCATTCCTCAAGGCCTATGTCCATAGGATCGATCCATCGGTCCCCGACGAATGTCCTGATTGCCACGGCACAGGGCATGATTCATTACATTTATTTTCATGCCCAGTTCGACCAACTTCTCTGACAGCTCTGGATATGTGGAAAAAGCCGTGTGATGTTGCCGCCTTCCTGCGCCTATGAGAAGAAGCTCGCTGTGGCCGATAAGAAGAGGAATCAAGATCAATCGTCACACAACAAAAACTCTTGAAGTTTTGCCAAACAAAAAAAAATCGGACCAAGTTTAAACGTACAAAATCTGTTTCCGTACATTTTTAGTAGAACACGCCTTCTTCTTCATCTTTGCAGCCACAGAGAGGGTTCTGTCATAGGTTCAGAAACACAGCCACTAGCGTAGGGATCGTCCACAGATCCATTGTCGTTAATGTAGTCGGTCTCTTCGGGCAATTGAACCTGTGCGCAGTAGTATGCCCTTGACTACCGCAATCAGGGCACTCGTCAGGTTTGCTGTTATCAATCCTTTGCAAATATGACATAAGCATGGGGAGTGTCCACAGCGTAACGATGCAAGGGTGCACCTGGCACGCCTGCCAAGTTCCATCTCTGTCTCGCTGGCCTTCGGAGGTGCGACTCCCAGGATGGAGTTTATGGCAACTCTGCTCAAGTGTTCCATCACGAATCGGGTATGCTCCGCGCGCAAGAGACGGAGGCGTTCTTGTTGTGCTTCGGACCATCTCTGCACATTTACTTTCGACGGAGCATCGGCGAAAGGCTTTCTGAGACATCTTTATTTCACCGGGTTTAGTACTCTTCGCGATCAAGTGTTCCATCACGAATCGGGTATGCTCCGCGCGCAAGAGACGGAGGCGTTCTTGTTGTGCTTCGGTCCTTCTCTGCACATCTACTTTCGACGGAGCATCGGCGAAAGGCTTTCTGAGGCATCTTTATTTCACCGGGTTTAGTACTCTTCGCGACGGATGATTCGGCTGCTTCACGATGTTCATGTACATTTGTTGCGCCTGGAGTTGGCAGTGGTCTCTAACAGGCAATGTGCGAGCTTCGGCGGGCGTGTAAGTGCTCAATTGGAGAGCTTTTAGAGCAGCCAGTTGCAATTCGCAGAGCACAATTTTGGACGCGCTGCAGCTTGGACCAAGACCACGAGTCCAAGTAGCTTGGGGAATCGGGTGGCCTGCGATTGAGTTTCGTCCCATTTTACCATAGGATGGGCACTGTGCTCTGCATTATCAGTGGAAAAGACGGTGACGGATGATTTGGAGACAGATACTGTGATCATTTTGCGATCGAAGAAACATTTCAACTCGATCAAGTAGTCATTGATCTTACTAGCGGTTACTTTAATATCGCGATCTCGGCACGGAATAGTAATATCATCCGCGTATGCAACGACCTTGATGTCTTGAGGGGGGACGGGCAGATCTTCTAGATATAAACTGAAAAGTGCAGGCGATAAGACTCCTCCTTGAGGGACACCAGCGGCGATGGGGATGCTATTGGAAACATGTCCCTGGAATAGCACATTTGCCCGACGTCCTTTAGTGAAGGCAGTTATCCACCGCTTCTGCCATGGCTTAATGGTAGACTTCAACAGACTCTCTGATAGTAGGCCAAGATTGACAGTGTCAAATGCCTTTGTTAAGTCGAGGGCCGCACCAACAGTACGTTGGGGTTTCATGGCATTGAAGCCGTCCAGAACATAGCTCACAATTTCCAACAAGGCCGTAGTGGTGGAATGTAATTTACGGAAACCATGCTGATGCTGTTGCTTGTTGCTGTGTTCGGCCAGCTCGTCCACTACCAGTTTTTCCGCAACTTTGACAATGGGTGAGAGCAGACTGATCGGCCGGTACCCTTTAGCCGTGGATGATGACTTTCCCGGCTTCGGCAGTGGTATAACGCGAGCGACTTTCCAATTTTGGGGTAGAGTACATGTACGAAACGATGTGTTTATGACATCAGCAATAAGGGGCAGTAGTTCATTGGGCAGTCTTCTTCTTTGCAGCCACATAGAGGGTTTTGTCGTAGGCGGAGGAACTGGGCGACCAGTAGTGGATTCGTCCATAGGTCCATTGGTGTCAGCGTGGTAGGTGTCTCCGGACAGTTGAATAAATGTGCGGTATTATGGCCGACGGTACCGCAGTCCGGGCACACATCAGATTTGCTGCTGTCAATTTTGCTGACATAAGACATTAGCATTGTAGAGTGACCACAGCGTAATGATGCGAGCGTGCATCTCGCCCTTCTTCCGAGTTGAGACTGTGAGGTGCAGACGGGGGGGGGTATATCTCCTAGTATAGGATTTATGACCGCCTTCATAAGATGACACCGTACGAACTTGGTGTGCTCCTCGCGCAAAAGACGGAGTCGTTCTTGCTGTGAGTCGTGCCATCTTTGCAAATTGACTTTGTTTGGAGCATCGGCGAATGGCTTTCTTATACTTCTCTCTCTCACGGGGTTTAGCACTCTCCACGACGGGCGATTTGGTTACTCTATAATGTTAATGCGGAATCGCTGGGCCTGGAGCTGACAGTGCTCCTTCACTGGTAATAGACTGGTCTCAGCATGCAGGTGCTCGATTGGGGAACTCCTTGCACATCCGGTGGCGATACGGAGAGCAGCATTTTGTACTCGTTGCATCTTTGTCCAGGAGGATTCTGAGACGAGATGCTGCCAAACCGGTGCGGCGTACTCCAGGGCGGGCTGAAGAATTGCCTTATACGTTGTGAGTATAGTCTCCTTGCTGCTACCCCACGAAGTGCCGCCCATGGCTCTGAGAACGTTGAGCTGCCGAAATGTCGTACGTTCACGCCGTGGCAGTGTGGAGGAAAGAAGATCACCTCTATGCAAACCGACGTCACCCCCTCCGCGAAGAGAGTTTCTGTCATGGGAGAGGTGCTGGCCGGCCGCGTCTCTCCTTCGGATTCTCCTGTTAAGGGCCGGCGTGGAGAGGAATCTTGGACCCGCTCAGAATTATCTATGCGCCACGTGCGGCAATAATGTTAACTGGAGACATACCAGCGTCCAGTGCTTCGGATGCCAAAGGTGGGTGCATCTCTCCTGTTCGGGTCTCAGCTCTGTGAGGCATCATAACTCTGATTTTCGCTGTTTTTTATGCTCTTCACCTACCAACTCTGATTCCTCTTCCTCAAATCGCCCCCTTTCCATTGTACATATCAATCTCAACGGCCTTCGTGCCAAACTTTCTGAGCTCTCTCTCTCTCTCTTCGCACGTACCTACCATCCAGACGTGATCATGGTTCAAGAAACCTAGCTCTCTCCATCCCCTACCTATCCTCATCCTAATATCCTGGGGCGGCATGCATGAACGCAGCGAACAGTGTCAGGGAGCCGCTCCGCGTGCCATGCGCGCAGCGTCGAGCAACGGGGCGGCCCCGAAAATCAGGCACATCATTACACGCCACGAAATTCGGGGCCGCGCCGTTGCTCGACGCTGCGCGCATGGCACGCGGAGCGGCTCCCTGACACCGTTCGCTGCGTTCATGCATGCCGCCCCTGGGCTACAATGCCTTCCATGCTCCAAGGTCAGCTCTGGGTGGAGGAGTTTCAACCTTTGTTTTACCTTCTCTCCCCTCCCACCTCATACCAAACACCCCCACGGATGGTACTCTCGAGTACCTTTCAATCCATCTCCCCCTTAAAACTCCCCTTTCTCTGTTCAACATCTATATTCCCACTACCACCTCATGCCCCTCCTCCTACAATCCCATTCCTCTCCTCAAACAACTCAACGATTATTCCCCCTCATCATCAGTTGTTTTCGCGGGCGACTTTAATACTGGGCTGTCTCTTCAGGACTGCTGAGGCCGGATTCATCATTGAAAAATGGTTGGCGGAAACTCTGGGTTTGGCAGACCTGGGTTGAAAAAATGGGTTTGGGTTGGATAACCCACCACCTTTGATTCATCAGCGCAAATCTTGGGTTGGTTCCCCTAACCCATTTTCTGTCGGCACGAGAGGCGTCTGCGAATACACTACGTATTTTCGCGACGCCTATCTCCGATTTTCCGTCCAATCAATACTCAATTATTTTTATTGCCAACACCTTGTATCGCACTTTTCGCTATTATCGCGCAGCTAGTGTTGAATGCTCATTCTAGAAGTCACTGTTTTTGCAATTGGCTCCAAATTTTCTTGTGGTTTCAATTTTCGTGTTCTTCTGCTGATTTATGTGTTTTTGAAAATCGTCAGACCCCCAAAAAGTTAATCGGACAACGATACTTATTTAATCATTAAACGATAACTTCTTGTGCTGTCTGAAGCCAGTTGTAGCCCGTATTTTGAAAGACTCCGTTCAAATATATTCTGTTGTTCTAAATTCAGGCTGCATATCCAAAAATATTGCGTTGTGTAGCATTTTTTTACGTTTCAGCAATAACCCCTGTAATACTTCAAAAATGATTTTCTAAAGGGGGGCATAAATAAATTTATCATTATCAAGCATTGCATAGATTATTCTGAAGTGTTTTCCTTTTTTTCGATCGAAGTAACAGGGAATCATGGAGTATGCTATGGGTGAATTAGTGCCCTTTTTCGATTCTGGGAAGTACTGGCGTGTCCAAGTAGGTGCACCGTACATAGTAAAGCAAGACGCTATACTTACACACCTGTTATAACACTGCAGTGGTTATATGTATATTCGACGAGTAAAAATAGAACAGAATCAATTTTGCAAAACAGAACGGTTCAAACTGGGGAAAATCTTTTACTTGATGCAGTTTGCATAACATTCATATTCTGACAAAGATTTCTTTCACATCGATCTGATCCGGTTTCCCACAGCTCCCTAAGGACGTAACATGCTTCTTTTCGCCTTTCTGGATGAAAATAAACCTACGTGGACAGAAGAACAAGAAAATAGATCTCATAGAAAGAGGAGAACGATAGAACTTCAAAGAAAATTAGAACTAGGATGAGAAATGAACACTATCTAAATCAGGGTGGCACAGAAGAACGACATAGATGCTGGGGTGGAGAAAATTTGGGAAATGAAAGAAGAGGAAAAATTGAGAGATGATGACGGAAATATTAGATGAAAGGATGGACTCGAAACATTATTGGAAGTCTAGAGATTCATTCTGCAGCTAGCGGTTGAGTCGATTATTTTTGAAGTAGTCCGTTAAACACGAAAAGATGTAGAGAACAGATGCTGACGATCTCTCCAATCGCGTATATAGGTAGTAAACGCATTCATTATAAGTGATTTTTACAAATCACACCACATTATTTCTGAAAATGGCGCTGGAGCGCGTTATCTGCCTGTCCATTTTGGGTTGGGCTGAGCGAGCCCTCGCTCCCGCCTCAGGTTGCGCGAACCCAAACCCAAACCCATTTCTCGATGGGTTATTAAATTGATGAATCACAGAAAAATGGGTTACGCTCGCGCTGAACCCAACCCAAAACGGCAAACCCAGGGTGTGCGCAATGATGAATCCGGCCTCTGGGCTCAAACCGTCCGGCCCTGTTGCCTTCGAGTTACTCATCTGCTTTATCACCTTCTCGACTTGTGCAGGCGTGACTGCTTAATCTACATCCATGAGAGGCAATTTACAGAGTTCTCGCACAGTTATTCTATTCTGATTCTCTCTTTTGGTTGTAGTGATGAAAAAATGCTTCCCAAGAGCATTTGCGGCCTCCTTCCCTGACTTGAAGACTCCGCCTTCAAATTCAATCGTGGAGTGGTTGGCGGAGGTGAACTTTCCGGAGATCCTTTTCAAGGCATTCCACGTTGCTGCTGCATCATTTCTGAAGTTCATCTTCTCAGTGAACTTTTCCCAAGTTTCCTTCTTATGCCTGTCAAGGTCCCTCCTGATCTCATTATCCAGCTCAGCGATGTCTGGGTCACGGTGATCTGCAGCTCTCTTTGCGTCCCTTGTCCTTATCTTCTGGAGTGTTTCCCTGGTGACGTTGGGAAAGAAGGGCTTGACGCGACCTTCGGGAATCGCAGCTTTCATAGCCTTCAGGATAGCATCAGATAGGTGGCGCTCCTTCTGGTGTACGTCGCCATTCCACGGATAATCAGCCGCTTGGCGGAGCGTAACCTCTCTGAACAGGCTCCAGTCTGCAAGGCCTAAATTAAGATAAGAACGATGACGAACACCTGTATAGGGAGCAAGAGAGTTAGAGAGATCAATATCGACAAAGACAGGAATGTGATCGCTGGGAAGAGTTGTGGATGTTGACCAAGAGCAAGCATTAGAGAGATTGGAAGAGACGAGGGAGATGTCTGGGCAAGAAGATCGGTCGTTGGCAGGGAGACAAGTGGGCTGATCATCGTTTAGAATGACCAGGTCGCACTCCTCCGCCCATTCTTCGACGTCATTTCCTCTAGCATCAGAATCAAGCGACGAGCAGAACGTGTGAGCATTGAAGTCACCCGCAAAGACAATTGAGGGAGAGAGAGCAGTCATACAGCTGCTCGAGAAGGGGTATAGGGTTGTAGGAGGATGGACAGGAGGTAGTTGGGGGAATGTATATATTGAAAAGAGATAGGGGTGTTTTTAGAGGTAGATGGATGGGGACGCCATACACTCGAGTGTTTGGAATTATGTGAGAGTCAAGGGAGTATAGAACAAAAGTAGACAGACACTCCGCCTCCTTGAGATGATCTTGGAGAGTGATATGCAGTATAGCCCGGGATGTTTGGATGCCGAGAGGTAGCAGAGGGAGAGAGTTTGGTTTCCTGAACCATGATAACATCCGGGTGATGAGTACGGGCAATGAGAGATAATTCAGAAAGTTTGGCGCGAAGGCCGTTGAGATTGATATGTACAATAGAGAGGGGGCGGTTGGTAGATGAGGAATTGGAGTTACTGGAGGCGAAGCGCACACTATAGCGAAAGGAAGAATCGTGGCGCCTCACAGAACTGAGACCCGAACAAGAGACGTGCACCCACCTTTAGCATCCAAAACATTGGACGCTGGTTCCACTCCAAGTGACATCTCTGTCGCATGTGGCACGTGGGTACTTCTTCTGCCTCGCGGGTCCTGGGTTCCTCTCGACGCCGGCTCTTTGTAGTAGGATCTTCAGGAGAGCCGCGGCCAGCCAGCATCTCTCTCATGACAAAAACCCTCTCCGCGGAGGGATTGACGTCGGTTTGCACGGAGGTGGTCTTCTTTCCTCCACACTGCCACGGCACGAACGTACGACATCTCGGCAGCTAGAACACGCCACCTTCTGTACAAAAAGTTCAAAAATAAGATTGTCGATAAAAATTAAGCCGAGACCTCGCAGCTGAATCGACTCGACAAATAATGACGACCTCCCCCCACTCATCGCGACGGCTTGTTACTCTAGACCCTTGTACACCGAATGATCTAAGCAGATTCCTGTGAAACATACTATTTCTACATTGATTTCGTGAATGCATTTCATCACTGCTTCCAGGAGACGTGAAAATTGCTCGTCAGCGAATACATGTGCTGAACAACATGCTCAAAGGCTTCATTCAAAGGTAGGAAATGATGTGGTCATTCGTACACAATGTGGGAAAGAGTGTTTGTAATCCAAACGACATTTTGTGCCCAGCGAAGACCGTCTTGTGCTATTGCAGCCTTGCAGGGGGCGCATGGCGGTTTCCAGCTTTTCGTGCCGCAACGACTCTCCCGATTTTGGGAGGGGGGAAAATCCCGTGTTAGTGTTCTGATTGCGAGGCGGCACGAATAAAGGGGCGAGGCCAAGTGCCTCCCCCCGCGATAGCACCGACCATCTTTCTGAGGTTGATCAGTGCCACATGAATTTACGGCAATCTTCTGTTGCAAGCGATATGTTGTTTTCTGTTACAGGAGAACGCACCACCTCTTGAAAGCTATTCTCCCTGAAAGCAAGGAGTTCGTTCTTCTTCTTCGTAAGAGCCCGTTACAACGAGCGCTGTACAGGTGGGGCTCATAGCTTGTCATTTATACCGGTTAAGGGGTCCCTATTACGTATTTTTTTCAGGAATTTCGTCATGTATGCGAATTCAGAAATCAGTACAGGAAATAGTAATGTGTTCAACCCTCTGAAGGCATTCGCTGCCTGTTCTAAGGTTTGTAAAACTACATTACACCTAAAGGAAAGACAGGACCCATATCATGCAACAGTGCTCTGCATAGCTTGAATGTCGTTTTTAGATATGGAATCATCCCGATATTCTCGCAAAGACACTTGCAAGAAAGCGTGAAGAGAAGAAGAAATCTCTGCAACAAAAAGAGGTTAGTTACTGAATGGCTTTTCCAGTGTTGAGTGGTGACTAGATCCGTTGGTTACCAACGTCCTTTTCATACTCTTGCCGCCGAGGAACGTGCCGCGCTTTTTAGTACAGTAACATTCCAGTTTTGAACTATTTTGTTATTGGGTCGAGATGGACAGTTGATTACGACGCATATGACAATCGTGTGAAAACAGGAGTTAGATATCATACCTAGCAAAATGTTCAAGTCGCCACAGAATGGAACATGCCTCCTAGGAAAATCAGCCCTCCTAACTCAAGCAACAGCACTGTTTAGGAGCATGGATTTAGCGAAGCGCTTGAAGCTTGAAAACTCCATTGTTTCGCTAATCGAAATCAGAAGCGCACTGTACGCCAACGCAGCCCTGACGCGAAGAGTGCGGAATAGTCAGCTCTCGGTCTATTTATTCTTATTTTTAGCGAAGTCTTCTTGTACTGGATCGAAAAAGCCTGAAGACCCATTCATAGCTGGTCGCTTCGACTTCAAGTCGAAGCGATCAACAATATTGCCGCGATCTGAGATCGCTGCAGGGTCAAGCGGGGTTGCGAAATTCCGCAACGGCGGGTAAAGGGCGGTCGCAAAAATTTTGACCCGAGAAGATCGCGGGAGATCGCAAAAGTTTCAGACTGAAAACGAAATTTCGGTGAAGATATCCTAACAGTTCTCGATATTTTCGGTCACCGAAGGGAAAGATTGTAGCATTGCTCGGGTTTCGGACGCTTGAGTCCCACCAACGAACAAATTTTCGGCGTCTGACAGTTTTGGTAATCGATTATATTGATTGCTTTGGTTTTCCGAACGACCAGGTTATCCAAATGCAGAAAAAAGTTTTTTTTTGAGAAAAAGTAAACAGCCCAGAAATCGCTCCTCGGAGGGATCGCAAAACTTTTGGATTCTGGGAGAAAATTTTTGATGGTGGGAGGGGGGGGGTCGCTCGGATTCTGAAAAAATACGCAACGCCCCGCTTGATCCTGGATCGCTGGACGAAGCGATTTGAAATCGCTTTGTCCAGCGGTTTCAAATAGCTCGGGCGGACGCAGTTTTGCGTAAAAAACACGGAGAATTGCGGACAACGCCGCAGGAATTTAAAAAAAAACATTTTTTCTCAGTTTTTGCTGATTCCTCCTGATTTTTTTTGTCACTTCGGTGCCTTTATATTCTAAATAAAAGAGTTTTGCATAGTTTTTAAACAAATAATGGCCCCGAAAAACGATGGTGGTGGAATTTGCTTGAGCAAAAACTTGAAACTGCGACTAAAGTTACTAACTGCTAGAAACTCTGCATCAAATGTGATTTCTCGGTATCCTTATTATATTTTCTCATCTCTATCATGGTAAATGTGTCATAAATACACCTTTTTCCCTTTCATTTGCCGTCTTTTATGTCGGTTAGCTGCGACGTCTGCAATTTGGCGCCGATTACACCACGTCTTGACGAAAGAATACGGCCTAGTCGCTTCGACTAAATCGCTTCCATCATGGAAGCGACGCGACTGCTGCCGAGATGTCGTACGTTCGTGCCGTGACAGTGTGGAGGAAAGAAGATCACCTCCGTGCAAACCGACGTCAATCCCTCCGCGGAGAGGGTTTTTGTCATGGGAGAGGTGCTGGCTGGCTGCAGCTCTCCTGAGGATTCTTCTGCGAATGGCTGGCGTCGAAAGGAATCCAGGACCCGCGAAGAAGAAGAAGTACCCATGTGCCACATGCGACAGAGATGTCACTTGGAATCGAACTGACGTCCAATGTTTTGGATGGCAAAGGTGGGTGCACTTCTCTTGTTCGGGTCTCAGTTCTGTAAGGCACCACGATTCTTCCTTTCGTTGTATTGTGTGCTCCGCCTCCAGTATCTCAAATTCCTCATCTACCAACCGCCCCCTATCTATTGTACACATCAATCTAAATGGCCTTCGCACCAAGCTTTCTGAATTATCTCTCTTTGCCCGTACTCATCACCCGGATGTTATAATGGTCCAGGAAACCAAACTCTCTCCCTCTGCTACCTCTCGGCATCCAAACATCCCGGGCTATACTGCATATCACTCTCCAAGATCATCTCAAGGAGGCGGAGTGTCTACTTTTGTTCTATACTCCCTTGCCTCTCACATAATTCCAAACACTCCAGTGGATATCATTCTCGAGTACATCCCCGTCCATCTACCTCTTAAAACACCACTTTCTCTTTTAATATATATATATATATATATATATATATATATATATATATATATATATATATATATATATATATATATATATATATATATATATATATATATATATATATATATATATATATATATATATATATATATATATATATATATATATAATGCTTGCTCTTGGTCAACATCCACAACTCTTTCCAGCGATCACATCCCTGTCTTTGTCGATATTGATCTCTCTAACTCTCTTGCTCCCTATACAGGTGTTCGTCATCGTTCTTATCTTAATTTAGGCCTTGCAGACTGGAGCCTGTTCAGGGAGGTTGCGCTCCGCCAAGCGGCTGACTATCCGTGGAATGGCGTATACACCAGAAGGAGCGCCACCTATCTGATGCTATCTTGAAGGCTATGAAAGCTGCTATCCCTGAAGGTCGCGTCAAGACCTTCTTTCCCAATGTCACCAGGGAAACATTGCAGAAGATAAGGACAAGGGACGCAAAGAGAGCCGCAGATCATCTTGACCCAAACATCGCTGCGCTGGATTATGAGATCAGGAAGGACCTTGACAGGCACAAGAAGGAAACTTGGGAAAAGTTCACTGAGAAGATGAACTTCAGAAATGATGCAGCAGCAACGTGGAAGACCTTGAAAAGGATCTCCGGAAAGTTCACCTCCGCCAACAATTCCACGATTGAATTTGAAGGTGGAGTCTTCAAATCAGGGAAGGAGGCGAGAAATGCTCTTGGGAAGCATTTTTTCATCACTAGAACCAAAAGAGAGAAGCAGAATAGAATAACTGTACGGGAACTCTGTAAGTTGCCTCTCATGGATGTAGATGATGCAGTCACGGCTGCACAGGTCGAGAAGGTGATAAAGGAGATGAGCAACTCGAAGGCAATAGGGCCAGACGGTTTGAGACCTGCAGTCCTGAAGAGACTGCCCAGTGAACTACTGCCCCTTCTTGCTGTCGTCATAAATACATCGTTTCGTACATGTACTTTACCCCAAAATTGGAAAGTTGCTCGTGTTATTCCACTGCCGAAGCCGGGAAATTCACTAGCCACGGCTAAAGGGTACCGGTCGATCAGTCTGTTCTCACCCATCGCCAAAATTGCCGAAAAACTGGTTGTGGAGGAGCTTGCCGAGCTTAACAGCGAACAGCAGCACCAACATGGTTTCCGTGAATTACGTTCCACCACTACGGCTTTGTTGGAAATTGTGAGCTATGTTCTGGACGGCTTCAGTGTCATCATACCCCAACGTACTGTTGGTGTGGCCCTCGACTTAACAAAGGCATTTGACACTGTCAATCTAGGCCTATTATCAGAGAGTCTGTCGAAGTCTACCATCAAGCCATGGTAGAAGCGGTGTATAAGTGCCTTCACTAAAGGACGTCGGGAAAATGTGCTATTCCAGGGACATGTTTCCAATAGCATCCCCATCGCCGCTGGTGTCCCTCAAGTAGGAGTTTTATCCCCTGCACTTTTCAGTTTATATCTAGAAGATCTGCCCGTTCCCCCTCATGACATCAAGGTCGTTGCATACGCGGATGATATTAGTATTCTGTGCCGAGATCGCGACATTAAGGTAGCCACCAGTAAGATCAATGACTACTTGATCGAGTTGAAATGTTACTTCGATCGCAAATCGCTCACAGTCTCTGCCTCCAAATCATCCGTTACCGTCTTTTCCGCTGATAATGCAGAGCACAGTGCCCATCCCATGGTGAAATGGGACGAAACTCAATTGCCGGCCACCCGATTCCCCAAACTACTTGAACTCGTGTTGGATCCTTCGTTGAAGTTTCATAAGAACACTGAGCAGAAGCAAGCCACAGTGAAAACAAGACTCAACGTCCTGCGTGCTCTCGGTGGAACGTCCTGGGGATGCAATAAAGAAACGGTCCTGACCACGTATAAGGCTATTGTGCAACCCGCCTTGGAGTATGCTGCGCCAGTCTGGCAGCACATCGTGTCGGACACCTCTTGGTCCAAGCTGCAGCGCGTCCAAAATTGAGCTCTGCGAATTGCAACAGGCTGTTCTAACAGCTCTCCAATAGAGCACTTACATGCCGAAGCTCGCATATTGCCAGTTAGAGACCACTGCCAACTCCAGGCGCAACAAATGTACATTAACATCGTGAAGCAGCCGAATCATCCATCGCGAAGAGTACTAAACCGGGTGAGAGAGAGATGTATCAGAAAGCCTTTCGCTGATGCTCCGTCGAAAGTAGATGTGCAGAGATGGACCGAAGCACAACAAGAACGCCTCCGTCTCTCGCGCGCGGAGCATACCCGATTCGTGATGGAACACTTGAGCAGAGTTGCCATAAACTCCATCCTGGGAGTCGCACCTCCGAAGGTCAGCGAGACAGAGATGGAACTTGGCAGGCGTGCCAGGTGCACCCTTGCATCGTTACGCTGTGGACACTCTCCCATGCTTATGTCATATTTGCATAGGATTGACAACAGCAAACCTGTCGAGTGTCCTTATTGCGGTAGTCAAGGGCATACTACTGCGCACCTGTTCAATTGCCCGAAGAGACCGACTTTACTAACGACAATGAATCTGTGGACGAACCCAGTGCTAGTGGCCGAGTTTCTGAACCTATGACAGAACCCCTCTCTGTGGCTGCAAAGAAGAAGAAGAAGCGACGCGACTAGTCGAAGCGACCTAGCAAAATCGAGCAGGTCGCTTCGATCCAACCGTCGCGACTCAGTGCAAAATCTGTTGCCGCGAGGGGTATTGTACCTGTTGGCAGTGCCGTGACTTGTCAAAGCAACCTGCTATGAATGAGCCTTGAAAAATTGCGAGCAACCGATTCTCAGTCTTCTTCTTCTTTGCAGCCACATAAAGAGTATGTTATAGGCGAAGGAGCTGGGCGGCCAGTACTGGATTCGTCCATAGGTCCATTGTGGTGAGCGTGGTTGGTCTCTCCGGACAGTTAAACGAATGTGCAGTGTCATGGCCGATAGAACCACAGTCCGGACAAACATTAGATCTGCTGCTGTCAATCTTGCTGACTTAGGACATGAGCATTATAGAGTGACCGCAGCGCACGATGCGAGTGTACATCTATCCCTTTTTCCGAGTCGAGTCTCGGATGTGCAGACTGGGGGCGGTACTTCTCCTAGTATAGGATTCACCGCCGCCTTCTAGAAATGACACCGTACGAACTCGGTGTGCTCCTCGCGCAGAAGACGTAGTCGTTCTTGCTGTGAGTCGTGCCATCTTTGCAAGTTGACTTTACTTGGATCATCGGCAAATGGCTTTCCTTGGTCCCTCTCTAACGGGGTTATGCACTCTCCAAGAAGGATGGTTTGGTTGTTTTATAATATTGATGTGAAATTGCTGGGCCTGGAGCTGACAGTGCTCCTTAACTGGTAATAAGCGCACCAAGTTCGTACGGTGTCATCTTGAGAAGGCGGCGATAAACCCTGTTTTAGGAGAAGTACCGCTCCCAGTCTGTACATCCGAGGCTCAACTCGGAAGAAGGGCTAGATGCACACTCGCATCGCTGCGCTGTCTACAATGCTTATGTCTTACGTCAGCAAGATTGACCGCAGCGAATCTTATGTTTGCCCGGACTCCGGTTCCATCGGCCATAACACCGCAGATTTATTTAATTGTCCGAAGAGACCTACCACGCTGTCCATAATGGATCTATGGACGAATCCACTACTGGCCGCCCAATTTCTTCGCCTATGACAAAACCCTCGATGTGGCTACAAAGAAGAAGAAGAAGTAATTATTGGGCCTCACCATGCAGGTGCTAAACTGAGGTACTCCTTGCACATCCGGTGGTGATGCGAGGGGCGGCATTCTGTACGCGTGGCATCTCTGTCCAAGAGGAGTCTGAAACCTGATGCTGCCAAACCGGTGCAGCATATTCCAAGGCGGGCTGAAGAATCGCCTTATACTCTGGGAGTATAGTTTCTTCGCTCTTCCTCATGAAGTGCCGCCCAGGGCCCTGAGAACGCTGAGCTTGGCTTTAAAGGCAGCGTACGCGCAAAAAACCGTGTTCATTTTTTTCATAATTTTGCGCAGGTAGGCTTACCAGATTGTCTTATATCATGAAGAGACCACCCAAAACACTCAAGTTTCAGAGAAAACTCGTTGGAAAATCTCAGGGCATTCAGCTTGCTCTTTCTGACGTCTGTCCGGTGTGTCTTGTGTATTACACAAATATCGGAAATTCGAACGGCTGAATTGGTTTAGCCCCCTTAACTTTTTGGGTTCCTCAATTTTTTTCGTCTTTCTGCTGTCAATGATCATCTAAAAATAGGAAGCTTTTATTACCCACGTCTGAACTCGAAGATCCCTCGGAATAAAGAATGTAGAAAATTGGATTTCCGCGGCCTGTCGAAGCCTGTCGTGGGGCTTCTGTTCCTAGTGTTAGATGATCGACCGGGAAAACGCCTTTTCAGACCACGGAGCGATTTTCACGAGCCCCTAGCATTACGAATACGCAACATTGAGATCTCAAGCTTCGCCAACTATCTCCACTTGGTTCAAACATTGGGTTGAGAAGAAAAACCCAAATGTTGTTTTCTGCGCGGACGTTGCCTTTAAGGATTGCCTGCTCCTGCTCGTTATTCTTGTGAAACTTGAGCAACGGATCGAGTACAAGACCGAGCAGTTTTGGAAAGCGAGCCGTAGGCAAACGATCTCCATCCGACTTTACATCCGGATGAGCTCTGTGCTCGGATGGGTTCGTTGTGAGGACGGATACTGATGACTTGGATGCGGAGATTTTTAGCATCTTGCCGTCGAAAAACCTCTTCAGCGTCTTCAGGTACTCGTTGATCTTAACCGGAGGCCCATACCTCTGAATAAAAATAGGGACCGGTACTGCTGGGGTTATAAGCGGAAAATGTCAAGAGGGATCAGTTTTTCGCCCCACCCAGTACTAAGTCAAAACTTTGGGGATTGACAACCCCGCCAGCAGCCCTGGCAAACCCGTAAGGGAGATTCTTCTCTGTAAGGGGTTTGGCCGCCCACTTACTTAGATTTTGGTCAAAAACTCAGGTTCCAAATCAAGCAAAAAACTACTCCCTGTCTTCCTTCAGCAAGTATAAGAATAGAGCTAACAAATATACCATAAAAGATTTTAGTAATGATCAAAAAGGTGAAAAATGTTCGGCAAAATGCACTGTTTGTAGACTTACAAACTTTGATAACTATATTGATTCCACCGTTACAAAATTTTGTATTAATACATTCAAGACTAGTGGCGCTAACTGTAGGTCTAGAGGTGTTATATATTGCTTACAATGCTCTAGTTGTAATTTACAATATGGTGGAATGACAACTAGGAGTTTGAAAGAGAGAGTAATGGAACATCTACGCAATATTAACAACCATAAAATGTTTACTCCATTATACAGACATTATCATAAATTTAAATCCAACATAATTGTTCACATTTTGGACTCTTGTCCAGAAAATCCGGATAGAAACATTTTACTGGAGAAGGAAGAGTTTTGAATAAAACTTCTCATGACACTATACCCTTTTGGACTTAATGATAATATTAAAGGATATGGAAATATCTCAGATATCAGTAATCCACTTACGCATAAAGCCAAACATCCATTCTTTGCTTTCAAAATTCCTAAGGAACGGAATAACAGAGGTAGAAGAAAAAAGATAATTAGATTGAATCCTTTGGATGTTCAAAATGTTATCGATTACATAGAGAAAGAAGGAAAAGATGGGTTGAATGGTATGAAAATATAAAGTTTGATAAAACACATGAATAAAAGCAATATACGAAGACTTATAGAACTATCACAGTCGGATTCTTTCCTATCTAGTATCACCAACAAAACTAAGTTTCTGCTTTTGTGCCTTCTTACTCATTTCCACTATCACTTGGAATGTAACGAAAGACAAGAAGATGAACAAGAAGATTACTACTACTTGAAAATGAATTTTTAATTAACGTTTCTGATCGGATTAATTTCAATAGAATTTTCAACAGCATAGGTTTGCCTAACCTTGTTCCTAACACTGAAATAGAACGTTATAAAAAGTAAGAGTGGTTCATATTTATGAGAATCCTGTATCTAGCATTGTTTTCAGCTATAATAAAATGTTAAAAGCTTTGGATACAAGTAGCATCCAAGAAATAATATCAGATGGATGCATTTGTGAATATGGTCGGGATGAATATAAAGATTATATTGATCCCCATCATCAACACATCATAACAGGGAATATTGATATAATAAAAATTCATTTCTCAAAGAAATCTTGAATAAAGGAACTAAATATAGAATAGAAAAGATGAATAACGGGAGTGAAATAACACAAACTTATTCCGACGCTACAACGAAATTCATCAACTACATGAAAAATATGTACAAGCTAGATGTTATGAAAATAAATAACTTGCAGTTGCACTTCAAAAAACAGTACAGAAAAAGACTCAAGCCAATACTACAAGGGACTTCCTTCCGTAGGCAGTCTAATAGCCTTATACCTTATAGGAGTATAAAAGAATACCAGAAACACTTCATTTTCTGCCCTTTAGATTAAGCTAGCAATAACTATGGGATTATTTGTAAGAAATATCACACCATAACTCTCATGAAAGAACTTGGAATTAATTTCATAAACGGTAATTTTGAAATAGAACAAAACCATAATGACACATATAAGCTGATTTAAAATGCCAACAGGCAAACAACTATTTCAAAGCATAAGTTTTTCAATATCAAAGCAGGACCTAAATTTTTGACATAGGTTGTGAGTTACCCATCATCTACGCTTTACCGAAATTAAATAAGGATCCCATAAAATTCAGATTCATTACGGGACCAAGAAACAGCAGCATGAAACCATTAGCAGTGGAATTGCAAAAAATTTTCTCGTTTCTCAAGACACATTTTATTAATTATACCAATGTAAGTTATCAAAGAAAGGCAGGACTCAAGACCTATTGGTCTATCTCCAACATTAACATAGCAGCTGAATTATTTAGATTGAGTACCAATGGGGTTCAAGTTTATTCTGCTGATTTTACTGATATGTTCGCTAACCTTCCACACAGTTTTATTCTGTATAACATGATTTTTTTAAAATTTGCTTCAAAAATGCTAATAAAAAATGGATAGTTACCAAGGGATACAGAGTATTGTATCGAGATTCTGAGCTAGATAAAGGCGGGTACAGGTATTATACCATCAAAGACTTGATATATCACGTTGACTATCTTTTACGCAACAGTTACTGTCGTTTCGGAGAACTTGTGATTCAACAGACGAAAGGAGTTCCTCAGGAAGGTAACTTCAGCCCATTGTTAGCCGACATTGCAGTTTCCATGTTGGAGTGTAGGTACTCTATTAGCGCGAAACTTGAAAATAACGTACTTTTCAAACCTTTTAGATATATGGATGACTTGCTCATAATCCATAATAAAGATGAAACATTTGTGGATAGTCAAATTTCTAATATACAAGAATGTATTGGAGCCCAAAAAGACGCACAATAATCCCTATAAATGCAATCACTTAGAAATTAGTATAGAAATAATTATTAATAGAATACGCACAAAATTGTATAATAAGACAGATGATTTTAATTTCAGAGTTAAAAGATTTCCTCATGCGCATCTCAGAAAGTTAGAGCTCGCCACCCACTAGCCAAAAGTCCGGCGGCGCGCAACACCTTGCGCGGCCCGCGAGCGGAATGGTAGCGGGTGGCGAGCACTGCCATGCTGGCGCTCGCCACCCGCTCACCATATTGCGGCGGCGCGCTCGCCTCGCGCTGGTCGCCGGCGGAAGGATAGCGGGTGGCCAACTCTTGAATGTGGCTTCCGCTTGAAATTCATGCCATGCTTGAACTTTCGCTTCGGTTATCCGGTTTTTTTTTCGTCTGCAGGGGGGAGGAATGGTTTAGCACTTGGCCATACCCATTTTTCCGTGCCGACGCGCAATTCAAACACTAATCAGGGGGTTTTCTACCGTTCCAAAATCTGGAGATTCGTTGCGGCATGAAAAAATGGACGTGGCCAAGTGCGATATCATAGAGCCTCCCCCCCCTCTGCTGCGATCGAACCGGTTCTTCTTTCACAGTAACACTACATATTTCCAAAAATCCCAAAGAGTCCAGGATTGTCAAGTATGGTTTATTTCAGTAAGTTTTGAAATATTAAAAAAAATCTTGGAACTTCAGGTGTTTCTTCTGATTAAATTATAACAAATAAGAGCCGTATTTCTGATTAACGTGATCACAATTTTCTAAATCTCAATGGAAACGAGGGTGCTTATAACGATCAAATATTCAAATTATCCAGCCAGTGATGAAACGGATTTTTTCTGAAAATATCTTTGTGGCGAGCTGCAGAGGAGGAAAACGGAACGAAAACATCACCAAGGAGCTTTTTTTCTCGTATATGGACTTCACTCGGGGTATTCACTAATTCCTTATTTCGAATAATCTAATAATTTGCAGAGTTCAATTATCAAACTGTTTGAAATTTGGAGAGTTCAGTTATTAAACTGTTTCAATAGTCAGTTACATAGCTTCTTTGGAAATATCTCATTTTTGAACCTTTCACCACCTTCCTTTCATCACAGCGTTGGCTTTACCTTGCATCCCATCCTCTTCTTTCGTCACATCGGGGCCTGACCCTGCATCCATCCCCCCCCTCCATTTCACAACATCGTGGGCTTCCCTCGCACCCCACTCGCTTTTCTCGTTTTTTTTTAGTTCGCGATAATCTACTTAGTTATATGGTCATAGAATCGAAGAGCGGTAAGATTTTATTCGCAAGCCGCTCTTCTCCGGTGGTCAGTGACACACTACGAGGTGGGTAGACAAGTTCACCAGCTATGAATATAATTCGCCGGTAACCTTCACGGAGTGTAACTTTTCCAGTGCGTGGGCTGCTCGTGGATTTCGGGGAGTCCGTCAAAATACTGGCTAGTCTGAACACAACTTAGCTGATGCTTATTTGTACACTTATCCTCTGATTCCGAGCCAAATCTACTCTGTTCCCTCGCGCGCTTGTGAGGAGCGAGGGTAGAGACAGCGAAAAGAGCGGGGAGAAGGAGACGCAGCGTACGCGCGCATACACACGAACGGAAATAAATTTCACTCGGAAACACAGGATAGACAGATTTATGGGTAAGAAAGTATGGGTTATCGGATTTATGGGTTATCAAAAAAAAACTATAAAAACGAGCTCAGATAGAAAACAGCTGGAAACTATGAAGGTAGCGGGGTGGAAAACGGGCTAGAATTAGTGTTTCTAGGGCCCAGAGATGCCAGTTCGTGCACACGTGCACAGCTCCTCCCAAAAAGATCGCAGTCTCATGTCGAGCAGTCAAAATTCATCGACATTCAGAGGAAGCAATAAATGGAAATTTACCTAATAAAAACAGTTTAACAATGAAAGCATGCTCTTGAGTTAAGGTTTTTGACTAGATGAGTAATGTATGCCGATGATGTAGAGTGGGCTCGTCCACCATCAAATGACAGGAAAGTTCAGGCTTCAAATTCGGCGCAAAACAGCGGTTTTTTTTGCGATTTTTCCCCACAGGTCGCACTACTCGAAACCAGAGAAGGGTTTAGAGAGAAAAAGAAGACAATTATATTTGATCGCGACCACTGCCTTTAACTGCGACCCCCGCAGCCGCTGTGACGCTTACCATCGAGTTGAAAATGGCTATGTCGGGTTTGAGCTCCGCAGTATTACAAAAACAAATCAAACAAAAAACAGCAACAGAAAAATAATGAGAATGGCGAGATGTAAGTGAAAATTTGGGAAATGTTGCGAAACACTTTGAAGGACGATAGCGATTCAGCGGGCGATTCGCTAGCAAACAGCTCGCGACCCGCTATACCACCTCTCCTCGCGCCCACGACCCGCTATACCCATAGCGGGTGGCGAGCTTTTTGAAATGAGAGGTGAGCGGGTGGCGAGCGAGGCCTGAATCGCGCTCGGGTGGTGAGCTCCGATCTCCTGAGATTCTGAGATCTCTATAAAAGTCAAAGCATCCACAATTTACACGAAGACCTTGAGATTAGCTAATATCTGTTCAAATTTAGATTCCTTCACGGAAAAACTCGAAGAAATGAAAACAGTTTTAATTGGAAACCTATATACACCAGAATTCGTAGAAGTAAATATGATAAAATGCATCTATAAACAAAAAATGATAACATATAAGTTTAACCTAAGAGATGAAAAGAAAAGTATAACACAATTGGTAAACAGCATAACATACTAAGTCTTCACTGTTGATAGGTCGGTGTTCGATACTGTCCAAGATAAGGACTTGTGATCATATGGACTTCATTCTGATATTGATAGTATACTATAGCTTCTTGCCCTAACACCTCTTTCTAACGTTTCTAATACTACTTCACTCTGCTCGGCTCATGCTTTCGTATTGATCCTTCTTTTTCATCGACAGTTCTGTTCCTCACTGAGGAGCCCCGGCAGAGCTGTTTGATAAAGTTCGTCTGTGGCCAGGGGCGAAACGAGCTTTGTCAACTTCTCCTTCATACCTTTCCTTTCCTTGATTTACTTACTTCTAGTATTTTGAAGATTGGGTCAAATATAATTAGAAAATGGCAATTCTTTCATTTTCCGTACTTGTTATATATTCTATACATATGAACTTCCCATACGTCGTAGTGTAATTTATTGGTGGCAGCGACCTGTATGTCCCGATCACGACACATAATTGTTAAGTCATTGGCGTACGCGACAATCTTGATATCCTGTGGCGGTTCAGACATATTTTCGAGGTACGGACTGAATAGAGCTGGTGATAAAACACCGCCCTGATAATTTGAATATTTGATCGTTATAAGCACCCTCGTTTCCGTTGAGATTTAGAAAATCGTGATCACGTTAATCAGAAATATAAGGCCGAGTAGTTTGACGAAGCGAGCAGCAGGCAGGCGATCTCCACCCCAGCTGACATCGGGATGGGCGCTCTGCTCTTTGGGGTCCGTCGTGAAAACTGATACTGAAGACTTG
Source organism: Aplectana chamaeleonis (assembly GCA_029168955.1). Classification (NCBI taxonomy): domain Eukaryota; kingdom Metazoa; phylum Nematoda; class Chromadorea; order Rhabditida; family Cosmocercidae; genus Aplectana; species Aplectana chamaeleonis. The sequence goes on from JAPDOI010001884.1 coordinate 36,414, forward strand.
GCAGCTGAGACCCTGAGCATGTTATCGAAATTGCTTTTCAAATCAATCAGATACTCGTTGATCTTGCTCGCGGTCACTTGTATGTTGCGGTTTTGGCACATGACAGTCATATCATCAGCGTAGGCGACAACTTTAATGTCCTGGGGAGGTGCCGGAATGTCCTCTAAGTACAGATCGAACAGAGCGGGCGATAAGACTCCGCCTTGCGGAACACCGGCAGCTATGGGGATACTTTTAGAGACATGGTTCTGGAACATGACTCTTGCTCGCCGACCTTTGATAAAGGCCAATATCCATCGTTTCTGCCACGGTGGTATTGATGACTCCAATACATTTCTTGACAGGACTCCAAGGTTCACCTTGTCGAAAGCCTTGGTGAGATCCAATGCGACAGCTACAGTTCTCAATGGCTTCTTAGCGTTGAACACGTCAACAGCATAGCTGGTAATTTCTAGCGAAGTCGTCGTTGTGGAATGTAGCCTGGACCCGTGTTGAAACAATTGCTTCTCGTTGTGCTCTGCTAGATCATTCACAATGAGCTTTTCGGCTACCTTTGCAAACGGTGACATGAGACTTATGGGACGATATCCCTTCACCGACGATAGGTTCGCCAGGCTTGGGCAACGGGACGACGTTGGCTGTCTTCCAGTTCTGCGGGATAGTAGGTATGAAGTATTAATCATATCAACGACGAGCTGAAGGATCTCAGTCGGAAGCTTCTTCAGTATACATTGAATCCGATTCGGATAATTTCGGATATTCGTCCGAATGATTCGAAATTTTGACGATTCGGTATCCGAATCGAACCGAAATCCGAATCACCGAAACAAGGCCAAATCCGAATCGAACCGAAATCGGAATCACCGAAAAAACGGCAAATCCGAATCGAACCGAAATCCGAATCACCGAAAAAACGGCAAATCCGAATCGCACAGAAATACGAATCACCGAAAAAAAAACGGCAAATTCGAATCGAACCGAAATCCGAATCACCGAATTACACCAGGATTCGATTCATGATCCGGATTCCGATTATCCGAAATGCGTCCCGATTCGGTTCAGTTCTGCTACTTCATAGTATCCAACAGTGACCCGGCGCGCGACAGCGACGCAAACGAGCGCGCGACATTTCGAAACTTTTCTAAAAGTTTCTGCTCACAGTCGGCATGGATCCTAGTGATACTTTGCGTTCCCTATGGCAGGTTGGTCTAAACCCGTTGTCATATGCTATAGCATAGGTGCACCGAGTTTGCGCCAACCTTCAATGGCGAACGCAAAATGTCACTAGGATCTATGCCGACTGCACGTGTTTGCTCACTTTTACTGTAGCTGCTTGTTACCTTTGTGATTGTTAACTCGTATTGTTTCACATCATGAAATGCGAAAAAAACTGTGGTGATAATGAATGGGCTTTCAACGTGAGAAAACCTACCTTTTAGATGCGAATACCACCAGCTTTATGCGAGTAAACCGCCAGTCTTATGCGAGCTGATCAAACTTTCTGTTCGATTAAAGGCAGGGTTTTCGATAAAAACGACTTTTGAGCTTTTCTCATGAGAATGTAGGTTTGGCCATCGCAAAAATGAAAATAAGTGAAAAAACCCAGAAATTCGTGGGAAAAAAGCTTAAAAACAAATTATAACAACTAATTACTGGTTTCGGCCGGCCCCCTAATTAACGAGATTTTCATTATTGCTGGCTTATCCGCCTTTAATTCTGCTGCTAAATATGTCAGTAACCTCCAGAAATGCTCGGAATTCACTTTAGAAGCAAAATAAAAGTTGACAAAACCGGCATTTACACAAATCTCGATAATTGGGGGCGGGAGGACATCAAGCAATGACTAGTTACTGAGTGTTCTTTCTCCAATTTTTTACTTATATTCTCATTTGTGTTGGCCAGCTCTACCATTCCATGGAGATAGTACAACAACCGATTTTATCGAGAACCCTGCCTTTAAAGAACGTGCAGGGCGCCGTAGACAGTATGCAGAAACAAAGTGGGAGTGCGCAGGGAGTGCAGTACATCAGTGGGAGTAAGCTGGACTTCGTGGAATGTGCAGGACCCAATTGGGGCTGTGTAGGGTCCCACTTGGCAGGACATCATGGATTGTGTGCAGGACCCCAGTGGGAGAGAGCAGGATGCGCACAAGACCCTAGTGGGAGTGAGAATTGATCTGTCACAAAGACTCATGTTTGTTTCAAAGTGTTTTCTTTACGAGAGTCCGAAAAATTGAGTCTCCAACAGTTTGAAATTACTGTGAAAACTCCTATTGGGAGTATACAGGACGTCTTGAAATGTGTGCATAACCCTAGTGAGAGCGTCCAGATTGTGTACAGGACCCCAGTGGGAGTGGGTATAACCTAAGTGGGATTGTGAAGGGACCTCATTCTAGGACTGCACGCAACGCTCTAATGTCTGACCGACACCATGTTTTTTTTATTATCAAGTAGAGCAGAAAAATGTTTACGTTTTTATAAAGGCAATAAACGGTACGCTCATATTTCTCATGCATATAAGGCCACTGTCATAGATTGTGGAAAAAAGCCGTGACCTGCCGTGGACGCTGTGGATAGGTATGAAAAGTGTACAATACACGCACTAATTTACTCAAAAAGTCGCAAATGTCGCAAAATCGCGACTTTTCGTCTTAACACGGCTCAAATAGACGCGTTCGGGGAACAAGGGGCATATTTGGAATTAGCATCGAGAGCTCTTTAGTGTGGGCCAAAACATTTCTCAACCCGATCTCGTTCGATGGGAGATTGGACTTGGCACATGTGAAGGGATTGAAAAATCGACTTTCCCGGATTGGGCTGCCGCAGTGCTTATTTGAAAGAGGATCAGAAAGTGAAGTTGTGTGCCAAGTCCCACGTCGATTGGTCCCGTTTGAGCTGGCAACGGGACGTCGCTGGTGTTTTCGTTCACTCGATTTTTCTGTCAACCCTATATGCCTTGCTTGCAGGTAAAGAATTGTATGTGCTCAAAATAAAGAGCTCTTGATGCTGATTCTGAGTATGCCCCTAGCCCCCTGAACGGGCCACTTTGGGCCGTGTTATGACGAATAGTCGCGAGTTTGCGACTTTTGCGGCTTTTTGGAGTAAATTAGTATGGGTATTGTACATATTTCATACCTATCCACAGCGTCGGCCACACCGGTGTTTTTCCAACCTTCCTCGTTTATGTCTTCCATACGTATCGACCGAGAGCGGGCGGAGAAGAGACAGGAGGTACTGCTTGCTTTCCTCGTAACACAAAAATACCTAGGGTCCTGTTTTCTCTTCAAGACGTGGCGTACAGCTTTGATGATTTTCTCTAAGTTCTTGATGCCCAACTTTCTCCCCATAATGTCCGATATACTCTTACTAGGGTCCTGTACATAATCCATGCCGTCCTGCGCACTCCCACCGTGGGCTAGCACATATTACATTACGCCCTTCACACCCAAAGTGGGGTCTCGCATACATTCTGAACACTATCAGGGGTCCCACACTCACTCTCCACACTGCTACTGGGGTCCTGACTACATCCTGTACACTCCCGCTCGGGTCCTGCACACATCCCACAACATCCTGCGTACTCTTCAGCAAAAGTAAGTGCAGTGAATACGCGTCATCGCGTGCTATCTCGCGCTAAGTTCGCGCAGAACTGCAACTCAACGCGAGCTGACAGAGAACTTGGAAATAGTGTACAAATAAAGAAAAAGTTGGGTAGTTCCTGAAAAAGTCTTCCAGAGGACTTTTTCTGAAGCTATCAATCTTTTTCTTTAATCATACATGATTAAAGAATTGTGAGTTTTTAATCGTGAGTTTTTTCCGGGTTTTTTACACTACACAAAGCGTATTTTGTGGCTCATACGGTGGTGTGTGTATGTTTAATTTTGGCAATTTCTGGTTTCCTGCTCAAAAATCGTCGAATGAAAAGCACGCGTTAAACTGCAGCTTACATGCAAATTTATTGCGACTTCATTCGCGTTTTCAAACCCATTTGCTTCCACCCCTGTATGTATTCTCAACTCAACTTTCTTAGCCTTTATCCAGTAAGAAAATCATATTATTCGTCTTCATTGCGACGTATCGCTCAATTGTAATGATATTCACCATGTTTTTTTTTACAAAATCTTCCGCGATTTCGGGTAGCTTAAAACTCCAGGCGGGTGAAACTCTAAAGTATGTGTGAGGGCAGAATGGGTCTGTAGGGGCGCGGAAAAATGAGTCCTCATTCTAGACCGTATGTTGTACAACTGTGGGATGATCCTTCTCCAATATGTAGTTTTTTTCTCTGTTGTATCCGGCTCATCATCCGAATGGAGTATTCGGATCCGAATCATCGAAAAAAGGCAAATCCGAATCGAACCAATATCCAAATCACTGAAAAAAGGCCAAATCCGGATCAGCCCGAAATCCGATTATCCGAATATTTTCGCCTCTGATCCAATGTATATTCTTCAGTACAACAGGACAAATGCCGTCCGGACCGACAGGTTTGGAGTTCCGCATATCCTTTATTATCTTCTCTACGTGCGCCTCAGTGAGCGCATCGGCCGTGCTCATGACCGGGAGGTGGCACAGCTCTAACCGTTACTCTGTTCTGCGGACCTCGCTTAGTACTCGTGATAAAGAAACTCTTCCTGAGAGGGTAGGCGGCTTTCTTTCCAGACTCGAAAACGTTATTACCAAACTTTATAGTGGAGACGGTCGCTAGTGAGCTCTTTCCTGAAAGCTTCCGAAGTTCTTTCCAATTAGCTGCACTGTCTGTCTTGAAATTCAACTCTCCTGTGAACTTTCCCCATTCTTCTTTCTTGTGCCTGTCCAGATCTTTTCTGATCTCTTCATCTAGCTGAGCGACGACAGAATCTTGATGGTCGGCTACTCTCCTGGCATCTCTAGTCCCTATTTTCTGGAGAACCTTTCTGGCGACGTTAGGACAGAACGTTTTAACGCGGCCAATAGAGATAGGCGCCTTCATGGCCTTGCGGATTGCATCAGACAAGTGCTGCTCCTTTTTATGCACATTGCCATTCCACGGATAGTCAGTCGCTAGGCGAAGCGCAACCTCAATGAACAGGCACCAGTTTGCTTGTCCTAAATTAAGATAAGAACGTTGTCGAAAACCAGAATGAGGAGCAAGAGAATTTGAGAGATCGATGTGCGCGAAGACTGGAACATGATCACTAGACAATTTTGTTGAGGTAGACCATGAGCAGGCATCTGAAAGTTTGAAAGAGACAAGAGATATGTCTGGGCTAGATGATCGGCCGTTAGCAGGGGCTAATCATCGTTTAGTATGACCAGGTCGCACTCCTCCGCCCTTTGTTCGACGTCATTTCTTGAGCATAAGAGCCAAGAGAGGACCAGAATGTATGAGCATTGAAATCACCCGCGAAAACGGACGAGGATGAAAGGGAGCAGTCGTTAAGCTGCTTTAGAAGTTGAGTAGGATTATATGATCAGGGGCATGAGGTGGTGGGGGGAATATATATGTCAAAAAGGGAAAGGGGAGTTTCAAGTGGGAGATGGACCGGAACGTACTAGAAAGTACCGTCCGTGGGAGTGTTGGGTTAGAGGGGTTAGGGAAGATTAGATAGTATGAAAGTAGAAACTCTTCCGCCAAGAGTGGACCTTAGAGCATGGTAAGAAGTGAAGCCTGGGATATTAGGATGGGGGTAGGTAGGGGGTGGAGAGAGCTTGGTTTCTCGAACCATGATGACATCTGGATGGTAAGTACGTGCAAAGAGAGAAAGCTCAGAAAGCTTGGCACGAAGGCCGTTGAGATTTATATGTACAATAGAAAGAGGGCGATTGGAGTTAGAGGTGTCAGAGTTGGACGGTGAGGAGCGCGAAACTCAACGAAAATATGAGTTATGATGCTTCGCAGAACTGAGACCCGAACAGGAGAGATGTACCCACCTTTGGCATCCAAAACATTGGACGCTCGTTTTCTTTAAGGTAACATTCCTGCTGCAGGTGGCGCATAGGTACTTCTGAGCGGGTCCCGGATTCGTCTCCACGCCGGCCCTTTGCTGAAGAATCCAAAGGAGAGACGCGGCCGGCCAGCACTTCTCCCATGACAAAACCCCTTTTTGCGGAAGGGGCGACGTCGGTTTGCTTAGAGGTGATCTTCTCTCCTCCACTCTACCACGGCATGAACGTACGACATCTCGGCAGCATTCTACTGCGAAATTCAAAAGCTTGCAAACATCAAATACACTTCTTCTAGACTCGAGTGAAGGGCTCCTAAAGAAACATTTCCTTGCCTTGGATCTGAGGATTCGACTGTGTATTATCCCACCCCTCCTAGTGAAGAGTTTCCTGATGAAGTTGTTCTGACACGTCTATACTATGATATGTCTTCTTTCACATGGACTGAAAATTATGTTCCCAAACTCCAAAATTGGTGTAATATAAAGTTTGTAGGTCATTATCAGCGTGGTAACGTTGTTCTAAGAGAGGACCTTGAATAAACCGAAGTACGCAGATATTCCTTACTTTGAATGCCTGCGATATGTTTCGAAAAGTCCAATTTGTAGTAATATAGAAAGCCCAGATCTTTCAAGGTTTCCAGTGAGCCAATAGCTTCATTCAAGACATAGCTGGTATGAACTTCCGAACAACCCAAACGCAGATGTGTGCTTTTGGGAGGCGCTAAAGGTAGCTGCCATTTTTGTGACTATTGGTGGACATCTGATAGCGCTTCTTGGATTTGCTACAATCGGTAAAGGAGTCAGTTCGACGATAAAACTTCAAGTGGTCAGCATATTGCCAAGTGGTCAGCATATTGCTTGCATTCTTCACCGGACTCAGAAGAATGTTGGTAAAATGCTCAAAAACCGAATCCTTCTTAACGATTTTCCACAACGAATCGCCTGCAGGCGGCGAATGCCGCTCCGCGTTTCTCATCTTTGTATTGACATTTCACGGCTTATGTCGCGACGGCAAAAATGTGAAGAGGACGTAAATTCATTAAGCCGAACACAATGGCTGTAGAAATTGTATTACTGGTATGATTTTTTCTAGTCGAATGGTGTCGACAGAGACAAGAGTCGATCACATCCAGATCATGAGCAGGCGCTTTGCACACCGAGTGGCTCTATGTGGGCTCCCGTTCCATGTGACAACGGCGGCTCATCCTGTTCTTCTGTCCCAGGACCAAGCTATAACACAATGGCTTCGACACCTGTCAGCTTATGGAATTCGACTTATCCAACCAATTACACACAACCAGGTTCGAAGCAGAGCGTTCAGTATTCGAAATAATCTAGGAATTTTTTCTATCAACCGGGCCAGTTATGCACTAGAACAAGCCCTCACCTCCCTCAATGTCACTAGCTGAAACTTATGGTGTCTGGTTGAATCAGCGTGCTAAGTAAACTGTATATTCGAACGTGTTCGGCAAAAGGCCTTCAAGGCATTTGTGAATTCAACTACTTAGACAATGGGGTGGACCGACCGCGGGCGAAAAATCGCTTCTCGTACAGACCGCGTGCCACTATCGTACTGACCGCGTGCAAAAAATGAATTCCGTACAGAACGCGGGCATTTGCGTACTGACCGCGAAAACGAAATAGTGCACGCGGTCGATACGCCTGAGCTCCGTACCAACCGCTAGCGATTTTCCATGGAGGCGTACTGACCGCGCGCGGTCAGTACGCCTCCATGGAAAATCGCTAGCGAAACAGTACGAAACATGACTTTTCGCTGCGGTCGGTACGTGAGCACACGCAGTCAGTACGCAAGAGCTCGCGTTCAGCACGCAACCGCCCGCTATCAGCACGCTAGAAAATTGGTCGGTGAGGTCGTTGTGTCAGTTTACGTGGTCGGTACGAAATTGTTGGCGTTCAGTACGCAATCGCCCGCGTTCAGCACGCAGACAAACTGGTGAGGGAGATTGGTTTGTCAGATTGCACGGTCGGTACGCAAGTGTTCGCGTTCAGTTCGCAGGAAAACTGGTGGTTGACGTCAGTTTGTCAGTCCGCGCCGTCGGCACGGATGTGCTCGCGTTCAGTACGCAAGCAATTTTGTAGGCGAGGTCAGTTTGTCAGTCCGCGCGGTAGGCGTGGATGTGTTCGCTACATACAAGCGTGCAGTACGCAATCGCCCGCGATCAGTACCCAAGCAATTGCGGAGGCGAGGTCGTTTTGTAAGTTTGCGCTGCCGGCACGCAATGACACGCATTCAGTACGCAATCGCACGCATTCTGTAAGCAAGTGAACCCGTGAGTGTGGTACATACGCAAATGCGCGTGCTTAGTAAACAACGAAATCTCGAGCGTTTGCACATTTAGCCTATCGATTCGTCAGAGGCAGGGTTTTCCCTGAGAAGTTTTGACCTTGTTGTTCCGGTAGAGAGTTAGATGGATTGGTCTCTGTGACAGCTGCATTTTTAGAACTGACAATCCGACGAGAACCCCTGAAATGGAGCAACACAATTTTATTCACACATCTAGCTCCATCTATCGCAAGCCTATATTTCGTTCTCTTCAAAACAGTTAGTGCTCTTGAGAAAATCGTTATTCGAGGATGGAGCAACAACATGAACGGGCGGAGTGATCCTAATTATAGCCGGTTTTAAGCTGTTTTTTTTTGCCCTGGGCTCTTGCTGACTTCCGCCATAGTGAGGGTCAAATACCAATTTTGAGTTATCTGTGCACCACAAGATTTTTGAGCTATGAGGAAAATCTAAATCTAGAAAAATTCAAAAAAAAAAAGAAAATCGAGATCGAAAATCTTAACATTTTTTCATGTTTTTTGTATTGCTTGGTCTCTTTAGTGAACGGAATTGTCGAAAGGCCTCTGACAGACCTTCATTTGTAAAGAAAAACCAGTCTGAATTCATTGTTAAATTTGATTTGAATTTCGCGCCGAAATCGTTTTTGGCGTTTTTCTGCATCTGGTCGTCACTGTCATTTTTGAAGAATTTTTGCGCCAAAAATGTTTTCTGTGTTGTTCGACGGTTGTATAAAAATCAATGAAAAGGTGTTAGATGATCGACACAGAAGTGCTAGTTGATCGACCCCACAGCAGTCCTCTGACTCATGTTTTGTGGGTGATGTCACCTAGCCCGAATGGCTCAATTGTACACAAAAAAATTGAAAATGATGCTAGCAAAGTTGATAACGCGGTAGAGGCTACCTTGATCACAATCACGCACGATTCAAATAAATGCTCGAATCTCCACTGGCCAGAATTGATATCCCTAACGAGTTCTTCGTCCTCCAAAAACTCTATGACCTCCTTGATCACCTCACTATCGAACACGCTAGTGGCGTTATTTATTTATTTGCTTATTTACTTATTTATTTAATTACTTATTTATTTAATTATTTGTTAATTGATTTGTTTTTTTATTTATCTATTTATTTATTTATTTATTGTTGTTCTCTGGATCAGATTCCGGCTCGCATTTGCGGACTACGGTTATTGCATCATACGACACGTGTTAGTCGTGCTGGGGCCGCTTTTTCCCGTCACGATTCACCCTTCTCCCAACACGATTATCACGTGTCTCATGATGCAACAGTCGTAGTCCGCAATCGCGGACCGGAATTCAGCCCAGAGAACGACACTACTTAATTATTGATTTTTTGAAAGCAATTATTTATTTGGCTGTCAAGGCGATATTTCGCTTTTTGCCTTCTGTTTATTGATCTCGATCTTTTACTATTTCTTGCTCTTTGTCTTGGTCTCGATCGTCTTGCCCTTCTGATTTATGCTATTCTTCATCTTCTTGTTCTATTTGGTGTAGCAATGCCTATGAATGTTCAGTAATAATATTCAAAATTTGATGTTTTCGAATTTTGCGGAAACCATCTACAAATTTCTGTTCACGTGGACTCAAATGAAAATTTTCTTCGCAGAGAAGAGCGAGTTTATCAGCGGACAGATGCGGACAGACGCGGTGGCAGCACGACGGTAATCGTGCTGGACTAGCGGGTCCCGACACAATTACCCCTTCTCCCAGCACGATTATAATTGTGCTGCGTGCTGAAACAGCGACCCGTCGCAATCGTGGAGCGGAATTTCAGCCCGATAACGACAGTACAATCAATTTCAACAGCTGGCGTATGCCATTGAAAAGGGTCCACAATCACTATCAACGAGAACGTTCGATCCCAAGAGGATTCGTTGAATAGAACACACGGGTACTAAGCTCACAACGCGATTAACACATTGAATTTTTTATAGAAGGGTAAGGAAAAAGAAAAAAGAAGGAAGTGCGAGAGTAGAAACGGAATATTGTAAAATACATACAAGAAATGTCATCTTAGGCTGAAGAAATGTAGTAAAATTCCTCCTAACACGAAAGTTTTATTTGGAAAATGACAACGGTTGGTAAGCACGCAGCAGGTATGCATTGCTCCCATTAGAATGGCGCATTAATGCCTAAACGAAGCGTTCGTGATAAAAAGAGTACTGAGTTTTCATCATGAAGGTGAATATCTGAACACCAGTGGTGTAAAAATGAGCAAATTTCACGAGAGAAAAGACGTGCAAGCAAGGCAAAACTATTTAACGCGGCTGGCCTCCCAACGCCAAACATATTTATCATACATAATAATGAACGGCTAAGAGTTGACCAGAGATCGTTGACCGATGACCAGAGAATGTGCGGGACTCAGGAGTGCGCCAAGCGCCGGGGAGGGTGTACGGGACCCGACTGGGGGTACGCCTAGCGCCGGGAAAAGTGTGTTGGACCCTACTGGGAGTGCGCCGAGCGCCGCGAAAAGTCTGTTGGACCCAACTGAGGGTGCGCCGACGCAGGGGAAAGTGTGTGGGACAGGACTGGTATTCGAGGAACGATAATACCTAAGTACTCATTTGGCAACGATTCGATCATTCGATGCGTCATAATACGCGCCTACAAGTACGCCACGAAGCGGCGTGGGTGTGCACCTTGTTTTTCATTAACATGAAATTAACAAAACCAAAGCTCTCCAGCTGGATCGCGGCTGGGGCGATTTTAAGCTAAACGCGCTGTAGGCTTGAAAAGGCTAGGGTCTTGATCATAGTTGGCCGATCGCCGTAGCCAGCCCTGTCGATAATCACGAAAGACATGAATGGGGTGGGTGGAAAAAACGTATTCGCCAACAACCCGCCGAGAGAAGTCGAAGGGAAACGGAAGGGTTGATACCGCGCGCGATAGAGGAACAGATCAACCCATCTTACACTGTGTATTATGGAAATCCAAACTGTGTTACGTAGCGATATCACTGCGGAAAGATAAAGGTTCTATCGAGAAGCGAGTACTCTCCAGCGATCCGATGCGAAAAATTCCGGCGGTCGCGAGGGAAGCCAAGGGAGGCGAGAGGTGGTCGTGGAGCGCGCATTTCGTGCTGAAATTTTACCTCATATTCCTTCTACTTCCCGGCGGGTTGATGGCGAATATGACCACGAGTGTTTTTTGCAACCTCCATCGTCTATGCTTTTCATACGTTTCGACCGGGTCGGCCACGGCGGGTTACGGCGATTTTTTCATCCAATTCTGACAGGGACCTAGCTCCCTCATTTGGAACCGGTCGAAGTGTGGCGTATTGGGTTTATCATGTCAAGATATCCTTATTTTGCCATGACCGACCGCTCCTCTGCTTGCTCCTCCCAGGCTCATTTAAAGGCAGCATACACGCTCGAAAAAGTTGTTGAGATAACTACGTTTCTGAAGTCACATGGCTCCTAGTAAACTGCTCACGCCGTTGGAAACGTCAAAAACGAGTCAAAACTACTAAATGTCAGCAATACGAATCGAAAAATTTCTGCAACCCCGCCCCTGAGCTTCTGCAACCCCGCCCCAAAATACAAGTCATCCAGATTGATAGTAGATTGATATTATACGGCCACTTTGGCTGGTTTTTCATGCTTCCAACAAGGTGAACCTTTCAGTATAGGCTGTAAGAGTATATCGGCTTGTCTACTTCTACCTTCTTGTTGCTAATATTCGCTGTTTCAACCGCGCGCCATAAAACTCGTCCTTTTTCACCTGATAACAAAATAACCGTTATTCCTCTATTTGCACACAGTTTTCGTCCGTTTTTTCGTCAGTTCCCAATACAACCAGCTCCAAACCTTTGATTTATGTCATAAAATCGATACCATTTTTGAGCGTGTCTGCTGCCTTTAAGCAAACTAGACTTTAGATGTTGTTGATTGAAAAAGCTCGTTATTTGCTGTTCGAAAGCCAGCGGTGTTGGGCTGTTTCAACTTGTTCGTGCGTTACCCCAAGCCTCACCCCTACTTCCAACGTTTGCTTATTTCCAATTATTTGGGACCAGATACTTTCGTGATGAAAACCTTTTTTTCTTTTCACAAACCCTGCATCCGAGTATTAATGCGTTTCGAAAGAGCGCCATTCGATTGGAAGCAATGAATACCTGCCGCACGTGCATGCGTACTAATAGCGGCCGTCTTCAAAAATGTTTCGTACTGACCGCATGATAAAATCGGTTCTTCCGCGTTTGAGTGCGTACTAAGCGCGGTCAATCCTACGTGTAACATTTGTACCGACCGCGTGGCAATGCGTCCCGACAGCGTATCCATGCGTACCGACAGCGTGACAATGCGTACCGACCCCGTGACAATGCGAATCAACGGCGTGGCAATGCGTACTGACCGCGTCGCGATGCGCTCCCACCGCTGTCAGTATCTGAAAAGCGTTCGTACTGACCGCGTGGCAATGCGTGCTAACCGCGTTGCAGTGCGTACCGGCTGCGAGGCGATGCGTACCGACCGCGTGGCAATGCGTACTAACCGCGTGGCATCCAGTACTGACCGCGTGGCCGTGCGTATCGTCCGCGTTAATTTGCGTGCCGATCGCTTGCGAATAGCGTTCCAAACGCCGCCCATCCCGCTGTCGGTACGCAACCTGTCCGCGGTCGGCACAGAACATGTCCGCGGTCGGTCCATCCCATTGTCTGAGTAACATTTAGTGCTGGCTTGTCACGCATAGTAGGCGCGAGTCTGCGATTGTGAACCTTGTGAAGAGCATCCCAAATAAACCTCAGAAGTTTCCAGCTGGATCTGAGGCTTTTACCAAACTACCTTATACCCATCGTACTCTACTATAATCCATCGAATTTCGATTAACGAGCCTCAATTTCTTGTCGAGCACCCCTTTACGGAGAGGTTTAGGGGCAAAGCTGTCCTCGCGTTTCGGAAATCATGGAAAGTCGCATTTGGCCACAGAGATTTACGTCAGTAGAAGGCTGCGAACCAAACCTGTCGTAGCTTTCTGAAAATCGACAAATGAGCTCCAGATTTGTGTTCAGGACATCGAATAACTTCTGAAAAAAATCTTCAGCCGAATTTGGGAATTTGAGCCAACATTTTTCTCATAACACCCTGAAAGTTGCCTAATCTTTAGTGAATGAATGATCTGGCCTCACCAATAAAGGAAGCCATTTTAGCGCTGTGCGAGTTGAGCAAAATGAAGTTTATATCTATCCTCTGTTTCGAAGTGAAATTTATTTCCGTTCATAGCGTGCGTCTACGAGCGTATGCTGCTTCTTCTCCCCACAATTTCTCGCTGTCTCTACCATCGCTCCGCACAAGCGCGCGAGGAAACAAAGTAAACTTGGCTTCCAACCAGAGAATAACTAGAATGCCCATGCTACGAGTGGTATAAGTTGCGAATGACTTCAGTCTTAACCCAGATCTGAAAATGTTATGAGTTTGAGACGGTATGCTAGAATACGTAATAGAATGCCGCATTCCTTAGTCTGACCTATCCTTGAAGTCCAAAACACCCAAAACAGGCCCCTTGTTTGTGTTCAGCTCCCTTAATTAGTCTCTATATGACGAAGTTCAAGGTGATGGAAGTTATAAGCAAGATGTGTAAAAGCGCCCTGTGGCCTCTATGCGGAATTAATAGCATAGCTCAAAGCATCGATGGTGTAGTGATGATGTGACGGGGCTTGCAGTCGTGATACTAGGATTCGAAGTTCTTTACGACTAAAATTCCACATTCTGTGGAACGTTCATATTTGGCCTTGAAATCGCATCCCGAATGTTTTTAAACATTGTTGCAGCGCTGTATAACCTTATGTTTAGGTGCACAGATCAAAATGTGAAGTTGAAGTTTGTAAAGGTATCGAAACCGGTACCGCATTGAAGCGTAAGTAGATGGATTATTACACTACATTTATCCCTAATGATAGTACATACAGAGAGGTACTCCTTGCGATAGCTACGCGCAAATATCGATTGTAACCGGAACAACTATCAGTTTATGAGGGAAAGGAATGAGGCCGACTCACGGCTATATTCTGCTCAAAACGCTAGAGTTATAAATTAATTTATTAGAAATAAATCAGATAAAATGGATAACATGAGAATTGAGCATTAATGCTCGAACAGCAACTATCCTAGGCAAATGTGATGAAATGAGTGAATGGCATGCTTTTCTCAGTCTTTCGGATTCTCGGATTTCAAACTTTCTGATAGGTTCAGAGGGGCTAGTGGGGCGCTGTGCAGAAATACGGGAACCAGTTTCAATTCTTCTGGAGGTTACAGCGCCTCTCGGTAGATATATGAGTACCTCAATCGGCTCTGATCGTTCAGAAGACACAAAACGGACCTCATTTTATGTTCAGCACCCTAGAACACCTGGGTGAGCGGAGCTTTTGGTTAAAAATGTTTTGACCTCCGGAGCCTATAACCTTTTAAGATACAGGTTTAGATCGTAATCGCTCACTATTTTAACTACAGCTAGGTCCGTGGCTTACCTCCTCAAAAAAAAACATTGAAATCTTTTTCCGCGGGTTGCGGTTTAACTCTCTCCGGCGGCTTGCGATATGGTAATCTAATCAGCTGCGCTCTTCTCTCGGCCTGGATTGTTTAGCGGGCCGGCGCACGCGACCGCCTTCGCCAGCTGCGGGTGAGATTTAACTGTTTTTTTTTCTCGAAGATGCAAGCCACGGACATAACTATGCACGCAGCATGGTCATTCTCGCTATGTACTCCATTTTGGTATCCTCGGGCTACGATAAAATCGCTTCTCTTTGTAGAAAACCTCTCCGTAATTCGCTCGAGAGAGTTGTTTTGCAGCTGCAAACCTGGATTTAGAAACTTCATTTCAGGTATGTGGGCAGGTATAAATTTCATTGCAAATGGCTAGATCGTCTAGTTGCACTTCCCTTGTAGGCTTTGTCTCAGTCCTAGACTTCAAAATGCGCTATCATGTCCGTTTGTCTCGCCTTCGATGCACTGCTGCGATTCCTCACAGTTCACAAGGTGTCCCCGACGATTTCTGTGCAGCTATCCATGCCTTTTCTGCTGTCCTTAATCAGCAGATGTTCGACATCGAATTCGCTAAATGGGATTTTTGATTTTATCGTCCCAGTTTCTTGTGTTGTCTCTCTCAACCTTGAACTAACACTTGCTGTCAATCTTTCAGATCCTCATCGAGTCACACATAACGACTTATGGGGCGGAATTTTCGCTACAGGACCGCCACCGACACTCGGAAGTAGCGCGTTCATGTATGTTCGCGTATTGTATAGTTCCGAGTAGGTTTTGCTGTATGGTTTCATTTTGGTCTTGTAGGGAGTCGAATCGGGAAGAAGTCTTCCGAACACCCGGTAAGGGAAAGCGCGGCAGTCGTGGCAAACCCAAGACTATACAGTCAGTGATGGAAGAGGAATTCGACATAACAGAGAACGATCAAGGGCTGCAGTATGATTGGGTAATTTTGCGACCGCAGTGAATTCAATGGGTGTATGGTTGTTCTTGATTATATTCGAGCTATTTCAGGCTGAAGTAGCGATGGCTTCGTATAAAGTAGGAAATATTGAGTACGGGTATAAAATGGTGCTGGCACTGGAGCTGGTAGATGCATGTGTTAAAAATAGGGAAAAAATGCTTATTTTCAGGTAGTTTTCTTTTTTTGATCTGTCCATAATGACAAAGTCGTCATGATTTAATGGTATTCTATTCAGTCAGAATCTGACGGCTCTCGATCTTATCGAAAACTACCTGGGCCGCCGTCAATTAAAAACTCCTACCGAGACATCGTCTTGGATGAAGAACATAAATTACTTCAGTGAGGCCTATATCGATGTGTTTTTTTCTCAGATTTGAACACCACTAGGGCTTTTTCTAGCAAATTGCTGGTAGTATCCATTAGAAGTTTGATTATTTTTAGGGTTGGATGGGAGTACGCCAGGATCAGAAAGGGAGAGGCTGATAAACCGTTTCAACTCTGATCCCACTGTGCATTTGTTTTTGATATCCACGAGAGCAGGATCGCTCGGAATAAACCTGGTTGGCTACCATTCGTTTTTTTTTTCAGGGGGGGGGGCAAGTGCATGCATGCATAGGTGAATCCGCCCAGATAGTAATATCAGGTGAGGGAGCCAGCAATACCGACTGATTAGACATTGTATCTGGGCGAGCTCCGATATTCACCGCCCCCTCAGCAGGCAAATGGTGGTCCGCTCACCCGATATTCGTTGCCCATAGTGGGAGTGATATCGATTCTCATTTTTCCTCCGCTTGGCCGACAAATCCCTTAGCGGCCCTCCTATTCAGCCAGCAAGTTCGAGGCCCTTCGCTTTCTCCCTGGAGCCGCAAGCCTACGCTTGCTTCAAAGTTCATGAACCGACCCGCTGTCACGCCGCCACGGCCATAACGCACCGTGCGAGATGAGAGGTCAGTGGTTCTAGTCGGGTGAATAAACACCCGTTCCAATCTCAGATGTTTTTGGGGAAGTTCCTGAGGACAATAGACCTGATTTGGTCGTTATCATTTGGTCAAGGGGAGAGGAGCGAGACGTTTCCTTCCTGGGGGGGACGTCTCGCCCCTCTCCGAATTATGCACAACGAATGACGCTCGAAACAGTCGAATGCGGGGGGGGGATGAGTAGGGGAGTTCGCATCGCGGTTAATCCCTTGGCCTCCCCCCGAGCATGATGAAAGCGAAAAAATGCCGCAGCGTATACGGTTACGCAATTGGCTAGTCTCGAGGTGGTCTCGCACTGCGCAAGTTGAGGGAGCAGACCTGCCACTCAATGACGGTGTAAGGTATCTTTGTCCAGATTATCAAAACTTCTCTGTAATCTTTCGTCAAACGTGAATATCTTGGCGCTCGAACAGGAAACTGTTGAAAACAGCGAGTTTCGGCAAGCTGACTTTTGATAAATCAATGACCGATTGGTGTTGATTCGCGACAGCTTGGGGAAGACTGGCGACCGGGAGAACAATGGAAGACCTGCTAGCCGGAGGTCCCCTCTGCCTCCCCTGGATTCGGGGGAAGTTCCCCAGTTGTTTCGAGGGAACTTCCCCGCTAATGTCTGAGAATGCGATCAACAGAATCAGCTCGAAGCAAATGTTTACCCGCTCCGTATGTGATGCTTGTTTGCTTCAGCTGTTCAGCATTGGGCCAGTTATATGCTTATGACCGGCCGCTAACCGCGTAAGGCCATGCCTCTCATCCGGGGATAGGGTGATGGTCGTAATGTTTTGCAGCTGAAAGAGAGGCGGAATAAACTTCCAGTTACGTACGTTGCTCCTTCACATTTATCCAGTCGCGAGCGCTGCTCTTCCCCCGTTTCCCCACCTCTCTTGCGGCTGCAATACATTACGAGCATCACCCCCGGTGACATTATGTCTGCCCGCTCACCCGGTGAAGCCATGCCCCCCATACCACCCGGTAAAGTGCATGCGCGCCCGCTCGCCCGGTAAGGCTCTCCGTCCCAAAATAAGCCCGCTCGCTCAGCCGGGGGCCTACTTCTCCGCCCCTCACCCGGTATTATTGTCTGAGCGGCTGCCAATTTTCCCTGTACTGCGTACTTCAGCGAGCGTCTCAGTGTGAATGTGGCTAAACGGTTCCATAAAGCTCTGATTAGAGGCAGCGTTCACGATGAATATCATATCCGAGTTTGACTAGAAAACGGGGTTGTTTGGTCTTGAGTTAACAAATAGTGAAGAAACAGACAAGAAAAGCGCTCAGAACTAGCTAAGATAGCGGTTTCTAACGTACGTTCAGGTTCAGGACGCGGTCGAGCTTACGCGCCCTGCTAGTTTCCGCAAGCGTGCGCTAGTGGCGAAATTTGCGCGAATCGATGTGGCTGGACGTGGCGGAGTTGATTGGCAATTTTCCATCGAAAATGTCCGCGGCCCCTCAAGCCCGACAGAAGGAGGGGCGGGCGTGCTGGGATAACGAAGTCTTCACTTCGCCTTCGTTTTTATCGATTTCTGGCTCGTTTTCGACGCTTGCTTTGATTCTATCCCCTCCAGCATCTGCCAGCGTAGTGCTTCACACTGAAAACGAGGTTTGTCATGAACATTGCTCTTAATCGTATTATAGTAGGCAACGAAAGCTAATTTTGGTCTTAAACACACGCATTTAATCCTCTTTGGAAGAAATTCATGGTTTTTCCCACATATAGAGATCGCAGTTCAAAAATGGATCGCATCTTCTGTTGTAATTTAGTATGCCATTTCTGATCATCTGTCTCGTACTCTTTCCTTCATTTCACCTCTACAATGCTGACCTTTTGCCGCACTATTCTCACCCCAGCCATTTCCATTTTCTTCAACCTGTTTTTTTTTCTAGATTTAGGTAGTTACCTTGTTTCCAGGTGTCTGCAAGCAGGTGTATTATCCTGGACGCTTGTTGGAACCCATGCCATGATGCGCAGGCGGTTTGTAGGGTGTACAGGTGAGTGTCGTGTCGATATTAGACATTGCTCAATTCCCAACTATTGATTGGTTTTCCTTGTGTTATTTGTTTCTTTATGGACGCTGTGAACTAGCTTAGGAGCAGGGTTCAAAGTGTATTTTAGCAATAACCACATTGAATAACATTAATCAAAGTTCGTAGTAATACTGAAAATCGTAGATGTGTCTAGAAATTTTGATTTCTGATAAACCCATGGATACGTTAATTTTTTGCCGTGATGTCTTACACAACGATTTTCTCAAAATTTTCCAGATTTCAGGGTTCCACATTTTTTGATTTACTGACCGCCTATGATTTCTTTCATGACAAAAATTAACGATCCCCTCAAAAATGTTGTTTATACCTTCGTTCCTACGTCACTACGGCATAAATCGTTTTTCGACTTCGTAAAACGATAATGTGTGTGTGAAGGTTTATTGTCTGTCATACGAGCATATTACTGCGGCGAACAATATAAATGTACATAGGATTGAGAAATCCTGCTACAACATTACATCGAGAGTAACTGCATAGATGACTACATAGACTATTACATGTACATGTGATTAGGACACATCGGAATGACTAATAATAGACAAATGGAAATAGCTATTTTATAGGTGAGTATAATGATACATGATTTAAACAATATATATGAGATTGGGTTATTTTTTACATCAAACAAAACAAAATTGTTTTGATCAATTTTCCCTCTCAGGAAACATTCAGATTGACAGCTGTAGGACGGATATAAGCCTGAAATGCTTTCGTGGACCTCCAACGTCCCATTAACATTACATGCGTGCTATCAAACCCTTGCTCAAGTGCAATAGAAGCTGCACCCCCTCTAAAGCAATGTTTTATATAGTTCTTATGACTAAGGCCTGCATTTACAAAGAGTTGATGAAACCTTGTAGCAATAGTTGACGCGCTTAGCGGCAACTTAGTAGAACGAGAAGGGAACAGAAATTTATTGGAAACCTTACTAGCAAAACAAATATGTCCAGAAATAATTTGTTCCCCCGTGGAACCAGATTCTAAACTGAAAGCTGCAGACGCACCGCGCCGAACTTGATCTGTCTTCGATTTTCTAATAAAGATTTCATAACCATCACCTACCTTTTCCAGATCGCATATTCTGAGGTTTAGGGCTTCACTCACCCTTAAGAAACCTCGAAACAGTAAGATTGCCACAGCAACAGTTCCAAAAACTATAGGATCTTCAGATGAAAAACCTATGGATACTATTTTGTTGTAATCGTCTGAGGTAATCTTATTTCTATGAGCTACTGGAATTCTGTTTCTTGCTGCACTTTCCAACAACGATTTTTCGAAGTCCCTATCCATTTCTTGCTGCCTACCAAAAATGAAGTTTAGGGCAGCTGCTGTTGAAGGCAGAGAAACAAACTGCCCATTCTCCAAACAGTGAGCTAAGAACAGATTACGAGCTTTAGCGACTGGAACATTCTGGAGCTTTTCCGAGCTCCACCATTCAATGAACTTTTGACCAATGCTTGAGTACTGCTTAAAAGTCGCCGTTGGTCGATGAGTGCTCATAGAATGCCTTATTACATCGCCGATTTCTGGAAGACCACACCTCTCAGCGATATCGCACAGGCTTTCTGCTTCTCTCCAGAGCGGCCCTGTAAAATTCGTGGGTTGGGCGGGTGGGTGCAACTCGTTGACAGGACAAAAGCCTGCACTGTCTTCTTATGTGGGCGTGGTATAGACCACGCTACTCCCGATGGAACTCTAGAAGTCCATGAGACGTGATAAACATCACGTCTCCCGATGCACTCTTGCTGTCGATATTCGTGAAGACGTGATCAACACCACGTCTTCACGTGATTCTTTGAGAAAACGCGAGGGCGATATAAACACTACGTCCTCGCGTGCACTTTCGAGAAAGTATTTCAAAATCACAATTTTCGTTTTCCTATGGGTCGAAAAGCTATACTTATCCAAAGAATCGCTACGACTTCCCGCTGGCATGCAATCCCTGCTCAAAAGTCAACATCACAGTTATCAGCGGTGAAGGGGTTGCGTCACTTGGCCTATACATCCAAGGACCTCCACCATCTGCAGACACATGGCTTACTCCAGTCTCAGCAATTTCTAATAAGTATTGTCAAGAGCCCGACCCTTCCAAATTTCCATCTTTTGTCGTCTGGCCCCCACCCAAGAAGCATACGCACTCCGCTCAGTGCTTCTCTGTCGGCTGTCGATCAACAACGCTGGGCTACATCTGAGCTATCGCGAAGAAGACTCCAGATGGCTGAGCATACGCGGTTCGTGGCAGAGTACCTGTCTGATGCTCAGCCCAACTTAATCTATGACGGCGTGCCCCCACGAGTCGACGACAGCGAAGCTGGACTACCGAGACGTACCCGAACGATCCTCGCTGGTCTGCGACGCGGTCACTCCAAATATTCAAAGGCCTACGCTCATCGGATTGACCAGTCAGTCCCAGATAAGTGCCCCGATTGCGAATGTGCTGGACATGATTCATTGCATCTATTTTCATGTCCGGCCAGGCCTACAACCTTGTCTGCTCGAGATCTATGGTACAAGCCGTGTGAGTTGGCTAGCTTCCTGCGCCTCTGATGCGATGCTCCGTTCATGGCTGACAATAAGACATGGTTCTTGCGAACGGAAAACGCTGTTCTATTCCTTTTCTTTTTTTAGCGTTGCCGCGCTCTGGGCCCAATGTTTGAGCATGTGCACAAATCACAGAACTTCTTCAAGCGCAGATCCCCGTCACAGTTTTTGAAAGCCGGCTGTGGCCGTCTTGGGCCGTCCAGAGTCGGTTTGAGCAGGTGCAGCCGAGCCATCGCCGTCATCATTCTCGGCCTGGTCATGCCGGCCTGAGCTATCCACCACGAGAAATTTCCCATCCTCTATTTGCACTGTACTACATCGACCAGAGCAGATGCAGCCGGTTTACTCCGGCTCCGACTGACTACGGTCAGCTATAATGGGAAGATTTCTCAACCTTAGTGAGCACTCTGTTACATAAGTATCGACCGTGAGAGGACCATCTCCAAAAATCGCGAGCACTTCATCGACACTCTTTTGTTTCCTTATTGCTAACTTCTCATGGCTATCATTTTCCGACATAAAAATAGATTAAGCATCTAAAGTCTTCAAAAGTACAGACCTGAAGTTTAATTCAAGATTCCTGTTTGTAATTAATCACGTTTTCAGCATTCCTTGTTAAGGTATGGTCAACAGCGCCGCACGTTCATCTATCGCCTTATTCTGAATAACTGTATGGAGAAGGCAATTTTCAACAGGCAAATCAGCAAGCATGGACTACAACGTATTATTTTTTTTCGCATTCGATCCTTTATGTGCTACTGTGCAGTTTATCCTTTCAGAGCGTGTGGTTGATGATGCACAAGTTGATGCGAACATTACTCAAAAGGAATTGGAGACGCTCCTGATGTATGATGTGAGTTGAAAATCAACACGAGGTTGTTCCTTTGCCCAGTTAGCATAGTATTATTGCCCCGTACATTGTACATACATATACTCTGGTTTGGAGTCAGATTTACTCTGTTCCATCGCGCGCTTGTGCGGCACGAGGGTAGAGACAGCGAGAAATTGTGGGAAGAAGGAGCCGCAGCGTACGCGCAACGACGCACGCGAAGAACGGAAATAAATCACACTCGGAAACTTCTTCCTGTCAGCCATGAACAGAGGCGTAGGAAGCTAGCCACCTCAAACGGCTTGTACCATAGATCTCGAGCAGACAAGGTTGTAGGCCTGGCCGGACATGAAAATGGATGCAATGAATCATGTCCAGCACATTCACAATCGGAGCATTTATCTGGGACTGATTGGTCAATCCGATGAGTGTAGCCCTTTAGATATCTGGAGTGACCGCATCGCAGATCAGCGAGGATTGTTCGGGTACGTCTCGGTAGTCCAGCTTCGCTGTCGTCGACTCGTGGGGCACGCCGCCATAGATTAAGTTGGGCTGAGCATCAGACAGGTACTCTGCCACGAACCGCGTATGCTCAGCCATCTGGAGTCTTCTTCGCGATAGCTCGGATGTAGCCCAGCGTTGTTGATCGACTGCAGACAGAGAAGTACTGAGCGGCGTGCGTATGCTTCTTGGGTGAGGGCCAGACGACAGAAGATGGTAATGTGGATATGTCGGGCTCTTGACAATACTCATTAGAAACTGCTGAGACTGGAGTAAGCAGTGCTCTTTCACGGGAAGTAGGCCGGTTTCCTGAGGAAGATGCGGAATAGGCGTCGACTTGTGACATCCACTGATAAGCCTGAGGGCAGTATTCTGTGTTCTCTGCCATATTCCAAGACCGGCTGCACCATGGCCCTATATGTCATACGTAGCTATTCCTTCGTGCTGCCCCAGGTAGTTCCAGCCAGTGCGCGGAGAAAGCTGTTGCGCGAGTTGGCTGGGGCAACACGTTTACGCTCATTCTCATGAAATCGTAGTGAGGGATCCAGGAAGACTCCTAGTAGTCGAGGATGCTTAGACAGTGGCAGCTCGTGGCCATCCCAGATGGGATGAAGCCGATGTTTCATAGTAGCCGTTGTACATAGTGTGACACTTGACTTGGAGACAGAAACAGTCAGCAACATTGATTTGAGATACACAGCCAACGTCCGTAAGTAGATGGTGGCAGTGGCTCGGTCAATAATTGAGTCCCTGCAGACGATAGTGATGTCATCAGCGTACAGGCACAGATGAATACCAGTTGGTGGCCAGGAATATCAGACAGAAATAGCGAAAACAGGCTAGGAAACAACACCCCACCTTGCGGGACACCAGCTTTCAAAGAGACTGAAGACGGTAGATGTCCGTCGAACTTGACACGAATGGACCGGTTTTTGACAAAGCTATTAATCCATCTTTTAGACCAACTGGGCATTACCGGTTCCAGTATGGATTTCGATAGAAGCGGGATACTGACGCTATCAAACAGCTGTGAGATCAATAGCAACGACGAGGCTTCTACCAGCCGGAGTCTTGCAATTAAATCCAGCGATGATATGCTCGGTGATTGATGTCAGAGCAGTGATGGTGGATTGCTCCTTTTTGAAATTATGCTGATGAGTGTTGTGCTGTAAGGCGTTTTAGAGGAGCGGATTGAAGATTTTTTTCAGTAAGCTTGGCAAGTGGGGAAAGGAGGGAGTTGGGGCGGTGGGAGGCAGCCTTATCCGGTGGCTTACCTGGTTTGGGGATGGGAATGATGACAGGTTGTTTCCAGCGCGTCGGAATAACACCAGAACTGAATGACGATTAAACGAGATCAGAGAGCAGTTCATAATAGGGATCAGGAAGTCGCTGGAGGTGAACAGCCGATATCCCGTCAGATCCCTCTGCACGCGAATTTTTCATCGACTTGATGATCTTGTCAATGGCGGAAGGAGAAATAGCAGGGACATCCAGCCGATCGAGCTTCCTGATTGCTCGCATTGTTCGTCTGTTTTGCATATTTCGAGGCGATGATGCAGATGTAAAAAGTTTTCCGAGCAGACAAGCTGCCTTGTATCCGCGCTCGAATCTTCCAGACGGAAACTCGAGCATGTTGCAGTCCGTGCTCATCTTTTTACCAGAAATTCGTTTCAGTGTAGTCCAAACTTTTCTGGCATCCACGGCAAAATCAATCAACTCGGTTAGCTCTTTCCAGCGCTGCTGCTTGTGTTGATTTAGCAGCTCGGTGATGTTGTCCGACAGCTGTTGTACCGTAGGATCATTGGGGTCCGATCTTCGCTTGTCGTCTCTCATCGTGATCAGATCAATGGCTTTGCTGGGCTTGTTTGGGTGAAAAGTCCTTGCACGTCCAGTAGGAATAGCTGCTTTGGAGGCACGCTCGATTGCTTTGACGATAAACTTCTCCTTATCGTAGACTGTTCCGTTCCTCGGGTAGTCGGCCACCTGGCTGAGCAACACCTCTTTGAATGGGTGCCAGTTAGCCTTACGATAAGTAAAATAAGACTTACAACGACGAGAGCCAGAAAATGGAGCAGGCAAGCTATTAAGTGACAAATCCAATGACGTAATTATGGGAACATGATCACTGGCCAGGGCCACATCGGTAGACCAGTTACAGGAGATAGCTAGCTAGGATGATACAAAGGTGATATCGGGTGAGGAAGGCCTGCCCACAGCCGGAAGACGTGTGGGAGAATCCTCAATGATAGGCGCAAGATCACAATCATCAGCGAATAATTCAATGAGCTCACCTCTATTGTCAGGCTCTAGAGGAGAGAACCAAGAAGGAGAATGAGCGGTGAAATCACCAGCTACTACAACAGAACTAGATGACAAGGCAGTATGAATGGCATTTAAGTAATTTGTGGGGTCAAACGCATTGGGGCAGGATGTGGATGGGGGTATATAGACGTTGACAATATCAAGGGGGCCACTTTGAAATATAATATGAACACCAAGACTTTCAACAACATTATCAGTGGGTATAGCAATTAGGTGAGAAGGGATACATGATTTTACAAATGTTGAAACACCACCGCCATGGAAAGTACGTGGAATATGATAGGATAAATAACCGGGGAGACGGGGGAGGGAGGAGGAAGATGTGCTAAGCTTGGTTTCCTGCAGAAGGATGACATAAGGTTGAGTGCGATCTACATACACTGTGAGTTCAGCAATTTTGGCAAGCAGGCCATTGATATTGAGTTGATAAATGCAAAGACTATGCTGAGGAACCCTAGGAGCATTTACAGAGCAAGACATACAACAATAAGCATGGGTGTAGTCATCATAGCTGGACAATCCCGAACATTTGAGGTGCACCCAGCCAAGGCAACCACCACATTGAATGCTTGCATGTTGAGCAGATAGCCCGTAGTGACAGCAGGGATATTGTGGTGTCTTGCCGCGCGGTCCCGGATTTCTCTCGATGCCAGCTCGTAGAAGTAGAATACAGAGGAGTGTAGCAGCCAGCCAATTACACTCCCAATAGGAAAAAACTCCATATGGAGTGATTGATGTCCGTTTGATGAGTCTCCATAACGTCGACTCCACAGATCCACCGCGCGTAGGTTGAACATCTTGGATTCCACTCGGAAACAGAGGATATATCAGAGACATATCTACGTGTATTGCCCGCCCATCCGTTTCGGTTGCCTGGCAAAAATAACGACGGATTCTGTCACGATTTTTGGATGTTTTTTTTTGCCGTAACTGCTTTTTAACGTCGCAGTGCACGTTATGGTATATTTACATATGGTGCTGAGTTAAGCTCAAAACGCTCGGTTCCGGGCGAGATTGAACCAGCATATCCCCTTTCCGGGGGAGCGCCTCAACTCAGCACCTTGTATAAACATGTCATAATGTGCACTGCGACGTTAAACATCAGTCATGGTTAAAAAAATCCCAAAATTGTGTAAGACTCAACTAGGGAATCGTCCTGACAGGTCTACGACTGTTATATAGTCTGACGATATACGACGATTGCTTTGTTGGAGATTTATCGAGCAGTTGAGTGAGAGCGGCGCTGCGCTTTGGTAGTGCAATGCGATAAGGTGCTCCCCCGGATTGTGCTATCAACTCAGCACGTCGTGTAAACAGACTGATTCTGTGTTTAAGGTTGGGGAGGCTCCCTAATCATTGGAAACAAGGCAGCGGAAATGAAATCCGAGGGAACAGATTGAAATTTGGGGTCGACTTGTGTTAACTAGCAGCACATGCGCACTGCATTTGCGCCAACGCAAAGTATCAGTGCGATCAGTGCTGCCTGTAAATATCGGCCCAGACCCAGCTAGTGTTGATCACGTGTTTTGATGAGTCTTGGAGAATGACGTTGTTTGCTGTCTCCCAAAAGGTCTAACGATAGTAGGTTTTGAAAAGTGTTGACTTTTTAATTCGGATATGCGAGCCCTCTCTAGTGGAAGGAAATACGAATACATTTCCAGCATTGACCGGTGTATTTGAGAGGTCGCTACACATTGATTGGAGGTTTTTTCTATATTCCCTTCTCTTAATTCATACAAGTTTTACAATATTCGCTACTGGTCGTATTGTACTTTTGTGTGATTTCGCAATAGTTCAGGGTTCAAATATTCTCTAATTGGGTCATTTAGGAGTCGTTGGATGTGATTCACAACAAATGGGACACATCGCAGTGGAACTTCGGGGATGAAGTATTGGAATCGGTCTTGAGAAATAGGAGCGAAATGTTGGCGGAGGTACTCTAGCTAATTCTGATATCGAACACTTTTCTTACTTACAATTAATATGTATAATACGATACAGTTCATAACTACCCTATGGTAACTGGAATGGTGTGGTGAATATGACTCACAGCAGTGGGGCTTGCTTTGCTACGGACGATATAATCGGCGAATCCTCGCTACAGCTGGAGTCGTATGGATACCTTTTCCTGAGCGTTCCCGTCCCCGTTAAACGTCTATCATTGGCCAGTTCCGCCTGGTGACCAATCATGTCTGGGCTTTACAGGCAAGGATACGCTCAGGGAGAGCTATGCATAAGACGCCTGGTTTATTGCACACCGGCTGCACATGGGCGTTCAGGTTGTGATGGACTATCATTATCATAGTGTTGCCTATTTTGCAGGATAGGGTTTGAGAAGAGGTGTTACGTTTGCTCCCGCTCATGCTCTCGCGTCATACCCAGCAGTCTCTCACTGCTTCCCGTCTAAGTATTTTCCTTTTCAGCTCTTAAACCGACCGTCGCTTTCGTCTTCACTTAGGGAATGTATGAGGCAGCAATGTGCATTTAATGTCACGGCGAAGGCGTCTTCGGTTCAGTATCCGATGCCGTGGATTTTCCCCACTAGACTAATATGTTAAAGAGTTGGAGCGCAGCAGGTCCTTATTAAACCTCGAAGCATTCTGTTTTCGAATCCGGCGTAGTTGGCTCGGGGTTGGGTAGCGCCAAGTAAAACCATCCACGAGAGCTATTTGGCGTCGTTTATCTCTATTCAAGTTCTTTGTGGGATAGAATGTCTCACTTTGTGTTGCTGGTTTCGGCGATCCCAACAGCAAAACTTGTTGTGGAAAAGTTTGCTCGACACATCTCGTCATAAAGTACCCGAGCGAGCGCCAGGAGATTTGCAAAAATATGATTCAATATAACAAGACAAAGTCGCTTTCAATGTGTGATGTAGGATCATAGAAACCGAGCAGCGGTTTTTTCAAAGGATTGCAATGATAAAAATGGAAATAAGGCTGTTTTGCTTCTGTGGTAGCGATGTCATGAAAGCGGAATGGCTGTCTGAGGCGCAGGGATGTATTGTGCTGAAAGAGTTTCTTCTCACATTGTACGTCCGCTGCGTCCGAGATTCGTGTTTAGGAGCCGTTTCTCCATGAGTCGTTGATGCTTGAAAGAGAAGAAGGTCTAAGTGAAGAAGAGAAGAAGGAAGCTGAGCTCTGGTTTGCTAGGGAACAGTATAGAGAAGTGGGTTTAATTGGCGGTCATGCTGTGGGGTATGTGACCTCTTTTTAAGCAAAAGTATTTTTTCAGGAAATCGCAACTCGTTACAGTGACGCGCCATACTATGATTCTTCAGAATATTATGGTGAATATCCAAGGTCAATGGGAGCTCATCCCGGTTGGATTCCCCCTACTCCGTACTTCAAGTATGCCCTTTTTCAAGTTATTTTTTTTTGGCAATCATAAACGATGAACAGAAACATGAGAGAAAGTAGTATACATCACATTGACTAGAAAAGGACCATAAAGCAAACTAAGGTTGCGCCTGCGAAAACAGTGCCTCTATTTGAAAGATCTTACGTTTTGGCTATAAGCTTTTTGGAAATTAGTGGCCATTCACTCAGAGAAAAAATTGTTTTGGGTAAGATCCGTAACAGCCAACAGTTTGGGGGGGGAGTCAAAAAAGGTTGGCTAATTGAGAAAATAAATAGAAACGAATTGAGTAATCAATTTTCATGTTGCTCACTGTTGAAGCTAAGAAAAGAGTTCAAGTCGTAAGCTTATACTAGTAATTTTCTTCAGCCCGCTAATGGAACATCCTCCACTGCGGCCTACCCCTTTCCCTCATATGCTCGATCGTGTTCCAATGGCTCCAGCCGGGTACAAGTTTCTTTGATTGAGTACTATCTACTTGATTGCTTTGACTTTAACGATTAATGCTCCATTTTAAGCACCGGCATGATTCAACCTATGGGCTACCCTCCTCCGTCTTTCAACGGTGGCGGTGGAGGAATGTGTGAGTGATTTTTGTTCATGTATTCGGCTGGAGAAGAATCACTAGCCTTCCCATGAGTATTTTTTTCTCGGGGCTTCATACAGTATTATATTTCATTTGTTTATTTATTCAAGGACGTAGGATAACCTACGTGTAAGAAGAAAACAGCACATATTATTAGTAGGCATTACTCATTCGATCAATAGGCCATCAAATGGAGGCAATCATTTGTTACCCCCATTCCAAAAAAGCCCCCTTTCACAGACCCTGCTAATTTCAGACCAATCAGTATAACATCTATTTTCTCACGGCTGTTCGAAAAAATTCTGAAGAAGAGAATCGTTTGTCACTTGGAAGCGAATCAGGTTATCTCTCCCTTCCAACATGGTTTCCAGGGAGGGAAGTCCACTGTGACGGCAACCATAGAAGCACTAAACAAGTGGACGGCTTTCCTAGATGTTGGGAAGAGTGTTGATGTTGTGTATTTTGATTTTGCTAAGGCTTTTGATAAGGTTCCTCATGACAAATTATTGCAAAAACTCTCAATGGTTGGTATGCTACCGAGATGTCGTACGTTCGTGCCGTGGCAGTGTGGAGGAAAGAAGACCACCTCCGTGCAAACCGACGTCAACCCCTCCGCGTGGAGGGTTTTTGTCATGGGAGAGATGCTGGCTGGATGCAGCTCTCCTAAGGATTCTACTACAAATGGCCGGCGTCGAGAGGAATCCAGGACCCGCTCAGAAGTACTCATGCGCCACGTGCGGCAAGGATGTTACCAGGAGACATACCAGCGTCCAGTGCTTCGGATGCCAAAGGTGGGTGCATCTCTCCTGTTCGGGTCTCAGTTCTGTTAGGCATGACGATCCTTCCTTCCGTTGTGTTCTGTGCTCTGCCCCCAGTAACTCTGATTCCTCATTTACCAACCGCCCCCTCTCTATTGTGCATATTAACCTCAATGGCCTTCTCCTCAATGGCCTTCATTGCCAAGTTGTCTGAACTCTCTCTTTTTGCTCGAACTCATCATCCTGATGTCATAATGGTTCAGGAAACCAAACTTTCTCCTTCTACTACCGCACGTCACCCTAACATTCCTGGCTACACTGCTTATCATGCTCCAAGGACAGCTCTCGGCGGAGGAGTTTCCACTTTCGTATTATCAAATCTACCCTCTCATATCATACCAAACACACCAAAGGACGGTACTCTCGAGTACCTACTTATCCATCTCCCTCTTAAAACACCTATATCTCTTTTTAATATCTATATCCCTCCTACCACGTCCTGTCCCCAATCTTACGACCCTACTACCTCACTCAAGCAGTTGTACGACTGCTCACTTTCACCCTCTGTTGTCTTCGCAGGCGATTTCAATGCTCATACATTCTGCTCGTCGTTTGACACTGACGCTAGAGGAGAAGACGAAGAATGGGCGGAGGAGTGCGATCTGGTCATTCTCAACGATGATCAGCCCACTCGTCTCCCGGCCAACGGCCGATCCTCTAGTCCAGACATCTCTCTTGTATCATCTAATCTCTCCAGCGCCTGCTCTTGGTCTACCGCTACAACTCTGTCCAGTGATCATATCCCCGTTTTTGTCCATGTCGATCTCTCTAATTCTCTTGCTCCTTATTCAGGTATCCGTCAAAGGTCTTATCTTAATCTTTGCCTTGCAGACTGGCGCTTGTTAAGGGGGGTGGCACTTCGCCATGTGGATGACTACCCATGGAATGGAAACGTGCACCAGAAAGAGCGTCACTTGACGGACGCGATTCGCAAGGCAATGAAAGCCGCCATTCCGGAGGGCCGAGTTAAGACCTTCTTTCCCAATGTCACCAGGGAAATCTTGGAGAAGATTAGGGCAAGGGATGCAAAGAGAGTGGCAGATCACCTGGATCCGATCATTGCTGAGCTGGATAGCGAGATTAAGCGAGATCTGGACAAGCACAAGAAGGAGTGTTGGGAGAAATTCACAGTGAAGATGAATTTCAAGAGTGATGGAGCGTCAACTTGGAAAGTTCTAAAGAAGATCTCGGGCAAGAGCACCTCCACCAACTACTCTACGATCGAGTTCGAGAATGGAGTCTTCAAATCGGGAAAGGAGGCTGCAACTGCTCTCGGAAAGAATTTTTTCATAACTCAGGCTAAGAGAGGGAAACAAAATCGAGTGACTGTAAAGAGAGCTCTGTAAGTTGCCACTCATGAATGAAGCAGAAGCAGTGACGCCCGCGCAGATTGAAAAAGGTGGTAAAAAGAGATGCGCAACTCGAAGGCTGTAGGGCCGGATGGCATTAGTCCAGCCATCTTGAAGAAACTGCCGACTGAGATTATGCCAATCCTGGCTGACGTCATCAACACATCCTTTCGCACGTGCATCGTACCCCAAGACTGGAAAATGGCAAACGTCGTTCCGTTGCCTAAGGCAGGTAAATCACCATCGACGGCTAAGGGATACAGGCCAATAAGTCTGTTATCACCAATCGCAAAGGTCGCTGAGAAACTGGTCGTCAAGGAGCTTGCCGAGCATAATAACAATCAGCAGCACCAGCATGGATTCCGCAAATTACACTCTACCACCACGGCGCTGCTGGAGATTATGAGCTATGTTTTGGATGGCTTCAACGCCACCAAGCCTCAACGCACTGTTGGAGTAGCCCTGGACCTCACGAAGGCGTTTGACACTGTCAACTTGGGCATACTGTCTGAAAAGCTATTGAGGTCCACCATCCCGCCTTGGCAGAAGCGATGGATTACAGCACTCATCAAAGGGCGCCGAGCAAAAGTGCTGTTTCAGGGACATGTCTCTAATAGCATCCCGATCGCTGCCGGTGTCCCTCAAGGAGGAGTCATATCGCCTGCTCTGTTCAGTCTTTACCTGGAAGATTTGCCCGTTCCCCCAAGTGACATCAAAGTCGTTGCGTATGCGGATGACATCACCATCTTGTGCCGGGACAGAGACATTAATGTAGCTGCACGCAAGATCAATAGCTACCTCATCGTTCTGAAGAACTTTCTCGATGATATGATGCTCACTGTCTCTGCCGCTAAATCATCTGTATCAGTTTTCTCCACTGACCATAAGGAACACTGAGCTCACCCCTTTGTGAATTCGGAAGACGCTCGTCTGCCTGCTGCACGTTTTCCTAAGCTGCTCGGCCTAGTATTGGATCCTTCGTTGAGGTTCCACAAGAATACTGAGCAGAAACAGGCTACAGTGAAAGCAAAGCTAAACGTCCTACGAGCTCTGGGAGGAACGTCGTGGGGAAGTAGCAAGGAGACAATTTTGACCACCTACAAGGCAATATTGCAGCCGGCGTTGGAGTACGCTGCACCGGTATGGCAGCACATGATATCGGATTCATCGTGGACAAAGATGCAGCGAGTCCAAAATGCTGCTCTTCGGATTGCCGCAGGGTGTGCTAAAAGCACCCCAGTGGAACATCTTCATGCTGAAGCCCGAATTCCGCCAGTTAAAGAGCACTGCCAACTCCAAGCGCAGCAACTGGTTATTAACATTGTCAAGCAGCCTGACCACCCATTAAGAAGGATCATGAATCCCGTGAGAGAGAGACATATCAGAAGGCCTTTTGCGGATGCTCCCGAGAAAGTTAATATACAAAGATGAATGGACTCCCAACTGGATCGTCTGCGTCTTTTACGTGCGGAGCACACCAAGTTCGTCAGGGATCACTTGAGTAGGATGACCGTCAATCCCATATTGGGGGTCGCACCACCCATAGTCAGCGACACCGAGATGGAACTCGGTAGGCGGGCTAGAAGTACCCTTGCCTCGTTACGCTGCGGTCATTCCCCTATGCTGATGTCATTCTTGCATAAGATCGATCGCAGTAGGCCGGACGAGTGCCCGGACTGTGGTAGCCGTGGCCACACAACTGAACACCTATTCGAATGCCCAAAGAGGCCTACCACTCTTACAACAATGGATTTGTGGACGAATCCGGTTTCAGTCTCCCGTTTCTTGAATCTTTGAAAAAAACCTTCCTGCGGCTGCAGAGAAGAAGAAGAATGGTTGGTATCCATCCGCGAATAGTTTCATGGGTACGTCCGTTCCTAACTGACAGGACGTTCTCGGTCTGTGTTGACTCTTCTCACTCAACTCCATGGCCAGTCCTGAGTGGTGTACCACAAGGCGGAGTATTGTCTCCCATACTTTTCAACATATACACCCACGAAATCGCCAGTCTTGTCACTTCCTGTGGCACTGGTTTCAGTGCATTTGCGGATGATATCAAGATCTATCGGGACGTTTCCCAACCGGAGAACTGTATCCTGCTACAACAGTCTATTGACATTGTTAGTACTTGGTCTCGCGATTGGAATCTCCCGTTGGCAAAAGAAAAAACGAAGGTTCTCCACTTGGGTAATAGCAATGCTAACAGTAAATGTACAGTCAGTGTCTGTCAGATCCAAGAAGTTGACCAAATAACTGATTTAGGGTTCACTATTACTACAAGTCTGAGTTTTGATAAGCACTGTGAATCTATCTCGAATAAAGCAACTTTTGCCATGAATAATATTTTCAGGGGTTTGTCAACTTGCAATCCCTCTGTGCTTATCAGAGCTTACACCACGTATGTAAGGCCTCTACTCGAGTACGGTACCCCGGTATTCAACCCCGCCAAATTCAAGAACATTAATAGATTGGAAAAGATACAGAACAATTTTACTAGAAGAGTTCTTATCAGACAGCATGGCTTCATTTATGGGCAATTGCCCTCCGCTGCTGAAAGAAATGCACTCTTTGGCCTTGAGCCTTTGGCTCTCAGAAGGAAGAAGAATGATTTTATTTCTGTTCCATCATATCCTTTTCGATGGCAAGTTTGGTCTTAGGCCTGGGGATTTCGTGAGAACGAGAGATTCGGTAACCCGGGGGGGTCCGATTAAATTCCACCGTACCGTGTCAAATCTTGAGTGTCGGCGCTGCTTTTTCACTTATAGAATTGTTCCGGTATTCGAAGATCTCAGTAGGAACGATACTATTCCTATAAACTTCGGCGCCTATAAGAACTTAGTGCACATGAAACTGGCCTCCGGGGAGCGGCGGAGTGACCCTCCGTAGTGCTGGGTTGCTCGTTTCTCTGTGCTATTCTTCGGACTGATCCTTCGTTGTTCTCGTTTCATTGGTTTACAGTACCTTTGCTTTGAATATTCCGTTTGAGGTTGATTGTTCGTTTTCCTGTTTTCTTTTTTTTTCCACACGAGTGTTGTGTAAATAAATAAATATATATATCTATATATATATATATATATATATATATATATATATATATATATATATATATATATATATATATATATATATATATATATATATATATATATATATATATATATATATATATATATATATATATATATATAT
Source organism: Aplectana chamaeleonis (assembly GCA_029168955.1). NCBI lineage: Eukaryota > Metazoa > Nematoda > Chromadorea > Rhabditida > Cosmocercidae > Aplectana > Aplectana chamaeleonis. The sequence goes on from JAPDOI010001884.1 coordinate 70,606, forward strand.
ATATATATATATATATATATATATTAAAAACAAATCTTCAAGCAATGGAAAAAAACTCACAGTCGCATCATCAGAAAGACTCTGTTGCCAACAATTTTTTAGCCTTGATTTTAAAGGAATTAAGTGACAATTGTAACCAATCTTCAGCAAATGTCTTGTTAAGCATAGAGAGAATCCTAATAGAGAAATAATTTGACCTTATTTTTGTGATTTTTGTTTTTGATAACGGAACCGTGAATTTAATCCTATTGTTGCTGCCCCTGGAATTAGCAAAAGTGAAAAAAGCCCCACGAGGGAGGGAGGCTTTTGCCGTGACAATTTAAAAGCTATGATGAGGTCATTTTTCTTCCGTCTATTCAGTAAACTAGGCAAGCCGTAAAACTGGCGTCTCAGGACACCATTCGGAATAAACTCATAACCCAGCCCTGCGCATCGCATAGCTTTCGAGTGAAGTTGTTTTGAACAGTAACGTCAAAACGAGATATTTCATTTGGCAATTCCGATGTGTAAATCAAAAAAAGAAGGGGAGACAATGCCCCACCCTGAGGTACTCCGCTTGAAATTCTATGAATCCTATTCTAACCTGATAAGTGCGGTTGTTTAAGAAATTAGAAATCCACCGAACTGCCCGAGGATGAACACCAGGGCTGGGATTCATGAACGCAGCCGGCTAGGTTTGGGTTTGGTTAGGGCAGCAACCCCAGCTGTAGCCAAACCGCGAACCGGCATTCACAACCGCCCCATCGCGGTTGGGTGGCAAACCATTCCGCGGCCACGTACTTGCCACTCAATTGACGCCGAGAATCTCGATTAGAGAAAATCAATATTGGCACTTGGGTCGGAATTTCCCTAACCCGTCACTGTATTTATTGCACATGATTGCTAATTTTGTTTGCTTTTTGAATTCTCATTTTTCTCTACCTTGTGCTTTACCTTCTTCAATGGATCGCAGGCATTTGAAGGGATCTTCCTCAACTTGCAGATGTTTTTTCCATTTTTAAGTTTTTCATTTTTTCCTTTTTTTAACAAATCCTTTTTGGTTTTTCAAAAGTACATAAAGTGGTGCTGCTTTCTCACGATGAGCCGCAAACCTGCTGGTGAAATTTTAACCCCCAATTCAGCTTTTTTCTCGCATTACTAGCCTTTTCAACTTCTTTTTTTTTCGAAGCGCCCCTCTAATTTTTTTGTGTGTTTCACATGGCTTAGGTGTTGCTGCAGGGATCATCATCGTCCTCTCGATGAGTTTTTGGCTTCAAGTTCTCCGTTTGTCGTTTGAGTTCCGAGTTTTTTTCCATCTCTTTTTTTTTGTCTAAGAATCCCTTTTTTGTTTTTTTCTCTTTGTCATTCTCACACAAGCTTACTGTCGCTCACAACAGGAGAAAACTAAAACGACTCCTTAGAAAAATCATATGGAAAAAGCTCAAAATGCAAGGGAAAAACAAGTTTGAACTAAAACATCGAGAAAACCCAGGTTGATCACAGAACCATGTAAAAACATTAACATTTGAAATCCAAGTGGGCGCTGTGGAAAAAAGTAGAAGAAAACGTTGTAAATGCGAAAAAACAAAATCATGCATCACAGTATCAAACCAGGTTAGGGTGTTTCAACAGAAAAATTACGAAAACGTGTACGAAAAGTGCTGGAAAAAATTTCTGAGGAAAAAATGAGGGAATTCGGAGCCGAAATGGGGGAGAAACCCCAGCGAAGAGCCTGTGGTTGCTCGGTAAATGGTCAGCGCACGGAAGACAAGAATTAGGAACAAAAAGTGGAGACAAAAAGAACAACGATGAAAAAAAATAAAGAAGAGAGCGAGAGCAGGGAGGACAGGCATAGAGATTTTGGTTAGCCATGGGCAACATACATAAAACTTACAGATGAGGTTGATGATTCTGAGAATTTTCGTTGTGATCGAGAGGAACACATTATGGCTAGCTGCCTATAATGTGGCAGTGAATAACGAGCGGCATCCCTATATTTTTAGCTTGCCTTGAATATATCAAGTTTTTATGAATACAACACACCATCAATTCGACGACTAAGCCGCAAAACCGCTACTAACCGCGGTTAACCGCAGCTCCGAGGTGCGGTTACGCGTAGCCCAATCGTAGCCCAGCCGTAACCAAACCGGATTTTTTGTGAATGCCGGTTTCCTCCGCTAGCCCAGCCGTAACCGTGGTTTGCCTTTCATGAATCCCTGCCCAGCTGTTTCCAACTTCCCAACCAATTTGCCTGTTGGCACATTCTCAGGCAGTAACGCCGGCTGAAGGGGCAGGCAATACCGGCTGACTAAACATTGTACCCGGGCGAGCCCCGGTATTCACCGCCCCCTCAGCCGGTAAATGGTGGAGCGCTCAGCCGGCAAGTGGTGGCCCCCTCACACCGCGTTCACTGCCCCCTCAGCCGGTAAATGGAGGAGGTTGGTTAGGGGTCATTGATCCAAATCGTGTGGATGACCACCCGTTCGAATGCCAACGCCCGAATCAACTCGAAGCCCATTTCGCCCGCGCCGTACATGAGCCTGGTTCGCTTTAGTGTGTGCCCGATCAGCCGGTGATATGCTCCGCCATTGATTAATGTCTGCCAGCTCAGCCCGTAAACTCATGCCCCTCAGCCGGTAATGCTATGTCTGCCCGATCAGCCGGTGACAGGCTCCGCCGTGGATTTAACGTCGGCGTGGATCCGGAAGAGACTTTGCGTTCACTGTTGAAGGTTGGCGCAAACTCGGTGCACCTATGTTATAGCATGTGGCACCGAGTTTGCGCCAACATCCGATGAGGAACGCGGGGTCCCTTCTGAATCCACCCGATGTTATGTCCGCCCGCTGACCCGGTAAAGCCATGCCCCTCAGCCGGTAAGACGCTCCGCCCCCAAAACAAGCCTGCCCGCTCAGCCGGCGCGCGAACTCAAAAAACACGACATGGACCTGCTTCTTGTTCTCAATTGCCAGAGACCAGTCGCTGAATGATGAAAGTAAGGCTGTCTCACAAGATTGCCCCTTGCAAAAACCAGGCATGTGGATCGAATCCACACCGCGGGTGTGGCTAAGGAGCAGTTCGGCTAGCACACGCGACGCGCGACGGGAAAAAACGCTGTGCGCGCTCATCGTCCTTGGGGCGCGTTAACCGAGGACCTTCGAAAAAAAGAGTCGCTGTCCCATTGTAGCCGTCCCCTTCATCATTTTTTGCATTTTTATGTTTTTGTTTATAATGTGCTTTTTAAGACGCAATGCTTCTCATACCATCGTTTCAATGGAATTCGCACTATGTATACAAGTTTCTTAGAGTTCTTTTGTTTGCTTCTTGGAGAGCAAGCAGGAGATGATGATATTGATTCCGACGACAACCCTACGTCTGACACATCAACCTACATGAACAAAATGCAAAAAAACGATAAAGGGGAACAACTAAAATGGAACAATAACAACTTGTTTGAGTGCCCTCGGTTAACGCGCCCCAAGGACGATGAGCGCGCACAGCGTTTTTTCCGTTGCGCGTCGCGTGTGCTAGCCGAACTGCTCCTTAGCCACACCCGCGGTGTGGATTCGATCCACATGCCCAAAAACCATGCTGACAGCGAGGGATGACATCATACTTGTTCAAGTGTTCAGTCAGTTTGTTTTTGACTATTTTCTCAAACGTTCTAGCGAATATGTAGGTAATACTGACGGGGCGGTATTTTTTACTGATTTGAAGGGTGTTTTTTTGGAATTGGAACAATAAAAGAATGACACCAACGCGAAGGAACCTCAGCCCTAATGTATGACAATTTAAATAGATATTCTAGAGGCGAGGCTATATAAACTAAAATCCTTTTAATGAAGGACAAGGATATAGAATCTGGTGTCAAAGAGGATGAGCGGGGCCATTTGCACAAAAGATCAATAATTTCATCCTTGTGAAACCAAATAGTGGGATCCATTACCGGGAAACGAAGTGAGATTTCATTGCCGACCTCAGCATAGCCGGCACAGGAAAATCTGTCAAATTTCTCAGCAAACAGTTCAGCTTTATCCTTCACAGAAATAACTACGGCTGAATCACCCGTGACAAGAGCAAGAATGCTTTTCTTTTATTTGAAGGCATCGTTCGCGCTGAAAATCAATTTTCATTTTTCAGGCTCAATTTCATGATTGAGCCAGGTACTCCACACTGATAAACTTCGGCGTGTCAAAAGCGTTGGGCAATGAGGTTGGAAGGCGTCAAAGATGAAGATCCGCCACCAACTCTCACCAGTAATCGAGCACTTTTCCCTAAAATGTTGGTGCGACCGTATTACAACATGAGAAATAGTTACGGCACGAACTCCACATGCAGGAAAACTCGGAAAATGGCAGTGACGGGGCCTCCAGAAGCAGAAAAACTTCAAAAAGGATTCTGGCGCGAAATTCAAATTCGTATTTCTGAAAATTTAGCTTCCTGGCAAAAGTAACGATTTGGTAATGGTCAAAAAATAATTCAAAAATGTCTTGAAATATCTTTAAAAAATGATTTGGCGTAAAATTGTTTGGAGTATTAAAAAAGCTAGGAAATGAAGTGAAGTAACCTAAAATGCGATTTGGTTGTCGATCATTTAACGAGCTTTTCCGTTATACTCATCAAAACGGAATCAAGCACGATATGGAATGGAGCGTTACGTTCACCTAGCTTGACCTATGCTGATTCCCCTATTACAGCTTTCAAAAATGGTCTAATGTTTCCGTTGCGCGCTTGATTTGGTTTTGATGAGTATAACGGAGAAGCTCGTTAAATGATCGACAACCAAATTGCATTTTAGGTTATTTCACTTCATTTTCTAGCTTTTTTATTACTCCAAACAATTTTACGCCAAATCATTTTAAAGATATTTCAAGACATTTTTGAAATTTTTTTTGACCATTACCAAATCGTTACTTTTGCCAGGAAGCTAAATTTTCAGCAATTTCACATATTTCTCCCGAAGGTTCCCTTTGTGACGTCAATTTTGCTGAACGATTTCCATTTCGGAATGATGAGACATCTAACAAAAGATATTGTCGTACGAGTACAATTTTTGAAACCTATAACCCAAAGCCATAAAAATACCACTCTTCGCCTCATTTTGTGCAACATGTGAAAATCGATATTATTATTCATTAATATTCGATCTTGCATTAATGAGAAGAATTTCCCAAAAAAGTGACTTAGAGCCATCAACAATCAAAAATCATTGCGGAATTTTGTGCAACAGGCCAAAAGATCGCTATTATCGATTGTTATTTATTGATCATTGCTGATGAGCAAAATCCCCCAATCAAGAAAACCAACCCCACCAGCAATCACCACTCCTCGCCAAATTTTGTGCAAAAAGCGCGAAAATCGATAATAATGATTGTCAATCGATGACAAGTCATGAGTACGAATTCTGACAAGTTCAGTACTTGCCTCGGACGACCTGTGTTGATTGGCTGCAGATTCACCCACACACCCCGGTCTCCACAGCTAATTTAGTATGTAAACCCACGATTTTGAGGTACCCTTCAAGGTTAAGGTATCAAGTTCGAATTGGAATAGGAGCGACCTGCATCCATTTCCAGCCTCCTGTCCAAAAAAGAGCTTCCTAGCTCAATTTTAAGTGTACCAACAAGATCGTGTACGCCTTCTGAAAAAGAAGGAGATTAGCAACAAAAAACGAGCGCGTTTTCACTTTTTACTCCAAAACCAGTGAACCAATCCAAACCATTTTTGGGTGAGATACCCAACTTTTTGCGCTCGTTTCAATGCAATTTAGCTCTAATTTCTACGTTCACTCTGAACTGAGTTTTCGGAAAAGGGGTTGCGCGCGGGCCGATTCAAAACCAAATCTGGTGCGCGCTTCGCGCGCACCTTAATTTACAACGTGTTATGATTGACTTTTCTTTAAGAATTTAAGGTTTTTCATGGGCCCCTTCGACATTTTCGTTCACTAGAGAGGCCAAGCTACACAAAAACATGGGAAAATAATATACGCTTTTCTGCGCGTACGATGCCTTTAAGTCTTTTTGTGATGTATTTGTAGAGTTTAGAGGGATTTCGGGATTCCACCAACTTACTTTCAAGGCTGGAATTATATTTGATAATCGCTTTCTCCTGTTTATGATTGAGCGACTTATACAGCGCCCAGTTTGATTCATTTCAGTCAGCTATAGCGGCGTATCATAACGTATCCCGACGAGAGAGAGTTCTCCTCAAATAATCCGGAACCTTAAGATCCGTGCTGTTGATCTTTTTATGGGAACAAACATCGCTATTGTGTGATGTAAAACCGCCAAAAATAGCTCCTATCTGTCATTGACAGAATCACCGTTTCCGAAAGTTTCAAACCAATCAGTTTGGCTCAAATAATTTTCAATAGCCGGAAAGTCAGCTAACTGGAAATCCCTTATCCACTCAACAGGGCTAGGAGGGGTGGCTACGTTTGCACAGAACTCGACGGTGGAATGATCATCAGTTCCTATAGGCGAGAGCACATCCAATTGGCTGATCAATCGATCATGATTGCAAAAGACCAGATCAAGAATAGAACTGCCCCTTGTCGGCGTGTTGACAAATTGAATCAGATTATGTGCAGAAAACAAATCGATGAACTCCCTAGAAACCGCATTCACTTCCATCACTTTTCCAATCAATATTAGGTAAAATAAAGTCACCTAAAACTAGACTAGGACCACTATGGGAGCAGAAATCGCTGATCGCTTTCCTGAGCAAAGCAGAGCTATGAGTATTACAAGAAGGAGCCCTATACGCCAAAATGACTCTAAGTGTTTTCTGTGAGAGGACCAAGTCACAAACAAGAATTTCATAAGCGTTACTGACCGATTCTTTGGAAAGTTCATTATAAGGAATAGTGTTTTCAAGGAGCAAAAACACCCCGCCACCTCTTTTGCGTTGACGACCACACCTGAAATACGGGTATTGAGAATTTACAACACCGAGTAAAGAAGAATTATCATTGCTAGAATTCAACCAAGACTCCGTTACAAAAACAAGATCATAGTTTTTCTGAGTAAGGCTAAAATAAAAGAGTCACTGCTCCTAACAAGAGATCGAATATTGGTTAAAATACACTTGAGCCCGAGAAATTGCGGCCGAGGATGATTGAGAAGTTTCCTGATGGCGATGGCCGCGAAACAGATTGCGAACCATTAGATAAATCAGTATCCGGAACGTTTTCACGTCTCAAATGGGTATCCATACTATGAGTAACAACAGGCTTTGTTTTAGAATGAGAAGAAGACTTGTTTCTCATCCATTCAGATGGTCTACGTTCCCTTTCCTCAGTTAGTGAAGGGCGTATGAAAACGCCAGGAATGGAAAAGAAACGCAAGCGAGGAGCCTGGCGGAGAGCATCCTTCTGAAATTTACTAGCAGGCAATACTACCTTCAATAACCTAGGCCTTCTCGGGTTGACATCGCCCATGCAAAAAACTTTGGACGGAAGACACTCAACATTCAAAAACTCAAGTGGATCCGAGATGCTCAACCTACGCGTGCTGGATCTGTGGAGTCGACTAACAAGATCAAGGAGACTCATCAAACGGGCATCAACAACTCCACGAGGAGTTTTTCTGTATGGGAGTGCAAATGGCTGGCTGCTGCACTCCTTCGTAGTCTGTTGTTACGAGCTGGCATTGAGTGGAACCCGGGACTGAGAAGCAAGACCACGTTATCTCTGTCTTCAGTGTGGATTATCTGCTCAACATGCAAGCGTTCAGTGCGGTGGTTGCCTCGGCTGGGTACATTTCAAATGTTCGGGGTTAACCAGCTATAATGACTATACTGATGCTTACTGTTGTATATCTTGCTCTAACTCTTTTCCTAGTGTTCCTCTTCATAGTCTAGACATTTTTCAACTTAACATCAATGGCCTGCGTGCCAAAATTGCTGAACACACATTGTACATTGAACGCTTTCATCCAGATGTCATCCTCCTTCAGGAGACGAAATTTAGCCCAACATCTTCTCTACCACGCCTCCCTGTTTAAGGGGTCTGCAGAGTTGCACCGACCGGCGACTGGTCGCCGAGCGTCAGCCTTGACACGGCGACAAAAATGTTTCAAAACATTATCGTCGCGGCGTCGGTTGCCGCTCGCTGGCAGTGATGTAGGGCCGTCGCGGCGTCAGTACACTCTGCGGTGCCCCCTCGTCGCCGTTTACGCCGCGTCGGTCGCCACCGTTGCTGAAAGTGATCGATATTGCATCACCCAGCGTTGCTCGTCGCTGCGAGCAACGCCGCAACTTGGACTCTGCAGACCCCTTTATACGTCGTACCACCTTCCTCGCACATCCCATGGTGGTGGCGTTTCTACATTTGTAAAATCCTCCATACCCTCCCACCTTATTCCTATTCCTAATGGTAATATTGTAGAATGTATCGGTGTTCATTTTGTATTGCAAAGTTGCCCTATGGATATTGTTGATATTTATATTCCCCCTTCCTCCTCATGTCCTAATTCGTTTGACCCCACTCCATTTTTACATTCTGTACACTCTGCCCTCCCATCGTCTTCTGTTGTAATGGCTGGCGACTTTAATGCTCACTCTTCATCCTGGTTCTCCTCTCTAGATTCTGATGACAGAGTGAACTACTAGAGCTTTTTGCGGAGGACTGTGACCTTGTGGCCATTAATGAGGGCGCCCCCACTCGCCTTCCTTCCACGGGCAGGCCGTCCTCACCGGATATCACATTTGTGTGATCTTCTCTTGCTGTATCGTGTAACTGGTCTACCGCTGTAGTTATGGCCAGCGATCATGTACCCATATGTGCTTCATTGAATTTGTCTCTCAATAGTCATCTTGCACCTTTCTCTGGCTCTCGTAGCAAGCTCTATACCAACTATCGTAAGGCTAACTGGGTTCAGTTTAAGGAGGTGTTACTCAGTCGGGTAGCCTGCTATCCGCTTACCGGCTCCGTTCATGAGAAGAACAAGTTCATCGTTGATGCCATATGCAATGCCTCCAGAATCGCAATTCCTACAGGGCGTGTGAGAACGTTTCATCCTAACGTTCCCAAGGATGTTCTGGAGCTGATCGAATTACGGGACGAGAAGCGCCGAGCTGATCCTGCGGATCCCTGTGTTCAACAACTGTCGGATGAGATCACCAAAAGGCTTAATGATTACAAACGGACGCGGTGGATGGAGTTCACTGAATCTTTGAATTTCTCAACTGATGCAAAGAAGACCTGGAGCATTCTTAAGCGGTTGTCTGGGAAGAAATTGGCTGTGTACCGCAACATGCTTGAGTTCCCTTCGGGGAAATTTGAGCCCGGCTTTAAGGCTGCATGTCGACTTGGAAAGCACTGCTTCAGCGAAGTCCCGCCGTGATCGGTCCAACAGGCTCACTCTCCGGTCTATAAGGAAGCTCAGCCGACAAGATGTACCTGCCATAACTGCCTCTGAGATGTCTTCCCTCATCAAGTCCGTGAAGAGCTCGAGAGCCGAGGGACCCGGCGGCGTGTCAGCCGTCCATCTCAAGCACTTGCCGGAACAGTTCCTTGAATTACTTTGTGATCTAGTCTACTCGTCATTCAGCTCAGGTGTCATTCCTGCTAGATGGAAGCAAGCAATTGTTCTACCGATCCTCAAGCCTGGCAAACCAGAAGATCAAGTAACATCGCATCGACCCATCTCCCTTTTGTCCCCTATTGCTAAGTTAGCGGAGAAATTCATTAACCCGCACGTTCAAGAAGCATTATGTCATAACGTGCATCAACATGGCTTCAAGAAGGCCCACTCTACCATCACGGCACTCACGTCCATCACAGAACACATAATTGCTGGCTTCAACATGAAACCTCCAGCTGGTAGAAGTATAGTCGTGGCGGTTGACTTAACCGCTGCCTTCGATAACGTCAGTGTCCCGCTGCTGTCCAAATCAATCCTGGACTCTACTATTCCCGACTGGTGCAAAAGATGGACCGATAACTTTGTCAAAAATCGTTACGTTCGTGTGAAATTTGATGGACTCTTTTCGAAGTCTGTGCCCCTGAAGGCAGGCGTTCCACAAGGAAGAGTTTTATCTCCTAGCCTGTTTTCTTTGTATCTATCTGATGTGCCGAAGCCGTCATCAAACATCCACTTATGCCTATATGCGGATGACATCACTATTATTTGTACTGACCCTGTCATCGATCGAGCCACTGCTGAGATGAATAAATACCTCGTCAGTCTGGCTAAGTTCCTGGAATCGAAGCGGCTAAAGGTCTCTCCAACCAAGTCCAGCGTTACTTTGTGCACTACAGCGACTGCCGAACACAAGCTGCATCCCAAGGTTTTTTGGGAAGAAAATTTGCTGCCCTTATCAAATCACCCTCGTCTACTCGGTGTATTCCTGGACCCGTCACTGCGTTTTCATGAAAACACACGTATTCGAGCTGCTGCTGCCGACACACGTAACAACATTCTACGTTCGCTAGCAGGCACTTCATGGGGCAGCCCTAAGGAAATTTTGAGAACCACCTGCAGGGCTATTTTGCAGCCGGTGCTGGAATATGGAGCCCCAATATAGTCAAGACACCTGTCGGAAGCCTCTTGGAGCAAGCTTCAGCGTGCACAGAACACTGCTCTGTGCGTGATCACTGGATGCCCTAGATCCACACCGGTATCTCATCTACATCAAGAGTGTTCGCTGCTACCTGTAAAGCAGCATTGTCAACTCCAGTCGCAACAGTTCCATGTTGGCATGGTAAGGATATCCACACACCCTAATTTCCCATTACTGTCATCTGGTCCCCATTTCCGACATATTCGCTCGCCACTTCATGCTGCAGTCTCTTTCTTGGATCGTCAACGTTGGGCGACGTCGGAGCTCAATCGCGTCAGATTACTGCAAATGGAGCACACCCTATTCGTCTGAGATTACCTTTCCAGTGCTCCACTAAATCCAATACTTGGTGACGTGCCCCCCCCCGATCGATGGCAGCGAATCGGATCTACCCAGACGTACACGCGTCATCCTGGCAGGTCTACGATGTGGACACTCCTCATACCTCAAGGCCTTCGTCCATAAGATCGACTCATCGATCCCTGACGAATATCCCGACTGCCACAACCCAGGGCACGATTCATTTCATTTATTTTCATGTCCCGTGAGGCCGACTTCTCTAACAGTTATGAATATGTGGAAGAACTCGTGCGATGTGGCTGCCTTTTTACACTTATGAAGAGAAGCTCTATGTGGCCGATAAGAAGAAGAAAAACTCGAGTAAATCAGTAGTGCGCCGGATGTCATGATGAACACGCACAATAGAACTAGGTGCCTCACTCTCAGTCAATCCAGAGATAGCGAGAGAACGCGGAAGATCAGGAACATTCGAGGTAACGACAGGAGAAGAATTCAACGGATCAGATACAAGATCAGACTGTTTTGTATCAGTCTTCGTAGACGACAAAACTTTTATGAGTTGATTTCTCAAAGAAATGTTTTCATCTCTGACAAGGGACCACTTTGAACAAAAAATGGAGTTTTGAAAAACGGTTTTTCGAGAGTTGTAGAGGGCGTAAAAATAAACAATTTAAGATTTTGAAATTTCACTCAGTCCTCACGGGTAGATAAAAAACCACCAAAACAATGGGTTGCGGTAGGTAAAATGCCATTCAATGCACCCTAACCTGACGAAATCCGCTGAAAAACAGGAAACGGACCCCATATTCGTGTTCAGCGTCCCAAATTACCCCCTGGGGCTGAGTTTGGGCGAAAAAAAAATTCGACCTGTGAACCCCCAAAAATGGCCTTGAGCTTCTTACCTCATGGGGCTCCAAAGGTCGAGAAAAAAATTTAGGACTCAAACTTCGCTTTCGGAGGTTATTTAAAGTGCTCCTAACGAATCTGAGGTCAGTCTATCGATTTTCGACAGATTACGGTAGATTACGGTGGGTATACGGTAGTTGGTTCAAAGTCTCAGAATTGACTCAAAATTTCTGAACGGGGGTTATTCGGGGTGCTGAATACTAATTTGATGTTCACTTGTCAATTTTCGAATTATTAAGGTAGGTTTAGGCCCTCTATGTCATGACAACTACCGTAAATTACAAAAGCCTCAGGATTTCGGCAAACGATCTCTAGATTCGTGTTCAGCACCCTAGATTACCCCTACATACAAGTTTTGAGCCGAATCCAAATTTTTTTCCAAACCACCCTAAAAATTCCTTGATGGGTACTCTTGCCTTGTCGTGAGGCTTGGAAAAACGACTATAACTTCTTTTCATAAAAGCTTCTCTATTTTTTCAGAGAAGCTGCGGAGAGCATACTCGGATTCTACGTCCAAAATGGCACCAGAAAACTACATTTAAACCAGAATGGCCAGGCTGAATAGAAGTAGTCATCTTGTAAGATGCGTTTTCAAAAGAGTGGTTCTGTTCTACTCCAAATTTTGGAATTGATAACGAAACACTTTTCTTGAGTCTTCGAGCCATGCGCTAAAGTATCAGGTTGCTTCAATGGATTTTGTAGTTTAGGTGAACCCACTTCTGTTTACAACAATTATTTCTAAAAAGATTGATAATTGATCAAGGAACAAGTCCACGAAGTTTCATTTTGTCCGAACTTTTTTCCAGCGTCATATATCAAAATAAGTCCCCTAAAGTGTTTCTCCGAATTAAGGACGGTTTTTCTGTAACATATGTGGGGGAGAAAGGTAAGGGTATTCTTGATATTCTAGCAACTGTCGAAACCTCGGAATTTCTATAGTTTCTAACATTGATGTGAACCGTTCTCCGTTTATATCACGTTACCTCTGCGATTTAAGAAAAGAGGTATAAAAAACAAGAGACACTCTTAAAACTCAAAACAAGTAAGGTGAACACAGAAATGTCATTACTACCAGCCATAATGCAGTAATGATCCCACAGTATTCGAACCATCTTACAATTGCTTCATAATCCAACGCCTAACCGACTGAGCCACGTGCTGCTAGCTCACCCCGACTATCATATTGCAGTGATCGGTGGTTTGAATGCAACGAGCATTGTTCAGGGGATCAATGAAGAAGTCATAACTCAAGAACCTAGCTAGATTTCATCTTCAAACTTTTAGGAGAACCTTTTCAGATGATTTCAAGGCCACTGTATAGCTCACATTTGTGCTACGTCCTCCCAATCCAACGTTGTGGTTTCTTTCCTTTTTTGATCGTTTTTGATCTACACGTGAGGACTGAGTGAAATTATAAAATCTCAAATTGTTTCTTTTTAACTCCTCTACAACCCTCAAAAGACCGTTTTTCAAAGCTCCATTTTATGTTCAAAGTGGTCCCTTGTGAGTGATCTGTTGTCCTCGAGCACGGCACAGCATTGACGGTTAACTTCGGCTATCTCACGCTTGGCATCCACAATGACTTGAATAAGAAGCTTGACATACGGAGGAACGTCTTTCTGATCAACCAGCTGCCTCAGTTGATCTGCGATACAATCAGCCCTTCCGTGAATGCTCGAGGCGCGATCGTTTCACCGGCACAGAAGACGATCTTGAAGGAGTAGAGTTCATAGTGAGCAGGAACAGACGACAGGTAGAATATAGTTGACGTGGTGATTCAGTACTTCAACAAAAGGCGATAAAGCTGGAGAAGTCGTGTGGAAAACCCGAAAAGGATAGTGTCTGCAGTGCGGGGACGGAATCGACCGCACAGGGGAATGGTCGAGACGAGATGCGATATGTGATGCTAAATGGTCAATGTTTCCCTCAAGAAATACTGCAAAAGACCTCAGTCTCATTGTTAACTCAAAGGCAGGGCTCGCGATAAAAACGATTTTTAAACTCTCTTTATGAGATTGTAGATTTGGTCATCACAAAAGTAAAAAGAATTGAAAAAACCCGGAATTTTGCTTAAAAAAAACGTTCAAAAACAAGGGATAACAGCTAATTACGGGTTTCGGCCGACTCTCTATTTAACGAGATTTTCATTAATGCTTCTTTATCCGTCTTTTTTTTTACTGTTTAAAGCCACAGTCCAAGCTCAGGGGTAATTTTTGATATTATATTCCAGCCGCCGTGTATAGCAACCCTGCCAAGCGCGAGATCTCAATTCGATCAAATAAGTGAGAAAATTCAGGGAAAAAGTCGGCCCCGCCCACTTTACCCCAAAAGCCTAACCGCGCATACCGCCCCGGAAAGGGAACCAAGAGCTCTGCTATTGTACATTTTGCCTTTGAGCCTTGCTACACAAACCAATTTTTCCGTTTGCAGAGAATTTGGTTCCCTATCCGAGGCGGAACGCTTGATTATGCTTTTAGGGTACTGGGGGCGGGGCCGACTTTTTCCCTGTAGTTTCACACTTATTTGATCGAATTGAGATCTCGCGCTTGGCAGGGTTGCTATACACGATGGGTGGACTATAATATCAAATTTTATCCCTGAGGTTGGACTGTGCCTTTAAGTAGTCCCCAGAAGTGCTCATAAATTACTTCAGAAGCGGAATAAAAGTTGACAAAACAGGCATTTATAGAAATCTCGATGATTGGGGGTGGGCGGACACCAAGTAATAGCTTGGTCCTTAGCGTTTTTTTCTACTTTTCCTTATTTTCACTTTCGTTATGGCCATGGAGGACCAAGGGTGGCTTCACGAGCAAGCATTAACACAGCTTTGCTGCGTTCGTTCCCAAGATTTCGTACACGCAGCTGATCGCTATCGCTCGCTCAGTGACTGAGGCCCCTGTCAGAGCTGGCGGATCGCCTGCCTCCCTTCCAGTATATGCGTACAAGAAACGTCGAAAATGATGTGCAGAAAATGCACTTGAAGAGCCTGCCTGTGTCCATCCATAGCCCACCTCCGTGCATAGGTCGATAGGTCCATCCATAGGTCGATTTGGGTTTCTGCACGCAAACGGGCTAAGGTAAATTCACACACTACACGTGGATGCGTCCCGTAGTTATATTTTACAAATTTTTATCTACCGAATTGTAGTAGGCTGGAGTCAGACGAGCTTAGACGATTTTTGGCCGACCGTGACGGTGGCCAAAGTGGATTAACTGGAAGTGAACGGTGGCTGCTCAGGCAGCTGATTAGTTTGATCACTTCAGACCGATTCATATTGCCAAGAGCGCTTTAGATCGCAAGCTTTCAGTTCTAGTTGAGTCCACTGCTTCTTTCCTCCATTCCATCCTCTCTTGATGTGTGCATTTCATTCCATCTTTTCTGTGTTGGAAGATTAGCCATATTATCATCCTATCGGCGCTGCGAAACTAGGAAAATTCAGTATTTCTCATTAAAGTACGGGTTTTTTGAAAAGAAATTGCAGATCTGGAAATTGAGTACGTCTCAAGGTGAGATGTTTTGTGATGACTTGAAGATAGTTGAAAATACATCTGTGTTAGATGATCGGTAAACCACTAATTATTAGGTCTAGAAGTTAATTTCCGCGTTTTTTTACGCTTTTTACACTATTGAAAACTGGACATACTTAAACAAAATTTTTATTCAAAATAATTTCCGTCATTAATAACAACCATTTCCCAGAGTTTGGGTAACTTATGGATTCCATCATAATAAAATTTTTCTGGTTTGGCCTCCACCCATTCATCGAGCCATTTTTTGACATCTTGACGATCTTGAAAGCGCTGCTCCGCTAGACCATGCGCCATTGACCGGAAAAGGTGATAATCCGACGGGGCGATGTCTGGAGAGTACGGCGGGTGCGGTAAGACTTCCCATTTGAACTCTTTTAGCGTATCCTTTACCGTTCGAGCCTACATGAGGTCGAGCGTTATCATGAAGCAATATGACTTTTTCGTGTCGACTCGCCCATTCTGGTCTCTTTGCTTCGATTTCATGCCGCAATTGCGCTAGTTGATGTTGATAGCGATTCGCAGTAACTGTTTCGCCAGGTTGAAGAAGTTCATAGTACAGTATACCGCGTTGATCCCACCATATGCACAGTAAGACCTTCTTCCGTGGATGTTTGGTTTTGCGGTCGAAGTTGTTGTTTCACCAGGACTAACCCACGATTTCTTCGCTTCGGATTGTCGTAGTACACCCACTTTCATCGCCAGTTATGATGCGGTGTAAAAAAGACTTTCTTTGGAATCGGTCCAACAAGATTTGTGAAGTTGTTTTTCTCTGCTCTTTGTTGCGTTCTGAGAGCTCATAGGGGATCCATTTTCCTTCCTTTTGAATCTTCCCATTGCCTTCAATCGAATAGAAATTGCTTTTGGGTGACGCTGAGAGATGCCGCGAGCTGTTCTTGCGTTTGAGCCGAATCTTGATCCAACAAAGCCTGAAGTTCTTCGTCTTCGAACTTTTTTGGCTGTCCTGGTCGATCTTTGTCCTTAACGTCAAAATCACCCGATTTGAAACGCTGAAACCATTCTTGGCAGGTTCTTATGGATGGAGCAGCATCCCCGTAAGCTTGGGCAAGCATTTGGTGCGCGTCAGTGGCTTTCTTCTTGAGATGAAAAAAGGAAAAGGAGAGCTTCCTGCAAATGGCGTTTTTCCGGCACAAAAGTTGACATATTCTGAAACTAAAATAATACTTTTTTATAAGGTACGTGAAGCAAGTTATATATCAATAGAAAGCTGATAATACAGTGAGCATTATAACATAAAATTCGTTATAAAAAAATAATTTTATTTTTTACAAAGTATCAATAACAACAAAAAAACGCGGAAATTAACTTCTAGACCCTAATATTTTTGGTCCACTCTGTGAGTTGAGTTAACTGTTGTTAATCATCTTCCTTCCAGTGATGAGGGATCGCATAAACAATCATCCGATAGACGTACCACGTCGGGTTCCTCCTTTCCCAGGCGCTGCTATTGCTTTCGAGCCTTCCGCAAATATCAGGGGTAGTGTGCAGTTGATCAGAACGGATCGAGGTATTGATTATTTTTCTCCAATTCTAACACTCATCCAGAGAAGTTTGTTGAATTGTTGTCTGGATGGGCTTACATTTCAGCCCTAAGCCTGCCTATTGTCTCACATCCCACAGAAAGGCGTGATGTGCCGCCTAATACCCAAGCTATGCTCGTTCGCAGTGCTGATGGAGTGTTTCTACGACTCAGCAATGGATTACTTCTCAACGCTCAGAATTCCATATTTGATCCAGGTATTTCTCAAACAACAGATTCCCTGCAGTGTTGTCTTTTTCGACCCCGTGATTCGTCGTAACTGTGATTAGAGAGGAGTTATTGTCTGGAAATTATCATTGGGTGGCGTACAGGTGTCTTGGGGTTCTGTGCCAGGTTGTTCATGCTGAATTCAACGCGGCACGCGGGGACTGATAAGGAGAGAGCGTAAACACGATTTTGAACACATCCAGAAACGGTTCCGTCGTAAATGACATACACCCCCCCCCCCTTAGAAACAAGATCCATGCTGCATCAGATTTCGGAAAGTAGCCGACCGAGAATTTCGAACGGTTATTTGAAAGCGATTGGGGCATCAAGCGAAAAAATTTTATTCCAGAATCACGTTTCCTACACAGGGTTCGGCGCGGGTGTGGGCCCCCACAGGGGGGTCTGAGCTCCGGAGGGTTGGAAGCGGGTGGTCTGATCTTTGGACGAAGGCCAATCGAACCAACGTGTTTGTGAGTAAAAATCGCCAGGAGCAGTTTTTCACCTAGATTTCAAATATAGATTGTGATCTAACTTAAAGGCTGATTTGCGAGTCGCGGAGTTCAATTAGGAAGTTTAGGGTGAAGTAAAGGTCTTTTCAGAATAAAATTCAAGACATGAATCCTCCATGTAAAAAGTTTAAAGCAGTTTCACTACTAAATGCTAAATGATTTCTGCAAATGATTTCTATGAGTCACGAGAGTTGATATTTGAGTTGAGCGGGGTCGATTCACCCTAAATACTCATTTTTACCATCTCAGATGAACGCTGAAGGGCGCTACACTGTATGGGCCCACACCTTTCTCAGGTGTGGTCCCGCCAGAAGTCGTCAATTTTGAGAACTAGGAGTCATGAGAGTAGGATATTTGAGTCCAGCGTGGTCGATTTACCCTGGTTTCAAACTTTCATCATCTCAGAGTGACGCTGAATACCGCTACATCTTCTTCTTCTTTGCAGCCACGGAGAGGGGTCCCGTCGCAGGTTCAGAAACTCGGCTACTAGCGTTGGGTTCATCCACAAATTCATTGTCGTCAATGTAGTCGATCTCATCGGGCAGTTGAACAGGTGTGCAGTAGTATGACCTTGACCACCGCAATCTGGGCACTCGTCAGGTTTGCTGTTATCGATCCTATGCAGATATGACATCAGCATGGGGGAATGTCCATAGCGTAACGAGGCAAGGGTGCACCTCAGGGCTGTGCGTAACTGGATTTTGTAATTTCGTAAATCGTAAATCGTAATTTTCCAAATTCCTCGTAATTCGTAAATCGTAATTCGTAATTCGTAACTGATAATTAGAAGTAAGCCCACACATAACCCAAACCTCATTCCATGTGTAAACACCTAAGAATTCCAGGGGTCATATGCATGAACGTTTAAAATGGGGTTAGGCTAGCTTATCGGTCGTCATCATCTTAGAAAGCACTCTTTCCAATACTTTTGGGGTGATAACGAGTGATAAGCTAGCCTAACCCATTTGTAACGTTCATGCATACGACCCCAGATGAGGTGTTTCCATATCGGAGACGGTTTGAGATTGTGTTTCAAAATAACACTGTTTTGAGCCGTACATGAAAAAAATTATTATACATACGCGGGATATAAACGACTTCAGTAGACAACATTGAAACGCGAGTTGACAATTGAAATTGAAACAAAGTTGAAATTGAAACTTGAATAGTGTTTTCAGGTCAGAAATTTTTTTCCCGGTCCTTCAGCAAATTTTAAATTTACGAAATACCAGTTTTTTGCTTGTAACTTTTGAATCGCTGAAGATGGATGCGTGGTGATGATCGTTTTTTGAAATCTCCGTGAATTTGTACAATGAAGTGCACATTGGGTTTCAACCTTTATTTTTTCAATAGGCCAGCCAGGTCTTTAGAATCAAACCTCATATTTAATTTCTATATCGGGGTGGAATTTCTGTCCGCAGTTGCAGACGACCGCTTCTGCAGCCTGCAGCTTAAAGGCACAGTACACCCTCAGACATGAATTTTGAGATTTTCATGTAATTGTGTAGAAGACCCCTCCTGTATAACACGTGCCAAATGCCAGATCTCATTTGCTCCAAATAAGCGAGATATAAGCGACCACTACAGGCCCGACCCCCTTCGCTCACAACCACATGCCCAACCCCCAACAGATTTTCGAAATCGATAGCGGCTCGATGGATGGATGAATTCCAACAAGTCGTCGTTGTTCAGTCCATTACCGGACTGTCTCCATATCCTAGCTTTTTCTCACGCAAAGATTGCGAATGTAGAGAAATAAAGGCCCTTAGACAACTCGTCCACCAATTCTTCACCCTCAAAATCTAGGCATCTTTGAAGAGCCATGACACTGTTCAAAAGGGGTCTCGGACGATTTCAGAGGCACCACTGTAATCAGCGTGTGACTCTCTCCAAGATAAGCATAAAATCTGACAATTTATTTCCTGGGGGTCCTGTGTCTTTATAGGCAGTGTCCACGATATAGATCGTTCGTGTGTTTTACCGCCTATCTTGGAAACGGTCCTATGCTGATTCCAATAATGTCTCTGAAATCGTAGAAGACCTCCTGGGAACGGAGTTATAGTCCCTCAAACATTGAGCTAGGGAAGCATGGTGGACGAGTTGTCCGAGGCTTGTAACTTCCGTAACTGTATGCGAGCAGACCTGGGTAAAGAGAGAAGTTGAGAATGAAGGGAGAAACGGGGCTGCTGATCGAAAACCATCGCTCATCCCACGATCTCGAGTTTTCATCTGTTCACGTCGGAATGCGAGCATTGCGCTTTTGGGGTTTGCTTTGCGCTCGAAGTGGCAATTTCGGGCTCTTTTGGGGCTCTTCCTGGCTCGTTTTCATGCGCTCTTTCGACGTCGACGTTACAGTTTGCTTCTCAACTATCCAATCCGAGTGAAAACTGTAACACATTTTCTAATCGTGAGCACTGCCTTTAAGCATTATCGTGCTTGGACCTCGTGGTCCCAGCATGATTCCGCTTGCGTTTCGTGTTGCAACAGCGGTTGCCTCCAACTGCGCACCGGAATTTCGCTCTGATATACAGTAGCTCCACCAAATGTCTGCGTCTCCAGTGTTCACCATGGGGGTGGCCACTGACAGAAGCGGAACGGTCGATCACACTTGGATTTCGTTATCAGCATTTGTATTTCGCCATGTCCGACCTACAGGTGACTACGCCCGGCTGGGAATGCCAGGGTAAGGTTGCATCGAAAATTAAAATCTGGAAGAATAATCAAATATCAGGAATGTGAAAGAAGTGGTAAATTCGTCTACACCCTAGACAACAAACTCACATTGTTCCCTCAACCACATTTTCACGATTTGTTACGATTTGTTACGATTCGTTACGATTTAAGGCCGAAATTTCGTAAATCGTAAATCGTAAAAAAATTTCCAAAAACGCCCGTAATTCGTAAATCGTAATTCGTAATTCGTAATTACGCACAGCCCTGGTGCACCTGGCACGCCTGCCAAGTTCCATCTCGGTCTCGCTAACCTTCGGAGGTACGACTTCCAGGATGGAGTTTATGGCAACTCTGTTCAAGTGTTCCTTCACGAATTGGGTATGCTCCGCGCGCAAGTGACGGAGGCGTTCTTGTTGTGCTTCGGTCCATCTCTGCACATCTTTTTTCGAGGGAGCATCGGCGAACGGCTTTGTGATACATCTTTCTCTGACTGGGTTTAGTACTCTTCGCGACGGATGATTTGGCTGCCTAACGATGTTAATGCTGCCGAGATGTCGTACGTTCGTGCCGTGGCCTTGTGGAGGAAGCAACATCAACTCCGTGCAAACGGACATCAACCCCTCCACGAAGAGAGTTTTCGCTATGGGTGAGATGCTGGCTGGCTTCAGCTCTCCTAAGGATTCTCCTACAAAGGGCCGGCGTGGAGAGGAATCCTGGACCCGCTCAGAAGTACCCATGCGCCACGTGCGGCAAGGATGTCACATGGTGTAAAACAAGCGTCCAGTGCTTCGGATGCCAAAGGTGGGTGCATCTCTTCTGTTCGGTTCTCAGTTCTGTGAGGCATCATAACTCTGCTTTTCGCTGTGTTCTATGCTCCTCACCTTCCAACTCTGATTCCTCTACCTCCAATCGCCCACTTTCTATTCTACATATACGTCTCAATGGCCTTCGTGCCTAACTATCTGAGCTCTCTCTCTTTGCTCGTACTCACCACCCAGATGTTATACCCTGTCCCAAACGAGATGGCAAGCCTAGAGTCCAAAGAAGCAGCGCGCCGCCCTCTGCGTCTCTGACATCATCAGTGACCTGAAGCCTCTGGATCGATGTTAAAGTTGTCTGAGACACTATAGAGACTGCAACCAAACAGTGAAGTGAAATAATCGTCTCAGACAAGTTAGAACAGCTCGGTTGTATCGAGTTTACGGTGAAATCGACGGGATAGACGACTCTGTGTGCTCCGACCTGTTATCCATATCCTGAAAAAACTTTTCCTGATACGTAAATAACAAAATATGCATCTAGAGTGAATATCGCGAGCATTTCGAGAAAAAAGAACGCAAAAGAGCATTGGAGTGTGTAAGAAAATGAAGTGAGAAAGTTGAAAAACGTCAGAAAATACTAAAATGTCAGAGACGCAGAGGGCGGCGCGCTTGTTGCGAATCGGTGGTTGTTTACCCCGGGTCCGACGTCATAATGACGTCAGTCCCGTGGGAAACGTCCAGTGGACTAACAACTAGGATGATGCGACCTGAACTAAATACCCTAGCAAATGACATACTGCAATACGCGGATGTTACTACAACATTACCGCATTCTAGAATGGACACCCGATGTCCCCAACTTGGGACTCACTGTACTAATCAATATGCACTCAGACTGTAGTATGAGAGCAAAATGTACCCTTCTTGCTTACACAACAGTACACCGCTAATTTAGATAATTTATACTCTATATATATATATATATATATATATATATATATATATTACGATGAGAGGAGGAAATATATGATAAGATAAAACAACAATAGTTCATAGTAAGGACCACATACGACCGGAGGAAACCACTGAATTAGCAGAAGAAGACAAACAGGGAATACGGCCGATTAACCGTTCATCAACCTCGCTCATCGCGAGCAGCTGCATTAAAGAAATGAATGGTAATGTTCCAAAGGCCCTAAGGCCCCACAGCGATGCTCTGTACTAGTGACGGAAAAGGAGGTAATCAACAAAAGGAAGAGCAGCCGCACCGGGCCGTGGCAGGAGAGTCGAATCAATATTTTAGGCCACTCGAACCAATCCGGCGTGGGCGGCGCTCACGTACTGTACTGCCGACATTCGCTGTGGGACCGACCGCGCCCGGGCCCTCGTAGGAGCGAAGCATCGCGCTTTCGCGACACTCCCGCCCCGAAAAGAATGAGTATAAACGAGGACCCGAATGGGCATAAGGTAGCGGCGGGGAGGAGCCTAACTACCCGTGCAGTCGGTGCTGCCCTGGACCTATTGGGCCTAGTGCCCCTAGATGCAGCTGGGTCGCGAGTGCCAATTGATGCACGGCTACCAGCCTGAAGTTTTGAATAATAGATAATAGAGAAAAAGGGGGTAATTTAGGTGGTTTTCTCCGTACTGTAATATCTGGTCCGAACCCTATGACCTACTGCTTCCCATGATCTCCTGGGCTAATCTGAGATCAACCATGTAGATCATATGAGGTTAATATACCGGTGATTAATGGAAATACGCGTAAATGTGATTGAATGAGCATATGCCTTAGGTAAGAATGTGAGCAATAATACAACAACAAAAAAAAGGGAAAACAAAAAACGAAACAAGAATAAACTATCAACAACACCAATAATAATAAGTATTTACATATGTACAAAACGAGATCACTGCAATATCGAGCAACCATCAACCATCAACCACCAGACGACCATTCACTACACCAGCAACACGCACACTCCCCACCGCCACTGCTAGCACAACCAGGTCTGCAACATAATGCGTCTTTCTGCACTAGACAAGCTCACGGAAACGGCGGAGCGCCCGGCACAGTTCACGGATTACCTTAAACCTACCTGACCGATCGCTCACTTATCTCAGCCCGCTGCAGTCGGACTGACCGTTACTCGATCTTACGAGCGAGTCTAGAGTATGTATCAGGCACAAGAAATACGCCCGAAAAAACCTAGTAAAAGCTAGCCCGCAAAAACATGTGCGATCAAACTTACCTGTAGTATCGGCTCCGACGCTGTTCGATGCTGATTGGCGACGGATCTTGATAGGACAACGGCGATGGAAAGCTAGAAGTTGCATGGGCCTATCTGAAGCAACCGGTTACTAAAGACAGAACCCAACAAGCAACTAACCTGCGATTGTCTTTACAGTGATCTGTATTAGTGTCTGCGCCGGCAGCTGCTAGCACGCTGCGATGTTAAGGCGGTGCAGAAAAGAAACGAGTATGGGCCTTACAAAAGGAAGGAATTTTAACGCGCGCGGAGTAAGCAAAAGAGTGGCCCTGAACCAAAAACACATGAAAAAACGCGCGGTAATCATGCAAGTGCCACCTCTTGCTGCCCTTTCGGACTCTTTGGCTGTTATCCCGCCTTCCGCCACCCCGGCGCCGGACTCCGCCAATGCGGAAGTGGACAGATGTCCAGCCTCCGGGGGGACGAAAGAAGAAGGGCCAACCAAAGAAGGGGAGCTAAAGGGGGCACCAAACACTGCATTAGTGCGGAAGTTGCATAAGAAGAGATCCGGTGGACGATCGCGGATCTCCCAGCGGGTGGAGGTCCACAAGAGCCACGTTGGAGTACTCATCTGCAACTGGAATACGTACAGTGTTGGAGTAGCCATGATGCCACTTGCGCAACGACTGGATACATGGATTAAGAGTTTCTTCAAGGTCAGTGGGCAGGTGGCTCGCCGTGCGGACCATGCACTGCTGACCACGAGCCCCGATCGTAGATCGGTGCTGAAGCAACACATGCTCCATCTGGTACGCGTGCAGGATGCGAATGACGTTAGTCACCTGATCCACCGCCCTCGAAGAACTCCCGTAAGAGTCGTTGCTGTAAGTGACTGAAATACCTTGGGAATGAAGTAGTTGTTTGAAAGAATTAGTCTCCGAAATCCTCTTAGCCGACTCTGGACCAATCAGCTGGAATAGCTGATCCCGAAGGACCGACATGGACAAGATGCCATCGTTCAGTTCGTTCGAGAACCCTACCAGCCGATTGAAACTGAGTTCCCGTGGGTCGCCCGTGATGAGGTAGACCACGGCTAAATGAGATCTACGGAGAAGATTCTTAGAAAAGGAATCAAGTTTCTGAAGTAGATGTACTGCAGTAACAACTGGACTGAGTATATTTTGCCTGCGAGGCACTCCCACTGAATATGGGGGTGTCGCGTCGGCCTGGTCTGCAGTAGGCGGAGCAATGTGCAACTGCTGTAAAGAGAATGAAAGAGAAGCATTAAATCCACGACGAATGCGTGGGGTACCTCTACTTCCTCTGGAATATCCTCTTCTTCCAGATCCTTGTTGCACATGTGGTCCGCGGGTGGGCTCGTCCTTGTTGTCGACCATCGCTTTGGATACGCACATCTTGAATGGCAAATCACTGAAAATGAATTTGCACTAAAATATACGATAACACCACGATAGACGACGACGAAACGAGCGTGTATTATAAATGAATGCTGATTTAGATGGAATAAAGTAGTACAGAGGCTGTACTGGTATATTATAGAAGGTGTGTAATAGAAGAAGGAGTCTGTATAGACAGACTACTTCAAATGAACGAAGTAGGAAGTATAAGTGAAATAGGAATATTGTGCGAAATTAGACCAAATGGGATAGAGATGGTGGTAAATGAGTGGCTTGGAGAAGAAATACAAAAGGAATGGATGAAAATGTTCAAATTTAAAGGCAATTACAAGGAGATTGCGTCGGAATGACGCGAAAATAAGAATTTCGCATTTGTGACGTCACCCATCGATGCCACTCACGTGATTATGCGCCATCGTGGCGGGACCCAACAGTCAAACTGCACAAACTGCGAAGGTACTGTACTATTTTGAAAGGGGGTTTTTGATGAAAACTTTGATAGAAGGGAAGAAAGTCGATATAGGGAAAAAGAAAGAAGAGAGATTTATTGAAGATGGAGACATTTTATAGGATTTTTGATCGAAATCACTATTTACCACCAGAGAAAGGAATTTTTTACTGTAATACAGGATTTGGTCTAATAAAGCTGTCTTGATGCAAAACACGTAGGATGTTAAAACGTGTATAATCAAGATGTATTAAAAATGGAATAGAGGTCTTGAAATACGACTGGAAACATGGTTAAATAACGGTAAATAACAGGTAGAAAAAAAATGGTACTAAACTATAAGAAACTACGGAATTTATGAGAAAGAAGCGAAACTACTATGTTAGCGGAATCTAGAGAGGAAAGAAAACTAAGGAAGAACTACAACTACTGTTAGTGACTACGGGATGGAAAATGACGCTCATCTGCTGTCCATCCTCTTGACCTTGCGAGGAGGTTGGACTCGTGATGGCTCCGGGGGCGACGACCTCTTCCTCAGTGACTGCTCGTCGACAGCAGTAACTTCCATCGGGACCAATTGATTGATAGAGCGATCTAAAATTTTATTACAACCTGTTCTTACCTTTACTGACCGGAGTCTTCCGTCGTTGGAGTTGTTGAGCTCCAGAATAAGACCTAATGGCCAGTTAGCTCTGGCTGTGTTATCCTGTTTAATGAGAACAACTTCTCCGGCGGATGGCCAGGCTCGAGCCCCGTGCTTTTTAGAGGAATCGAAGCGATTTCTCTCTGCAAGGGCCTGGAGATAGTCCTTGCGCCAAGTCTCCCAGAAGAATTCTAGGGACTCTTTGAGAAGTCTGTAATAATCCATGAGACTTTCATGGGAATCTGCAATATTGCTGAGTGGATCAGCACTGGATAATGAATTAGGGTCATTTATATGACCGAGACGGAACTGAGGATTAATGAGGTCAATTGGACGCAACACTAAAGTCTCATCCGCCGTTGTAGTAACTACTGGGGTAATAGGACGTGTATTAAGAGTAGCCTCAATCTCGAATAGGAGAGTCTCAAGATTCCACAAGTCGAAGTTCTGTCGGCACACAGTCTTTTTTAAGGCTGATTTTACCGAACCAACCAAACGCTCGTAGAACCCGCCTTTCCATGGGGAAAGAGGCGTGATAAACTCCCATTTGAGGTGAGCTTGTGTAGTAAAATTCTGAATTAGAGAGTCTTCTTCTAATGCGGTCAGCTCATTGGTCAGGATTTCCTTCCCTAGCTTGAAAGTGGGCGCATTGTCGCTCAGGACTTGGTCCGGAGCTCCTCTGCGTGCCATAAACCTTCGGAACGCGAGAAGAATTTGAGCGGCCGTGTTGTCCACGACCATCTCAAGGTGCAAGGCGCAGGTCGCCATGCATGTAAAAATGCAAACCCACACCTTACGGTCCTGACCTTGCTCTGAACGCACTGAAAGGGGTCCAAAGTAGTCCAGACCGACGTTTTGGAATGGGCGACTTCGGGTGACTCGCTCCTGTGGTAATTCTGGGCTATCTGGGTATGAGTAGAATCGTCCTAGATGACGTTTACATGTAGTACATTTAGATAAGACTGAAGTAACTACCTGCCGTGCTTTTGGGATCAGGTAGTATCTACGAAGGGCGGAAAGAACGTGGGAAGTCCCGGCGTGGAACAGCTTATGATGGTAGTGAGAAATTACCATCTTCAGAAGTGGGTGTCCTGGCAGCAAAATTATGGGATTTTTTGCTGAGGATGCCAAATCCGAATGAGCCATTCGCATAACACCGTGAAAATTCCATATTCGTCCCGGACCTTTCGTAGATTCTGATATCTGTGATCTTGTATTATCTGAGCTCCTTCTCGCTGTTGTTCGCGATATAAAAGGAGCTCAGCCGACTTTAGGTCGATTGTAGTAATATTTGCTGAAATACTAACCCTATCTAAAATGGGGTGAGGGTTTGTCTGACGGTCTGCGTGTCTCTCTTGTGCCATGGAATGTAATTTCCTGACGTATTTGAGCACGTAAGCCGTCACGCGAACCAGCTTGGAGAATGTATTAGTACTGTTAAAGGGTATAAAGGAAGTATAGGGTTCTGTTATAGCTGTAGTGATGGATTTGAATTCCACCTGTAACTCCTTGGTGGAGGGTGGATCCGAAGTAAAATCCATCTCTGCGTTAGGCCATCGAGATGGCGGAGTAATAATATATTTTGGACCATGCCACCAAATATGGTCCACGATTTCTGAGGCTGTTAGGCCTCTGGTGGCGCAATCTGCTGGATTGCTGTTTGTATTAACGTAATAGAACCGAGCTGAAATCTTCGCTCCCTTAAGTTCGCGAAGTCCTTCCTGGATGAACTTCACTCGATTATGGACGAAGGTTTTCAGGGGTTTTTTTGGAATATATCCAATACAGAGCGATCTGTGAATCGGATAATAACTGAACTGAATTAATGGGGACTGTCAATTGTTTTCGAAGGAAACGTACCATTCTGACCGCTAAACCTGCTGCCATCAACTCAAGACGAGGCATGGTAACCTTTTCTTGAGGTGCCAACTTGCTTTTGGAAAAGATCAAGTTGCTGAATGGGGGTCTGCGGGATGGTCTGCATACCAGGTATGCAACCGCCGCGTACGCCCTTTCAGAGGCATCTGAGAATACGACCAAGTCGTATTTCCACTCAGAGGTTGAGCCGACAAAACGCGGCACCTTTCCAACGAAGCCATTGATATCCTGGACGATTTGTTGCCACTGTGTTGCCGCAACTTCATCCAGGGGCGCGTCCCACGATAGACCTTTGCGCCATAGATCCTGTATAAAGATTTTCGCCTTGACGAAAAGTGGATTAAGTAGACCCAAGGGATCGAAGGTAGACGCGAAAGCCTTTAAGGCTGCGCGCTTTGTTGCTACCCTCTGTACTAAATTTTTTGTAGGCACGTGTAACGTGCCTATTGAATTATCCCACTGGAGACCCAGTAGTTTAACTGGAAGGTTTGTCCTTTTCATACGGTCTGCGGGCGGTATCGCAGCCATTACTCCGTTGCTATTGGATACGAACTCCCTTAGGTTCATACCCATAGCGTCGAAGATTTCCTTGCACTGCCTTTGCTTCGCCGTTCCCTCGGCGACATGGTTGGCGCCGATGAGAACATTGTCGCACATAGGTGTTGGCAAGGATCTCGTCGCGGAGCTGGTTGTTACGATCGCGCTCGAGAGCGTACTTAATGGACATACTGAGTAAAAAGGGTGAGGCATCAACCCCAAATAGAATACGTGTAAAACGGAGAACGCGAAGGTTGTCTCTGGAGGGTCCCTTATTTGGATCCTTAAGCCAGAGGAACCTCGTGACATCCCTCTGGTCCTCTTGAAGACGGACCTGTTGGAATGCCTTTTCCACGTCTGCTGTGATAAGAAGTGGAGTAAGTCGCGCACGTAACAATGTACCAGAAAGATCTGGTAGCATTGTGGGTCCTTGATGCAGGCAATCGTTAAGACTAGGGACGTCCTTGCGATGGCTCGAAGCATCAAAAACAATGCGCAACTTTGTAGTAGTGCTGTCTTCTTTGAAGACAGCCTGGTGAGGAATGTAATATATTTTTCGTCCAGGAGGGTGGAGTTCCGATACGTCCTCTATGATTCCTGACCGCAACTGCTGCTCAAATGTGCTGCAATAATTCTCCCAATGTTTGGGATTATAGCGGAGCTTAGCATATTGCTGCTCCAACCTGCGTAGCGCGAGAGCTTTGTTGTCAGGAAGGTGGGGATGATCGGACTTCCAAGGGAACTGGACGTGTATTAAGCCATTTTGGCATTGTACTGTGTTGTAAAACTGCTGAATTACTTCCGTATCAGTCGTATCGGATTGGTCCGTAGCACCAACCGACTCTAGCCCAAGAAATTTGAGGATCATGTGATCCGTATCGTCCTCAGACTTGGTACCTCCTGCGGGTTGCGTAGACACCGCCGTGGAGTGTACACGGGAAGGTGGTGACTCACGAAGACCCGATACGACAGGACCAAGTCGTGTATTAGACTTGACGAGGCCCGACGGAAGCTGATGGCTTGTATTAAATCCTACCACCTCCCAATAATAATCCATCCCTATGAGAACGTCAACTGGGGCGTCTTTATTATGAGTGGAATTAGAGGGTGGGTGGTTGGGATCTGTAACTGAAGTAGACGGCACGGATGTGATTACCTTGCGAGTCCATAACTGGAGATGCATAGGTGTGCCGTACGACTGATTACGGAGTGTAACCGTTGTCTCGTAAGAGTTTTCGGTGTGCCTGTGCCCACCGAATGTAATAGCTGTTACTGGCTTAGGATTCGTTTGGCGTAAGCCTAGCGAATCTGCAATATCTTTACGAATGTAGCTGTGCTGAGAACCGCTATCCAAGAAAATATTTAGCAGTTGATCAGCACCTGTGTTGTAATTATGAGTGAGAGCGCGGAAGATCATTAATCGAGGATATTCACCCGAGGACGAAGACTTGCAAACCGCGGTCTTGACCGCCGGTTCGTCGTGAGTGATCGTCCGAACAGTGTTCGAATACGACACTGTCTCTTCGGCTTCATATTCAACGATGTCGAGGTCGTCCGGGCCATCATCCTCATATTCTGAAACAATGGCTGCATTACGACTGGTATGTGAGCGTTCAGAACTATGCCTGAACGCGGTTTGAGGGTACGGGGAGGGGCTCCGTCCTCTGGAATACTGCCTAGACCGATTGGGCACCTGATTATGCTGTGATCTACCCGAGTTCGAGTGTCTGCCCGCTGAATTGTGTCGTGGGCCTGTGCCCGACGACTTTCGCTGGGCAGACGCTCTACTCGAGGAGCGTCCTCGTGATGGCGTGCGTGACCTATCCTGCCGATGTGGCATCTCTGTTAGGTAACAGAGGGCTGCATGATGATTGCGGCCACAAATGTGACAGGATGGTGCACTGCAAGTGTGACTGAGATGACCTGGATTCAAACATCTCCAACAACGATTGAGCTCTAAAATCCGGTCTCTCCTGTCCCGCACCTCAGAATACTCCTTGCATTTGCGTGCGTTGTGGCCTGTTCGGAAACAGAACGGACAGCGACGCTCTTGGGAATATTGCGCACTGCGGTTGGGTGATCGGAAGTTTGAATTACGTGAAGATGTATTATGTGCGCCGCGCGCAGGTGAGCGTGAGCGCGGTTTAGTCTGTGATACTGAAGTATGTGAGAAAAGGGACGATTGTGGGTCGGTGTCTTCCATCACTTCGAACTGGTCAATGACTTGATCCAGTGCTCGAAGCAATTCTTCCACCGTCCAACCGTCGTTCCTTCTGCGAAGCTCTCCAACCTTTTCCCTCGTGCGTGGAGGGAACTTGGCTCGAATGTTGCGCGTGGTACCGGTTGAACCGGGGTGCTCTCCTCGCTGTCTTAACTGCATCCAAATAGCCTTGATTTTAGCCAGCGTGATACGCTGGGCTATCTGAAGAATTGAGGAGGAGCGTTAGCTCGTCCCACAACCTGTTGCGGACTATGTCCGGTCTGTTACATGTACTATGCAACAAAGTGATAGCTACCATATAGTTCTCGTCCGAGAGTTCAATAGCGGAGACAAGATCCTTGGCGTTTCCGTTGAGCTTGCTTTTCAAGTGGAGAAACTTGATAGCATTTGGCACGTTGATGTTATTGTGCACAACGCAAGAGAATAATTCCCAAAATTGGGAGAAGGCAGTCATGTCTCCGTCGAAGTCTGGGATGTGCAACTCTGGCAGCTTCGCAAATTGTTGCGGGGCTGGACTACAATACTGGTAAGGAACTGTGTTGTAAGAATTTTAATTGACTGGTGCTGCATTATAATTGCAGCCCTGCATGCCACCGCATGGCATGGGATACGCCTGAGCCGGGCGACCGGGGGGGGGTCGCCCGAAGCTGGTGCATTCCACGCAGCCCCGAGCGGCTCACCCGCAGGTGCGCCGCCTCCGGACTGCTGCTGCACGGTGGAATGCAGAACCGAATCGTCAGCCACACCAGAAGAATTAACACGCGATCCAGACTTTAACGTATTGATTGAATTACAAGCTGAATTATCAGGGAGAGGAACGACCAGCTGCGAGAACGCTGCTTCCATTCCTCCGATGAGGTCGTCGGCCTGGCGGATGAGGTCGTCCGCCTCAGTGGTTGCCCAATGGTGCTCAACCTCACCCTCCACGACGGCTTCCCATCCCGACGCATCTCACAAATATTGTTCTGAGCGAGCGTCAGCCTGTCCCTGAGGGTTGCAATAGCCTTGGTAAAATCCATAATGGAACCAAGGAGCGCTTTTTTGCGCTCTGAAATAAAAATGATTCGATCACCTACCTGACGGTCCGGGTCCAGCCGCTCTAGCATCGTGCGATCGAACGTGCCCAATTTTTCCTTGAGCGCGTTGGCCGCCTTCGTCATCATACCTTTGTATTGACCCATTTCCGACATCGTAGCAACAGCAGGATAACTGTCAGTAGAATACCAATTCCCAATTCGATCTCTGAAATGAAGGCTGACCCGCGATGGGTCTTAAAACGTGGTATTCGACAGGTCATACGAGGTGTACAGTGATAAATATGTGATGAAATATATACTACGATACGCCAAATGACGCAAAATCCGAAATTACGATTTTGGACAGAAAATGAGAATTTACGATTTTGGAGAGGAAATACGAAAATACGATTTTGATGAGAAACTGCATATAAATGGAGAGAATACGAGATAGATATGGTGAAAAACTACTGTGTTGATAGGAATGAAGGAATAGTAGCACGTGTATGCAAGAAGGGTGGGATAAATGAGAGAAAATTATTGATTTGAGAGAGTCCGAGTGCGATATCGATCCGACATGATTCCCTACAACCAGACACCGAGTGCTGCAGTAAATATGCGATGACGTAATACTGTATGAGAGTGCAACAACCCGTAATATTACCAAGACTGCATAACTGCATTAAGTACAAGTGGCGCACCAGCTGGTTCAGGATTAGGCGGAAGGGAGTGGGTCCCCGTACAGACCACTGGCGATCCAAGATCGAATACCGTCCAAAAACCGGGCTCGGCATCGCTTTTCACTACTCACCAACCGCCTCCATCCCCCACCGGTACGTCCCCCTGGGCCTATTCCGGGTGCGAGTCCGTCTGCCTAGGGTGGATACGCTTCCGGCGACTGCTAGCCACAATCACAGCCACTTTCCACGTATCCCAGGCGAACCGCCCCAGGGGTATGTAAGTTGTCTGTAGTAATTAACAGGTTGCACACTCTAATTTGCTGTAATAACCCTAGATGTTAAAACCCGCCCAAAATGGGAAGACTGAGGGTTACTAATGGGTGATTTAGCATGGAAATTTTAGCCGTATGCACCATGTTGCGAATCGGTGGTTGTTTACCCCGGGTCCGACGTCATAATGACGTCAGTCCCGTGGGAAACGTCCAGTGGACTAACAACTAGGATGATGCGACCTGAACTAAATACCCTAGCAAATGACATACTGCAATACGCGGATGTTACTACAACATTACCGCATTCTAAAATGGACACCCGATGTCCCCAACTTGGGACTCACTGTACTAATCAATATGCACTCAGACTGTAGTATGAGAGCAAAATGTACCCTTCTTGCTTACACAACAGTACACCGCTAATTTAGATAATTTATACTCTATATATATATATATATATATATATATATATATATATATATATATATATATATATATATATATATATATATATATATATATATATATATATATATATATATATTAGGTCTAGAAGTTAATTTCCAAGTTTTTTACGCTTTTACACTATTGAAAACTGGACATACTTAAACAAAAATTTTTATTCAAAATAATTTCCGTCATTAATAAAAACCATTTCCGAGAGTTTGGGTAACTTATGGATTCCATCATAATAAAATTTTTCTGGTTTGGCCTCCACCCATTCATCGAGCCATTTTTTGACATCTTGACGATCTTGAAAGCGCTGCTCCGCAGACCATGCGCCATTGACCGGAAAAGGTGATAATCCGACGGGGCGATGTCTGGAGAGTACGGCGGGTGCGGTAAGACTTCCCATTTGAACTCTTTTTAGCGTATCCTTTACCGTTCGAGCAACATGAGGTCGAGCGTTATCATGAAGCAATATGGCTTTTTCGTGTCGACTCGCCCATTCTGGTCTCTTTGCTTCGATTTCATGCCGCAATTGCGCTAGTTGATGTTGATAGCGATTCGCAGTAACTGTTTCGCCAGGTTGAAGAAGTTCATAGTACAGTATACCGCGTTGATCCCACCATATGCACAGTAAGACCTTCTTCCCGTGGATGTTTGGTTTTGCGGTCGAAGTTGTTGTTTCACCAGGACTAACCCACGATTTTCTTTCGCTTCGGATTGTCGTAGTACACCCACTTTTCATCGCCAGTTATGATGCGGTGTAAAAAGACTTTCTTTGGAATCGGTCCAACAAGATTTGTGAAGTTGTTTTCTCTGCTCTTTGTTGCGTTCTGAGAGCTCATAGGGGATCCATTTTCCTTCCTTTTGAATCTTCCCCATTGCCTTCAATCGAATAGAAATTGCTTTTTGGGTGACGCCGAGAGATGCCGCGAGCTGTTCTTGCGTTTGAGCCGAATCTTGATCCAACAAAGCCTGAAGTTCTTCGTCTTCGAACGTCCTGGTCGATCTTTGTCCTTAACGTCAAAATCACCCGATTTGAAACGCTGAAACCATTCTTGGCAGGTTCTTATGGATGGAGCAGCATCCCCGTAAGCTTGGGCAAGCATTTGGTGCGCGTCAGTGGCTTTCTTCTTGAGATGAAAAAGGAAAGGAGAGCTTCCCTGCAAATGGCGTTTTTCCGGCACAAAAGTTGACATATTCTGAAACTAAAATAATACTTTTTTATAAGGTACGTGAAGCAAGTTATATATCAATAGAAAGCTGATAATACAGTGAGCATTATAACATAAAATTCGTTATATAAAAATAATTTTATTTTTTACAAAATATCAATAACAACAAAAACGCGGAAATTAACTTCTTGTCCTAATATATATATATATATATATATATATATATATATTACGATGAGAGGAGGAAATATATGATAAGATAAAACAACAGTAGTTCATAGTAAGGACCACATACGACCGGAGGAAACCACTGAATTAGCAGAAGAAGACAAACAGGGAATACGGCCGATTAACCGTTCATCAACCTCGCTCATCGCGAGCAGCTGCATTAAAGAGATGAATGGTAATGTTCTAAAGGCCCTAAGGCCCCACAGCGATGCTCTGTACTAGTGACGGAAAAGGAGGTAATCAACAAAAGGAAGAGCAGCCGCACCGGGCCGTGGCAGGAGAGTCGAATCAATATTTTAGGCCACTCGAACCAATCCGGCGTGGGCGGCGCTCACGTACTGTACTGCCGACATTCGCTGTGGGACCGACCGCGCCCGGGCCCTTTTAGGAGCGAAGCATCGCGCTTTCGCGACAGCGCTGCTTCTTCGGGCTCTACGCTTGCCATCTCATTTGGGACTGGGTATATCATGGTTCAGGAAACCAAACTTCCCCCTCTGCTACCTCTTCTCACCCAAATGTCCCTGGCTATACTTCACACCATGCTCCAAGATCATCTTTCGATGGAGGAGTTTCTACTTTTGTACTATCCACTCTTCCTTCTCACCTAATTCCCAATGTCCCTAAGGACGGTACTCTCGAGTACGTCCCCATCCATCTCCCACTCAAAACTCCCCTATTTCTCTCCGAAATCTACACTCCCCCAACTACATCTTGTCCCCCAACCTATAATCCTATCCCTCTTCTAAAACAACTCAATGACTGCGCCCTCTCACCCTCAGTCGTCTTCGCGGGCGACTTCAATGCTCATACCTTTTGCTCTTCACTTGACTCTGATGTTAGAGGAGAGGACGTCGAGGAATGGGCGGAGGAGTGCGACCTGGTTATCCTAAACGATGATCAGCCCACTCGCCTCCCTGCCAACGGCCGATCTTCCAGCCCAGACATTTCGCTTGTTTCTTCTAACCTTTCTAGTGCTTGCTCGTGATCCACTTCTACAACTCTGTCTAGTGATCACATTCCCATTTTCATCCATATCGATCTCTCAAATTCTCTAACCCCTTATTCTGGTATTCGTCACCATTCTTATCTCAATTTAGGCCTTGCAGACTGGAGCCTATTCAGAGAGGTTCCACTTCACCGAGCGGCTGAATATCCATGGAATGGCGATGTGCACCAGAAAGAGCGTCACATATCTGACGCTATCCGGAAGGCTATGAAAGCGGCCATACCAGAAGGACGTGTGAAAACCTTTTACCCTAATGTCACCAGGGAAATACTTCAGAAAATCAGGACAAGATATGAAAAGTGATCTGCCAACCATCTGGACCCGGAGGTCACTGAACTTGACGATGAGATTAGAAAAGACTTGGACAGGCACAAGAAAGACGATTGGCAGAAGTTCACTGAAAAATTGAACTTCAAGGCAGATGGTGCTGCGACATGGAAAATCCTGAGAAAACTCTCCGGAAAAACCACACCCGCCACCGTATCTACTATCGAGTTTGAGAACAATGTATTCAAGTCGGGACAAGATGCCGCTTACGCGTTGGGCAAGAGATTCTTCATAACATGTGCGAAGCGAGGCCCGCAAAACCGAGTGACAGTAAGGGAGCTGTGCCACCTTCCGCTTATGGGCACGGCTGGCACCTTCACTCCAGCGCTGGTGGAGAAGATTATAAAGGATATGCGTAATTCCAAAGCCATTGGACCTGACGGAATCTGTCCAGCAGTCCTGAAGAAGCTCCCCAGTGAATTTCTCTCGCTGCTCACCGATTTAATGAACACATCATTCCGAACCTGCACACTGCCACAAGACTGGAAAACAGCAATTGTCATTCCTCTGCCTAAGCCCGATAAATCGCTGTCATCAGCGAAAGGATACAGGCCAATAAGCCTTTTGTCACCTCTAGCCAAGGTTGCTGAAAAGCTTATCGTCAATGATTTGGCTCATCATAATGAGAAACAACATCACTAGCACGGCTTCAGGAAGCTACATTCCACCACGACGGTGCTTTTGGAAATCGTTGGCTATGCCATCGACGACTTCAACAAGAGTAAGCCCCTCAGGACCGTTGCTGTAGCCCTGGACCTGACAAAGGCATTTGACAGTGTTAACGTGGGTATTCTATCGGATAACACACTGAAGTCCTCTATTCCACCGTGGCAGAAGCGTTGGATAACAGCATTCGTCAAGGGCCGTCGAGCAAAAGTTTTGTTTCAAAATCATGTCTCTAAAAGTATCCCCATAGCTGCTGGTGTTCCGCAAGGCGGAGTCTTATTGCCCGCTCTGTTCAATCTGTACTTAGAGGACATTCCGGCACCTCCCCAGGACATTAAAGTTGTCGCCTACGCTGATGATATGACTGTCATGTGTCAAAACCGCGACATACAAGTGACCGCGAGCAAGGTCAACGAGTATCTGAT
Organism: Aplectana chamaeleonis; assembly: GCA_029168955.1. Classification (NCBI taxonomy): domain Eukaryota; kingdom Metazoa; phylum Nematoda; class Chromadorea; order Rhabditida; family Cosmocercidae; genus Aplectana; species Aplectana chamaeleonis. The sequence goes on from JAPDOI010001884.1 coordinate 107,184, forward strand.
TGATTTGAAAAGCTATTTCGATAACAAGATGCTCAGGGTCTCAGCTGCCAAGTCTTCAGTATCAGTTTTCACGACGGACCCCAAAGAGCACAGCGCCCATCCCGATGTCATCTGGGGTGGAGATCGCCTGCCTGCTGCTCGCTTCGTCAAACTACTCGGCCTTATACTCGATCCGTCGCTGAAGTTTCACAAGAACACCGAGCAAAAGCAAGCAATTGTAAAAGCTAATCTCAATGTGCTAAGGGCGCTGGGAGGTACATCATGGGGCAGCAGTAAGGAAACTATTCTGACCACGTATTTGTATTTGTATTTGTTTATTACAGGTCACGCCTGCATAGTTAAGTTACATAGAAAAACAAGAGAAAACACTGAATATAAAAATACAGGAAACATATAATACCAATATGAATTGAAACAGGCTCAATCATCCTCAGTCATCAAGTACTGATCCAAGCTACGTTTGAAAGCGGAAAGCATTGTAGGAAGGTTGCCCCTCTCGAGTAACTTTTCAAACTCACTTCCTGCTCTATTAACAAAGAAGTGGTGCCTCAAACGTTTCCTGGCTCTGTTGCGGACAAGTTTGAAGCTGCTGCCTCTTGTGGTAGACGCCCTGAGTTGGAGGAAATCGTTTGGCTTGAGTCCAACATGCCCATACAAGATTTTATAAACCTTCAGAAGATCGAACCTTTTCCTTCTGCAAACCAGCGATTCAAGCTGTAGTTCCTTATTCCTAGAAATGCTGCAGGGCATTTTATCATAGCTGAGACCCCTGACCATTATCATCACCTTGCGTGTGAAGCTGTTTTGGAGTTTTTCCAACACACCCCTGGTCGAGACCTTGTGAGGGTTTGAAATTACAGTCCCATACTCAAGGTGTGGTCTAACATACGTTTTGTAAGCATTAAGAAGCACCCTTTCGTTGTTGCTGGACAGGGCTCTGAACATGCTATACATAACTTTACTAGCTCTAGACACAGCCTTAGCACAATGAGCATCAAAGGTGAGATCGCTGCGTACTATACTTGTTCCGAATCGAATAATCGGATGAGTATCCGACTTTTTCAGTCGGATAAAAAAGTCGACTTTTCATTCGACAAGTCGGTTATTCGAAAAAGTGCGATATCCGACTACAGTCGAAAAGTCGAATATTCGAAAAAGTGCGATATCCGACTACAGTCGAAAAGTCGAATATTCGAAAAAGGGTGGTATCCGACTACAGTCGAAAAGTCGAATATTCGAAAAAGGGTGATATCCGACTACAGTCCAAAAGTCGAATATTCGAAAAGGTGTGATATCCGACTACAGTCGAAAAGTCGAATATTCGAAAATGTGCAATATCCGACTATAGTCGAAAAGTCGGATATCCGAAATAAATTCCATCTGGAACAAGTATACTGCATAGTTTACATGTTCCGAATCGAATAATCGGACGAATATCCGACTGTTTCAGTCGGATAAAAAAGTCGACTTTTTATTCGAAAAGTCGAATATTCGAAAAAGTGCGATATCCGACTACAGTCGAAAAGTCGATTATTCGAAAAAGTGCGATATCCGACTACAGTCGAAAAGTCGAATATTCGAAAAAGGGCGATATCCGACTACAGTCGAAAAGTCGAATATTCGAAAAAGGGTGATATCCGACTACAGTCGAAAAGTCGAATATTCGAAAAGGTGTGATATCCGACTACAGTCGAATATTCGAAAATGTGCAATATCCGACTATAGTCGAAAAGTCGGATATTCGAAATAAATTCCATCTGGAACAAGTATACTGCGTACCAGGAAACCCAAATCCATTATCTCGTTGACAACCTCGAGCTGCTGGCCATCAGTGGTATAAATAGCAGCTGAACTATCGCTTCCAATGTGCAAGACTTTAGTTTTTTTCCTTTGAGAGCAACATACTCCACTCTCTAGACCAGCTTACAACCTTATTCAGCCATTTGCATGTACTCCTTGTCGCTTGCCGTCTGGATAGGAGAGAAAATTTTAAAATCATCCGCAAAAGCACAGCATTTAACCTTACCAAACGTAACTATTCGTAGCAACTCATAAGTAAATATATTGAATAAAATTGGAGGGAGAACTCCTCCCTGGGGTACGCCACTGCAAATGGGTTTGGGATCAGAAAAAGTTGAGTTGACTCGAACAACAAACGACCTATTGCTTAAAAAGGCTTGTATCCATGCTATAATTTTAGGATGAATGCCAACTATAACGAGTTTGGACATGAGTTTGGAATGAGAGGCCCTGTCGAAAGTCTTGCAAAAGTCAACATAGATGACAACAACCCCTTTTCCTTCATTCACGTATAAGGCTATACTGCAGCCCGCCCTAGAGTATGCGGCACGGGTTTGGCAGCACTTAGTGTCGGACTCATCCTGGACTAAGGTGCAGCGTGTACAAAACGCTGCTCTTCGGTTTGCCACCGGATGTGCTAGGAGTTCGCCAATCGTGCATTTACACGCCGAGACACTGGTGCTACCAGTAAAGGAGCACTGTCAGCTCCAGGCCCAGCAACTGTATATCAACATCGTAAAGCAGCCCAACCCTCCATCTTGGAGAGTACTTGAACCTGTAAGAGAGAGAGGCATCAGAAAACCTCTTGCCGATGCTCCAGATAAAGTCAGCCTGCAGAGATGGCACGATTCACAAAAAGAACACCTCCGTCTGTTGCGCGAGGAGCACACCCAGTTCGTTCGAGGGTATCTCGAAAGAGCGGCTGTTAATCCTATTCTGGGTACTGTGCCGCCTCGAGTTTCTGAGTCCGAGTCTCAGCTCAGTAGACGTGCCAGATGCACTCTAGCCTCGTTGCGCTGTGGGCACTCAACGTTCATGAAGTCCTACGTGAACAGGATCGATAGTAGCACTCCCGACGTCTGCCCGGACTGTGGTGGTCCTGGCCACAATACCCTACACTTATTCAACTGCTCAAAAAACCCCACAACATTGACTACAATATACCTTCGGACGAATCTGACGCTGGTCGCCCAGTTTCTGAACCTATAGCAATTACCCGCTTCGCGGCTGCAAAGAAGAAGGGGAACGATGTAATGAACATTTGTTGCGCCTGGAGTCGGCAGTGGTCTCTCACTGGCAATATGCGAGCTTCGGCGTGTAAGTGCTCAATTGGAGAGCTTCTAGAACAGCCCGTCGCGATTCGCAGACCAGAATTTTGGACGCGCTGCAGCTTGGACCAAGATGTGTCCGACACGATGTGCTGGCAGACTGGCGCAGCATACTCCAAGGCGGTGGCACAATAGCCTTATACGTGGTCAGGATCGTTTCTTTACTGCACTTCCTGGACGTTCCGCTGAGAGCACGTAGGACGTTGAGTCTTGTTTTCACTGTGGCTTGCTTCTGCTCAGTGTTCTTATGAAACTTCAACGAAGGATCCAACGCGAGTCCAAGTAGCTTGGGGAATCGGGTGGCCGGCTATTTAGTTTCGTCCCATTTCACCATGGGATGGGCACTGTGCTGCATTGTCAGTGGAAAAGACGGTGACGGATGATTTGGAGACAGATACTGTGAGCATTTTGCGATCGAAGAAACATTTCAACTCAATCAAGTAGTCATTGATCTTACTGGCGGCTACCTTCATGTCGCGATCTCGGCTCAGAATAGTAATATCATCCGCGTATGCAACGGCCTTGATGTCTTGAGGGGGAACAGGCAGATCTTCCAGATATAAATTGAAAAACGCAGACGATAAAGCTCCTCCTTGAGGGACACCAGCGGCGATGGGGATGGTATGGAAACATGTCCCTGGAATAGCACATTTGCCCGACGTCCTTTAGTGAAGGCAGTTATCCACCCTTCTGCCATGGCTTAATGGTAGACTTCAAAAGACTCTCTGATTTTAGGCCTAGATTGACAGTGTCAAATGCCTTTGTTAAGTCGATGGCCACACCAACAGTACGTTGGGGTTTGATGGCATTAAAGCCGTCCAGAACATAGCTCACAATTTCCAACAGGGCCGTAGTGGTGGAATGTAACTTACGGAAACCATGCTGATGCTGTGGCTTGTTGTTGTGTTCGGCCAGCTTCTTCACAACCAGTTTTTCGGCAACTTTGGCAATGGGTGAGAGTAGACTTATCGGCCGGTACCCTTTAGCCGTGGATGATGGTTTTCCCGGCTTCGGCAGTGGTATAACGCGAGCGACTTTTCAATTTTGGAGTAGAGTACATGTACGAAACGATGTGTTTATGATGTCAGCAATAAGGGGCAGTAGTTCACTGGGCAGTCTCTTCAGGACTGCTGGGCTCAAATCGTCTGGTCCTATTGCCTTCGAGTTACTCATTTCCTTTATCACCTTCTCGACCTGAGCAGGCGTGACTGCTTAATCTACTTGTTGGCGGAGGTGAACTCTCCGGAGATCCTTCCCAAAGCCTTCCACGTTGCTGCTGCATCATTTCTGAAGTTCATCTTCTCAGTGAACTTTTCCCAAGTTTCCTTCTTGTGCCTGTCAAGGTCCCTCCTGATATCATTATCCAGCTCAGCGATGTCTGGGTCAAGATGATCTGCGGCTCTCTTTGCGTCCCTTGTCCTTATCTTCTGCAGTGTTTCCCTGGTGACGTTGGGAAAGAAGGTCTTGACGCGACCTTCGGGAATCGCAGCTTTCATAGCCTTCAGGATAGCATCAGATAGGTGGCGCTCCTTCTGGTGTACGTCGCCATTCCACGTATAATCAGCCGCTTGGCGGAGCGCAACCTCTCTGAACAGGCTCCAGTCTGCAAGGCCTAAATTAAGATAAGAACGATGACGAACACCTGTATAGGAAGCAAGAGAGTTAGAGAGATCAATAGAGAGATCGTCCACCGCTACGAATTTAATACATTCCTATCACCAATGGGCTTATGCAGCAAATGAAGGAAGATCCAATGCTGTAATGTATTTTGACATCAGCAAAGCTTTTTATACTGTCGACCACAACTTTCTCATTTCGAAACTTGAATGCGTTGGCATAAGAGGTAAACTTCTTGATTGGTTCACCTCCTACCTCGCTGGGAGAAAATTTTTCGTCCGTTTTGAAAACACTCCTTCAATCTTCGGTTCACCATCAGGAGTACCACAAGGTGGAGTCCTCTCTCCCCTTCTTTTCATCATTTATACTCTTGAACTTCCATCTTTGCTCAAAGTACATCCATGCATTGATGTCTCGATGTACGCCGACGATATCAAAGTTTTTGCCAGTTTTGACCGAGCAAGTCAAATTGAAGTGGAAAATGCATTACGCTGCTCAGCAGAGGTAATGAAAAATTGGGCTAGTGCTTGGAACATCAAAATCAATATCGGCAAAAGTGAAATGTTATGTACTGGTGGCTCTGAACTGGAAGTGAGTATCAACCAAGGTTCACGGCTCAGCGTGGTTAGCTCAGCTCGAGATCTTGGCGTAATTTTTAATAAAAACCTCAAATTCTCAGTCCATATTGACACCATTACATCTCAGGCAAGGAAATCTGTCTTCTGTCTGTTCAGAAACATCCAATGTGCGGATTCTACCATTCTGATCCGATTGTACAAAACATGTGTTTTGCCCATTCTGGAATACGGTAGTCAAGTTTGGAATCCCCAGAACTGAGTTCCGAACAAGAGAAGTGCACCCACCTTTGGCATCCAAAACATTGGACGCTGGCCCCATTCCAAGTGACATATCTGTCGTATGTGGCACATGGGTACTTCTTCTTCTTCGTGGGTCCTGGATTCTTTTCGACGCCGGCCATTTGTAGAAGAATCCTCAGGAGAGCTGCAGCCAGCCAGCACCTCTCCCATGACAAAAACCCTTTTCGCGGTGGGATTGACGTCGGTTTGCACGGAGGTGGTCCTCTTTCCTCCAAACTCCGACGGCACGAACGTAAGACATCTCGGCAGCACCGCTACATAGAGTGCGGGAGAAGATGAGAAAAGCGGCAAAGTCCACGAACATAAATTTGGGTTTTAAAACTGCAGTAGCTTGAGTTCTAAATAAGATACCCGGAAAAATCTTAGCTTTAAGAAACTACGCTATGAACACTATCGGTTAAGACCAGCCGCACTCCTGGAGAAGGCCTTTGAAGAAAATTTTCCTGGTGTGGGTTCTGCAACATTTTTCGAGTTTTCTCAGTATTTACTAGGGCTTGCCTTACATTTCCGGTGGGCTTTTATAAAACCATGTGTTGAGCGTTGTAGGTATAGGATACAGGATTGATATTCCGTTTTCCAAATCCTCTAAATGCCTTGGAGATTTACAGGAGATTTCCAGAAGTGCGCATTTTCATAGCTTTGCATAGATAAAAGGAGTACAGAATGGCAGTTTTCGGGATGTTCAAAAAATTGTCTTAGATTGGGCTGAAAACTTGTTTCTAGATTACTGTGGGTATACGGAAGTTCGGTGAAAGTCTCAGATTTGAATCAAAATTTCACTGTGGGTGTTATTTGGGACGCAGAACACGAATTTGAGATCCATTTTTCGATTTTCGAAATTTTAAGCAAAGTAACGCCAGTAAAAAGGCATTATGCCTACCGTGACCCTGAGTCAGGCGAGGAATAGACTTCAGATTCGGGTTCAGCGCCTTAAATAACCCACAGGTGCAAATTATGAACCGAATCCTGGAACATTTTTTTTGGAACACCCCGAAAATTCCCTGATGACCCCCTTACCGTTTTTTTCAAGCAATGAAAATGCCATTTTTTGGAATCCCCACAGCCATTTAGGAAATTTCAAGCACGGATCATTTATGTAATGTCACAGACCTACAGCAATGACGACATGGTTTTCCAAATCTCCACGGGAAGTTTGAAGCAGTCCCTAGTTAGGTGTGGGCCCTCAGTTCATTTTGAAGAGGAACCCACACCTAGTAAATTTTCTTAAAAGGCTTTCTCCAGGGGTGCGGAAAGTTTTAAACGATAGTGTAAAGTCTATTTTTTAAAGGCAGTTTTTTTTTCAAATAACTCGTTCAGCTCTTAACTTATAACGTTCAAAAAAAAGCAGCTACTTTATTTAAGGACAGCCGATTTTTTTCATCGTCTCCCGCTATCTATGTAGCGGTCTTCGGCGTTTATCTGAGATGGTCAAAGCAAGCATGCAGAGTAAATCGACCACGCTGTACACAAGTATCCTACTCTCATGACTCCTAGTTTTCCAAATTGTCGACTTCCGGCGGGACCACACCTGAGAAAGGTGTGGGCCCATACAGTGTAGCGCCCTTCAGCGTCCATCTTAGACTGTCAAAGTTGGTATACTTTGAAAATCAATCACGTTTGACTCGAATATCCTACTCTGGTAACTCGTAAGATAATATGGACTCCCGGCGAGATCGAACCCTTTTTTAAACATTAGTACTTTATTACACAGCACGAGCTGTTACCAGTTACTTATACTTTTGCACTTTCAGCTCCTCTCTACAAAAATGCAATAAGCTCTGTTTGTACTCTCTTCCTCTCAAACATCCTAATTGTTTTTGCAAAGCATTCGCTTCGAGCTGTCAATTTAGGTTTTTTAATCATTTGACAATTGTATACTTACCATTAAAATTCGATAAGAGAAATTTTAGAGGTATGTAAACCTGCTGGATAAACTGCTTGAGCACATCAACTCTTGGTGGGGGTGGGAGAAAACGGTCAAAAATTTACCTACTAACGTTCCTGGGGGAGGGTCTGAGTAAAATTGCCATTTGAGGGGGTCTGAGCAAAACTGGCCGGCCCACACCTCGTGCAGTACCCTGTTCCTACATGTTGATGACATGAGAATCATATGACGGAATCGCGATATTCAACTCCCATGACCAAGATAAATGAATATCTTATCGAGCCGAAAAGATACCCGAACAACAAAATGCTCAAGGTCTCAACCGTTATGTCTTCTGTATCAGCTTTTTCCTTACTAAGGATCCCGGGGATCAGCGCTCACCGTGCTTTCAAGTGGAGTGGTGATCAATGATGAGCGAGATTCCGATTTACCGACGTCCTAGGGTTTTGGCCTTCCGGTTTCTGAAAAATGCCACGAAAATTCTTTTAAAAAATTGAAGTAGATAACTGATTACAGTTTTAGGAGGTTAAACAGTGTTACCTGCCGAATCATGAGATTATTTACTGTGCTGAAAAGTTGAGACAAACATATCGAGAGAAAATTGATTTACCTAGAATAAACTGAACACCCAATGTGAATGGGCCTTTTTCCGACATGTTCAAAAAATTGGCAAACAGAGTGTAGAGTCTTTTCGTAAAATTCAGTCCTGTGAATCGATGGGGACACCAAGGCTGATGTGGTATGTATAAGAACGCCGAGAAAGTGTGCGGAGAATCGTCCCACGCAAGATGTAAATCATACCTGAAGATTGAACGGATTAGCAATAGGGTGGTTTCATAAGAACACCGAGTAGAAGTAAGCAGTGGTTAAAGCTGAGCGGAGAACAATGTGATAAGAGCTCTAGGACATACAGTATTGGGAAGCAGCAAGGAAACTACCTTAAACATGTATAAGGCTACTTGTTCTACAGTTTGCTATGTAGTGCGCGGCAGCAGTTTGACAGCATATTGTGCCGGACTGCTCCTGGTTCAGAAAAGCAGCGTGTGCAAACCTTATGCCCTGAAGTTACCTAGCGGTTTCAGAGGGGTGGTTGGGCTTAAACAGCCCAACCGCCTATCTGAAATCTGGGAGTTGTAATTCCAGTTAGACATACATACAGACAGACCGAATGACTGACTGACTGACTGACAGACTGACTGACTGACTGACTGACTGAGTGACTGACTGACTGACAGACTGACTGACTGACTGACTGACTGACTGACTGAATGACTGACAGACAGATAGACAGACAGACAGACAGACAGACAGACAGACACACAGACACACAGACAGACAGACAGAGAAAGAAAGAAAGAAAGAAAGAAAGAAAGAGAGACAGAAAGAAAGAAAGAAAGAAAGAAAGAAAGAAAGAAAGAAAGAAAGAAAGAAAGAAAGATAGAAAAAAAGAAAGAAAGAAAGAGAAAAGAGCCATCATAAGGCCGTTTGCCGACTCTCGGAACTAAGGAATGCAGAGAAGGAACGGCTCTGCTAGGACGTCTCCGTTTCTCATGCGAGGAGCACGTTAGCACAATCGACAGTAGCAGTCCCGACGTACGCCCGAATTGTTTTAGTCACGGTCATAGTACTGCACATCGGTTCAGCTTTTCAAAGAGACCTGCAACACTCACTACTGTTCACACAAACCACCGCTCGGACCTCGATTAAAAATATTGGGTTGGCAAATAAGTAATTGCGATTTTTTTTAGAAAATAAAAGACGATTTTTTCATGGAACGAAATAACTTCATTCTGTAATGTATTGCCCATTTTGAGCAATGACCTTTTGCCATCTTTCAGGCAGCATCATAATTTCACGTTCATCAACCTTCAGGTTTTTATCAGCAAAAAACAACCAGGTACGATTTGACATCATTATCATTATTGAAATTTTTACCTTTAAAGAAGTTCTGAAAAGAAGTAATAAGATGGTGCAAGGTCAGGACTATATGATGGATGTGGCAAAACATCCCAACCAAGCTCCAATAATTTTTGCCGAGTGTGTAAAGATGTGTGGCCTTGCATTGTCATGGTGAAACGACACCTTTTCGATTTGTCAATTCGTCGCTTGGTTGGGATGAGTTGCCACATCCAACATATAGTCCTGACCTTGCACAATTTGATTACTTTTTATTTCGATCTTTGCAAAACTTTTTTAATGGTAAAAATTTCAATAATGATAATGATGTCAAATCGTACCTGGTTGTTTGCTGCTGATGAAAACCTGAAGGTTGATGAAAGTGAAATTATGATGATGCCGAAAGATGGCAAAAGGTCATTGCTCAAAATGGGCAATACATTACAGAATAGTTATTCCGTTCCATGAAAAATTTGTCTTTTATTTTCTAAAACAATCGGCAATTACTTAGTTGCCAACCCAATATTTTCAATTCAGTGTTTATGAAATTATATTTTAAACGTTTCATTGTTGATCTCATAAAATCTCTTAACAATTTGATATGCAGTCAGCACGCATCGCACTGATACGTTGCGTTACTTATTGTGCGTCTGCGCAAACTGCGCCGCATGTTACAACACATGCGAACCGGGTTTGCGCCAACTCACAGTAAGGAGCGCAAATTATCAGTGCGATCCGTGGTCTATGTAGTCTGAGAGAATTTTCAAAAATCCTACTGCGTTTCATTTCTGGGGAGGGGGGTCAGAGCGAAATTGGCCTGTTCTATTCAGTACTAGGCCAACAGCTCCTCTTCCCAGAGCAGTTAAGACGATTTATACAATTCGAGGAAATACCTCGCGTCGGTAATGTCGTGTCTTAATTTACCAGTAAAACAAGTACTTTTTTAGTTCCAGTTCGAACGCCTCCTGTAATAACTATTCCGCCGGATCCACCCAGACCACTGCGTGCACCTCCGCCGCCGCCTCCGTTAGTTTCTGGCGTACCTGATGTCATTGAGTTGGACTAGGCTCATGACTCCTCCTGGAAGGCATCCGTTGGATTTGTGATGGCTGAGGTGCCGATTGATCCTTTTCCTATTGGTCCTCTTTTCCTATAGTATAGTATTTATTTTATGGGTATAATATTGTGCAATTGGTTTTTTGCATTAAGTTTTCATGAGAGGAGTATCTTCTTAGAAAAATCGTCAAAAATGTACCGGTTTTATGTATGAGAGCGATATCAGAACGGCTTTATCAATGTAACGGTTTTATAAATAGGTTGCTTTGAACTTCGCCTTTGTGTTGGGTATTACCTTCTTTGGGAAAATTAATATTTGGAAAAACGGGCTGTTGTAGTTCCGAAACAATGTTCGGGCTGTAATGCATTTCTATAGATCACTGTTTATCTCACATCTTTTTGTTAGGTTGAATTTCTGAGATTTGTACATATTTTCTTTTACTCATTCTTAATCTCAAACTGTTGACGCTACACTGATCTCGGTAGCTGTTTATTAATGAGTTCGTTCCTATTGGTGCCCGTCATTGTTTCCGTGAGTCCTGTATGAGAGTTCCGGAACTTCTTCCGACAATATAGGAGGTGAATAGCATTGCACCCACATCAAACTTGAGATTTCTTTTATCAAACTCATTGACCGACAATCCTTAGCTATTCCATCCCCCATTTGTTGTAAGTAGTGTCGGCTAGTGTCCTTTTCATTCTTCACATTAGTTTTGTTCACTTATTTCCCGTCGCAGTTTATATCGCATGTCATTTCAGGTATATTAAAAAACTGCAGCTAAATTCTTTGTATTTCATTGTATTAGATTGTCGGAGGCATTTTCTTCGTATTGGCTTATCAGAGAAATTATTGGGAACATTCAGTTAGGCTCGAAGAATATCGCATTTCCAAGTCGTTCGCAGGTATCTCCCACATTGAACAATTCTGCGTCACACGATTCGAATGTTCTGTGATCGCGAGGCCTCCTACTCTAATAGAGTGTGAGAAGCAATTAGGCAAGGTTGAGTTGTAGCTCAATCACTTCATTCCGATGTTTACCTAAGTAGCTAGACCAAGTTTGTGTAACATCATATCCTATTGACAGTTCACCGCAATGTTAAAAGGACGGTGCAGTCGCGGTCACACACTAAAACTACGGTGGAATACGCCAGATTTCATTATTGATCGACAGCACACCCGGGGCGGTAGTAATTTGGCTTAATATGCAACTTAGATCTTCAATTTGAGTTGCATCTTATCTTTAATCTTACACAAACTCAAACATGCTGGTTGTGACCTGGTAATGCCCTCATAGAAGCGCCAACTCTTAATGAGCAACTCTGTTCCAAATCAGCGACACTTCATCATCAAATTTATGGATGAGACTGATTGGAAACATCAGCGGCAGGTGGCTGTCGCTGATTGCAGGGTGGTCAGAGCACACGAAATAGTGCGGCGGCAAGCGAGACACATAGATTTTAATTGGACCTGGAGCAAAATGTCCTCCGAGTACATTTAAAACTCCTGTTCAAATTTTAAGACGGAGGTAAACCAAGACAGTTAGAGGTGAAACAAGACCATTTCCTTTTGAGTTAAGCCTAGTTTATCAGTTTTCGATTACAATACCGGAGCTATATTTGTTAAAACGAAGGAAATTGAATCAATTGGTGAAAAAGGGTTGGATTTCTCGAAAAAGGGAATCTTGTCGCCTATTCAGTTTTATCTTCAATTTTTTAAAACCTAGGCGTATTCAAGGTTTAAATTGCCATTTCTGGATATGGCTTGCGACCACTTTTTCCCCGGAATCGCTTTGCTTTTGAGGTGAACTCCGTTTGCAATCAATGCACTGAAACGTCGCGCGCGCCGGACCTGCGGCAAGAATCATCGCGCGCGCCATACCTGCGATGCAGCGTTTCGTATCAATTGCATAAGTAATCGAGAAGCATTTTCTATACTTTTTTCCCTGAATTGAATGGCATGGGGCGAAATTCACCAGAAGATAATTTTTGGACATTTTCTAAATCTTTCAGCTAATGTGCTAGGAAACCATAGTGAAAAGAAGACATTTCTAGTACCAATAGGTATCTTCACATCGCCCTATATGTACTTAATTTATCGAAGGAGCATACGAATCGATTCCGTAATGCATGAACATTTAAAACTCAAAGTTTGGAATCGTTGGGCCGCCGTCGTTTTAGCAGATCTATTGCAGGAAAGAAATCTGCTGCAATACTAAAAATTGCTCTAGCAAAGTTGGCCTAAAAATTGGGTAACATATTGTACAATACTATATTAAAAAAAACTTGAGAAAAAATTCAAATCAGGAAACTAACGAGAATTGGACTGTTGTTTGCCCCAAGTAGGGCTGCCCTTTTTTTTCAAAAGGTGGCTACTGTAATTTGGCTTTCTAAAATTGAACAGGACGCGACATTTCAATGATAAGCAAGCAAGAAAAAGTTCCATTGGATCTCTTTATTATTCGAAAATTAATCAAGAATTCGGCTTTAATAGTCGAATAAAACTTTCAGCCATTTTGGAATTAAACATAAGTCTGATTTTCGAATTTAACCGTCAATTCAAAAAAAAATCCAGCGGACTCCTTCGGAGCTGTCATTCACTAAAAATATCCGGAAAGAATAAATCCGGAAGAGCAGTTTATTCGAAAATTCTTATAGGTTGTTCAATTCTTTGATTCAAAATCTTCGAATGCTCTTTTTAAGTGAGCGATCTCCCATTCCGCTAATACAGGCAGTGGATCGAACCCCGGCCGTGTAGTTGTCATGCATTGCCTTCATTGGCGAATAATCTCATCCACTCTATCAGCGAGAGACTGTTGGGCGCAATGGCGCAGTGCAATGTCGCGCTGCTCTCGTAACATAGAATGGATAGGTGTGGTTCGCAGGCAGTCAACTCTGCTAGTTTTGCCAACAACTTGACATGTGCTCATTAACATTGCGATGGTTCTTCATTTGGACAGTCATTACCTCCACATTAATGGAATATGCTCATCACTCTTAATTCTGACTCAACTCCAAATTACTACCGCCCCTGATTTTCTGGGTGAGTTGCGGTTTTTCCTTTTTTTTTGTTTGCTTCTGCATTTTTGTTTCTGACATATAATATTACGATTAGGGGCTTTTCTTACTGTGCGAGAGGACTTCGCTTTTTTTTCGATTTCCAAACAGAATTTTGAAAAAGCACTTCGAAGCCCGAACAAACGGCTAATTTCCCTTACGCGCTAAGAATAGCACATATTCGCAATATTTAAACTGTCAGAAACAAAAATAATGCCCAAACAAACGAGGTAAAAAATAAAAACCGGAACCTACCCAGAAAATCAGCTGTGCTGTCGATCGATAATGAAATCTGGCGTCTTCCGCCGCGGTGGTGTTGATGTGTGACCGCAACCGCACCATGTCCTTTTAACATTGCTGTGAAATCTATTTAAGGAGAAATGGCTGTTACCATCGTAACGTTTTCATTACAGTCATATACAAAGTGGTGCAAAATTTGAAGGACATCAAGTTTACCCTGATACCAGCTTCAATTATCAATTTCTAAAAGTTTAGCTTCCTGTCAAAAGTAATGATTTGGCAATGTTATAATTTCAAAAAATCAAAAAGGTGAAAAAAAATTTAAAAAACGTCTTGAAATATCTTTAAAAATGATTTGGCACAAAATAACCACAAGTAATGAAAAAACTGGGAAATGTAGTGAAATGGTTAACATCGGATTTGACGGTCAGTCGTAGGCCAACTTTTTATAAGTAGTGAGAGACGAGGTATAGGATTTTACAAGCTTCTCCGTTAAACTTATCAAAGCTAAATCAAGCGCGCATCGGATCTGAGCGTTACGTTTACATAGCTTGACCCACCCTGATTTCCGTATTACAGCTTCAATGAAATGTTTTAAGGTTTCCGTTGCGCGCTTGATTTAGCTTTGATAAGTTTAACGGAGAAGCTTGTAAAATCCTATACCTCGCCTCTCACTACTTATGAAAAGTTGGCCTACGACTGACCGCCAAATCCGATGTTAATCATTTCACTACATTTCCCAGTTTTTTCATTACTTGTGGTTATTTTGTGCCAAATCATTTTTAAATATATTTCAAGACGTTTTTTAGAAATTTTTTCAACTTTTTGATTTTTTGAAATTATAACATTGCCAAATCATTACTTTTGCCAGGAAGCTAAACTTTTAGAAATTTCATATATTTTTCCCAAAGGTTCCCTTTTTGACCTGATTTTTGTTTAGCGATTCCCATTTTGGAGAGGCGAAACCTCTTATGACAGCTTTGGCCTTCCGTGAATAATGAAATTGGTACGAATCGGTGTTGTCTGAGAACCATAACTCTAAAAAATTGTGACCCGCAATCATAAAAAACGACCCTCGCTTTCCCACTGGGGGCTCGCACACTTTCTACGGCATGCTGCGCACTCCCATTAGGGCCCGCACACTTTCTACGGCGTCCTGCGCACTCCCACTGGGGTCCCGCACACTTCCTACGGCGTCCTGCGCATTCCCACTGGGGTACCGCACACCTTCTACGGCATCCTGCGCACTCTCACTGGGGTCCCGTACATTTTCTACATCGTCCTGCGCACTCCCATTGGGAGCCCGCACGCACGCTTTCTACGGCGTCCTGCGCATTCCCACTGGGGCCCGCACACTTTATACGGCGTCCTGCGCACTCCCATTGGGGGCCCGCACACTTTCTACGGCGTCCTGCGCACTCCCACTGGGTTACCGCACACCTTCTACGGCGTCCTGCGCATTCCCACTGGGGGCCCGCACACTTTCTACGGCGTCCTGCGCATTCTCACTGGGTTACCGCACACCTTCTACGGCATCCTGCACACTCCCACTGGGGTCCCGTACATTTTCTACATCGTCCTGCGCACTCCCATTGGGAGCCCGCACGCACGATTTCTACGGCGTCCTGCGCACTCCCATTAGGGGCCCGCACACTTTCTACGGCGTCCTGCGCACTCCCATTGGGGGCCCGCACACTTTCTACGGCGTCCTGCACACTCCCACTGGGGTCCCGTACATTTTCTATATCGTCCCGCGCATTCCCACTGGGGCCCGCACACTTTATACGGCGTCCTGCGCACTGCACTCCCATTGAGGGCCCGCACACTTTCTACGGCGTCCTGCGCATTCCCACTGGGGGCCCGCACACTTTCTACGGCGTCCTGCGCACTCCCACTGGGGTCCCGTACATTTTCTACATCGTCCTGCGCACTCCCATTGGGAGCCCGCACGCACGATTTCTACGGCGTCCTGCGCACTCCCATTAGGGGCCCGCACACTTTCTACGGCGTCCTGCGCACTCCCACTGGGTTACAGCACACCTTCTACGGCGTCCTGCGCATTCCCACTGGGGGCCCGCACACCTTCTACGGCGTCCTGCACACTCCCACTGGGGTCCCGTACATTTTCTATATCGTCCCGCGCATTCCCACTGGGGGCCCGCACACTTTCTACGGCGTCCTGCGCATTCTCACTGGGTTACCGCACACCTTCTACGGCGTCCTGCACACTCCCACTGGGGTCCCGTCCATTTTCTACGGCGTCCTGCGCATTCCCACTGGGGGCCCGCACACTTTCTACGGCGTCCTGCGCATTCTCACTGGGTTACCGCACACCTTCTACGGCGTCCTGCACACTCCCACTGGGGTCCCGTACATTTTCTATATCGTCCCGCGCATTCCCACTGGGGCCCGCACACTTTATACGGCGTCCTGCGCACTGCACTCCCATTGAGGGCCCGCACACTTTCTACGGCGTCCTGCGCACTCTCACTGGGTTACCACACACCTTCTACGGCATCCTGCACACTCCCACTGGGGTCCCGTACATTTTCTACATCGTCCTGCGCACTCCCATTGGGAGCCCGCACACTTTCTACGGCGTCCTGCGCACTCCCACTGGGTTACAGCACACCTTCTACGGCGTCCTGCGCATTCCCACTGGGGGCCCGCACACTTTCTACGGCGTCCTGCGCATTCTCACTGGGTTACCGCACATCTTCTACGGCGTCCTGCACACTCCCACTGGGGTCCCGTCCATTTTCTACGGCGTCCTGCGCATTCCCACTGGGGGCCCGCACACTTTATACGGCGTCCTGCGCACTGCACTACCATTTAGGGCCCGCACACTTTCTACGGCGTCCTGCGCACTCTCACTGGGTTACACACACCTTCTACGGCATCCTGCGCACTCCCACTGGGGTCCCGTACATTTTCTATATCGTCCCGCGCATTCCCACTGGGGCCCGCACACTTTCTACGGCGTCCTGCGCACTCCCACTGGGTTACCGCACACCTTCTACGGCGTCCTGCGCATTCCCACTGGGGGCCCGCACACTTTCTATGGCGTCCTGCGCACTCTCACTGGGTTACCACACACCTTCTACGGCGTCCTGCACACTCCCACTGGGGTCCCGTACATTTTCTATATCGTCCCGCGCATTCCCACTGTGGTCCCGCACACTTTCTACGGCGTCCTGCGCACTCCCACTGGGGGCCCGTACACTTTCTACGGCGTCCTGCGCACTCTCACTGGGTTACCACACACCTTCTACGGCATCCTGCACACTCCCACTGGGGTCCCGTACATTTTCTACATCGTCCTACGCACTCCCATTGGGAGCCCGCACACTTTATACGGCGTCCTGCGCACTCCCATTGGGGGCCCGCACACTTTCTACGGCGTCCTGCGCACTCCCACTGGGTTACCGCACACCTTCTACGGCGTCCTGCGCATTCCCACTGGGGGCCCGCACACTTTCTACGGCGTCCTGCGCATTCTCACTGGGTTACCGCACACCTTCTACGGCGTCCTGCACACTCCCACTGGGGTCCCGTCCATTTTCTACGGCGTCCTGCACACTCCCACTGGGGTCCCGTACATTTTCTATATCGTCCCGCGCATTCCCACTGGGGCCCGCACACTTTATACGGCGTCCTGCGCACTGCACTCCCATTGAGGGCCCGCACACTTTCTACGGCGTCCTGCGCACTCTCACTGGGTTACCGCACACCTTCTACGGCGTCCTGCGCACTCCCATTGGGAGCCCGCACGCACGCTTTCTACGGCGTCCTGCGCATTCCCACTGGGGCCCGCACACTTTATACGGCGTCCTGCGCACTCCCATTGGGGGCCCGCACACTTTCTACGGCGTCCTGCGCACTCCCACTGGGTTACCGCACACCTTCTACGGCGTCCTGCGCATTCCCACTGGGGGCCCGCACACTTTCTACGGCGTCCTGCGCATTCTCACTGGGTTACCGCACACCTTCTACGGCGTCCTGCACACTCCCACTGGGGTCCCGTCCATTTTCTACGGCGTCCTGCACACTCCCACTGGGGTCCCGTACATTTTCTATATCGTCCCGCGCATTCCCACTGTGGTCCCGCACACTTTCTACGGCGTCCTGCGCACTCCCACTTTGGGAATGCACACATTCTACGGCGTCCTGCGCACTCCCACTGGGTTACCGCACACCACCTACGGCGTCCTGCACACTCCCACTGGGGTCCGGTAAATTTTCTACGGCGTCCTGCCCACTCCCACTGGGGTCCCGCACACTTTCTACGGCGTCCTGCGCACTCCCACTGGAGTCCCGCACACTTTCTACGGCGTCCTGCGCACTCCCACTGGGGTCCCGCACACTTCCTACGACAACCTACGCTTTCCCACTGGTGGCCCGCACACTTTCTACGGCGTCCTGCGCATTCCCACTGGGTTACCGCACACCTTCTACGGCGTCCTGCGCATTCCCACTGGGGTACCGCACACCTTCTACGGCATCCTGCGCACTCTCACTGGGGTCCCGTACATTTTCTACGGCGTCCTGCACACTCCCACTGGGGTCCCGTACATTTTCTATATCGTCCCGCGCATTCCCACTGGGGCCCGCACACTTTCTACGGCGTCCTGCGCACTCCCACTGGAGTCCCGCACACTTTCTACGGCGTCCTGCGCACTCCCACTGGGTTACCGCACACCTTCTACGGCGTCCTGCACACTCCCACTGGGGTCCCGTACATTTTCTACGGCGTCCTGCACACTCCCACTGGGGTCCCGTACATTTTCTATATCGTCCCGCGCACTCCCATTGGGAGCCCGCACGCACGATTTCTACGGCGTTCTGCGCATTCCCATTGGGGCCCGCACACCTTCTACGGCGTCCTGCGCACTCTCACTGGGTTACCGCACACCTTCTACGACATCCTGCACACTCCCACTGGGGTCCCGTACATTTTCTACATCGTCCTGCGCACTCCCATTGGGAGCCCGCACGCACGCTTTCTACGGCGTCCTGCGCATTCCCATTGGGGCCCGCACACTTTCTACGGCGTCCTGCGCACTCCCACTGGGGTCCGGTAAATTTTCTACGGCGTCCTGCCCACTCCCACTGGGGTCCCGCACACTTCCTGCGACAACCTACGCTTTCCCACTGGTGGACCGCACACTTTCTACTTTCTGCGCATTCCCACTGGGTTATCGCACACCTTCTACGCCGTTCTGCGCATTCCCATTGGGGCCCGCACACCTTCTACGGCGTCCTGCGCACTCTCACTGGGTTACCGCACACCTTCTACGACATCCTGCACACTCCCACTGTGGGCCCCGTACATTTTCTACATCGGTCCGGTAAATTTTCTACGGCGTCCTGCCC
Organism: Aplectana chamaeleonis; assembly: GCA_029168955.1. Taxonomy (NCBI): domain Eukaryota; kingdom Metazoa; phylum Nematoda; class Chromadorea; order Rhabditida; family Cosmocercidae; genus Aplectana; species Aplectana chamaeleonis. The sequence continues at coordinate 126,311 of JAPDOI010001884.1, forward strand.
ACTCCCATTGGGGTCCCGCACACTTCCTATATCGTCCCGCGCTTCCCACTGGTGGCCCGCACACTTTCTACTTTCTACGGCCCGCACGCACGATTTCTACGGCGTTCTGCGCATTCCCATTGGGGCCCGCACACCTTCTACGGCGTCCTGCGCACTCCCACTGGGTTACCGCACACCACCTACGGCGTCCTGCACACTCCCACTGGGGTCCGGTAAATTTTCTACGGCGTCCTGCCCACTCCCACTGGGGTCCCGCACACTTCCTGCGACAACCTACGCTTTCCCACTGGTGGCCCGCACACTTTCTACTTTCTACGGCCCGCACGCACGATTTCTACGGCGTTCTGCGCATTCCCATTGGGGCCCGCACACCTTCTACGGCGTCCTGCGCACTCTCACTGGGTTACCGCACACCACCTACGGCGTCCTGCCCACTCCCACTGGGGTCCCGCACACTTCCTGCGACAACCTACGCTTTCCCACTGGTGGCCCGCACACTTTCTACTTTCTACGGCCCGCACGCACGATTTCTACGGCGTTCTGCGCATTCCCATTGGGGCCCGCACACTTTCTACGGCGTCCTGCGCACTCCCACTGGGTTACCGCACACCACCTACGGCGTCCTGCACACTCCCACTGGGTTATCTCCGGGTACACCTTCTTACGGCGTCCTGCGACCACTCCCACTGGGGTCCCGCACACTTCCTGCAGACAACGTCCTGCGACTTTCCCACTGGTGGTTACCCGGCACACTTTCTACGGCGCGCGTCCCGCGCATTCCGCACCGGGGGCCCGCACGATTTCTACGGCGTCCTGCGCATCTCCCACTGGGGCCCGCACACCTTCTACGGCGTCCTGCGCACTTCCTCACGGGGTTCCCGCACACCTTCTACGACATATCCCGCACACTCCCACCGTGGTGGCCTGTTACATTTTCTACATCGGTCCGGTGGCAAATTTTCTATATCATGTCTCTGCCCACTCCCATTGGGAGCCCGCACGCACGCTTTCTACGGCGTCCTGCGCATTCCCACTTGGGGCCCGCACACTTTCTTACGGCGTCCTGCGCACTCCCACTGGGTTACCGCAACACCACCCTACGGCGTCCTGCACACTCCACTGGGGTCCGGTAAATTTTCTACGGCGTCCTCGCCCAGACTCCCACTGGGGTCCCGCACACTTTACGGCGTCCTGCGCACTCCAACCGGAGTCCCGCACTTTTCACGCGTCCTGCGCACCCCACCGGTGGCCCGCACACTTCCTACGACAACCTACGCTTTCCCACCGGTGGCCCGCACGCACGCTTTCTACGGGCGTCCTGCGCATTCCCATTGGGGCCCGCACACCTTCTACGGCGTCCTGCGCACTCTCACTGGGTTACCGCCCGGCACACCTTCTCTACGACATCCTGCACACTCTCACTGTGGGTCCCGCACATTTTCTACATCGTCTCTGCGCACTCCCATTGGGGAGCCCGCACGCACGCTTTCTACGGCGTCCTGCGCATTCTACCGGGGTCCTGCACATTTTCTATATCATCCCGCGCATTCCCATTGTGGGCCCGCACACTTTCTACGGCGTCCTGCGCACTCCCACTTTGGGTTACCGCACACCACCTACGGCGTCCTGCGCACTCCCACCGGGGTACCGCACACTCACCTACGGCGTCTCCGCCCACTCCCACCTGGGGTCCGGTAAATTTTCTCTACGCGCATGTCCTGCCCACTCCCCACCGGGGTCCCGCACACTTTCTACGGCGTCCTGCGCACTCCCACTGGGGTCCCGCACACTTTCACGGCGTCTCAACGCACCCCACCTGGTGGCCCGCACACTTTCACGGCGTCCTGCGCACCCCACTGCCACGCACACGATTTCTACTTGGCGTCCTGCAGCGTTCCCACTGGGGGCCCGCACACCTTCTACGGCGTCCTGCGCACTCTCACTGGGTTACCGCACACCTTCTGCGACATCCTGCACACTCCCACTGTGGGCCCCGTACATTTTCTACATCGTCCTGCACACTCCCACTGGGGTCCGGTAAATTTTCTACGGCGTCCTGCCCACTCCCACTGGGGTCCCGCACACTTCCTGCGACAACCTTACGCTTTCCCACTGGTGGCCCGCACACTTTCTACTTTCTA
>JAPDOI010001885.1:0-128278 GCA_029168955.1 Aplectana chamaeleonis
CGGAGGATTGCCCGGTTCATCCAGTGACGTCATCAGGTGTTTCACCCAACCGTTATTGACGGCGTTCATATGTGCTGTTTTTGATCAAAGGGATAATGAACGCCTCCGCTAACGATGGCTGTCAGAGCACTTTCAACCAACGGACTGGGGCCTCAGACCTCCTTTCAACTCCTGTGAAGCCTCACATCCCGCTTCGGACCCTGATCGAAAGGTACGGACGAGTAGCAGATTTCTTCATATGTACTCCCACCAGGGTACTCTGACAGCCATCGTTAGCGAAGGCGTTGAGCATCCCGTTGATCGAAAACAGCACATATGAACGCCGTCAATAACGGTTGGGTGAACGGGATGCTAAACAACTGATGGCGTCACTGAATGGACGGGGCAACCCTCCGACGGCGAACGCGACACTGAACGGGATGCTAAACCACGAGACACAATCGATAACGCCACATACGACACTGGGCGACCCTCCTATGCCAACCGCTATGCACGCACCTGGCCACTAACCAGGTGCTCATCAAAAATTAATCAATCAATCGTGCGAATGCTCCGCCTCTTGCCTGCTCCCAGGATAGAGCACCCATGTTGGTGCAGGAGCAGGCAAGTGCAGGCACTCGCATTCCACTCAACTCGAAGGCAGAGCCCGAGGAGTGCACACTTGACAATGGAATGAATCGGTCTAGCGCCACCCCGAGAAGGCTCGTATGTACCGCTGGTTTGATTTTGGCTTTAACGTTACGTCGGAGCCGTCGTCTGGCTGCACTGCGCACGCCACCCTACACGCATTGACTTACGCCACCTCCGATTCCGAGCTCCGCCTACTGATTTTCCAAATCGGCGAACCTCCGACCCAAATTTCCTGAATCTCTTACGGGTCGCAAACGAGTTTTCGCTAGAGCCCGCAACCTGCCGTAGCCACCCGGTCGATACGTATGAAGAACATGGACCATGGAGGTTGCAAAAAACACCCTGTGTGGCCAGCTATGGCTGACGCGGTCAATATGTATGAACTGTGTGGAACGATATTATGGATATCAATCATTTCTCACCTTATATTATGTGAAAATCGGTCCGGTGCGCCACATCGGGTTTTTTTTTTTCACCCTACACCATTCATGTCTTTCATGGCTCTCGACCAGGCCGGTTACGCTGATCGGCCAACTATGACCGAGGCCTGAGCTGAGGAAACATGACCAACTGCTCCATCATAAATGGTGTGCACTGCTAATCTGAGACCTGAGTGCTATCAAAAGGGGGATGTTCCTGACGCAACCTACAGCGTCAAACCCGCACCTGTAGGTTGCGTTAAGAACAATTTTTCGCCGCGATGATCACAGAGGAGCCGCAGCTTTGAATGACAGTAGAGGAAGGCTCGTCGGCCATCATACAAAACAGTTGGCATTCAGCGTTACAGATGGTTGTGAGTATTACTACACTAAAGTTATGATAGAAAAAAAAAACAATTTAACTTGCAAATTCAACCAATAATTCACCAGTTTCGCTGATTTCATAAGCGGCACACACACACGACCCACCTGGGTAGGCAAAAATTTCTAGGTAATTCGCCCCCATGCCGAAAATTTCCCGGGGTTCCGACTCCATAGCAATTAGGAAACGTTTCTCATCCATGTTGGAAATTACAAAATTATTGGTCCTAAATCCATGGACAAAACCGAAGAGAGCCGCCCTTTATCATCCCATTTTCGGATAGAGGGTTTCCAGGAATACATAAGTATGAACACGCTGTCAGAAAAACTAAATTGCGATGATTGTGCTCATCTGCTGATAAAAGGGAGTCAACCTCTAAAACCATTTTGGACATTGCGAGTCCGAAATATGTCATGCAACTGCAACACTCTGAGAAAGTTAAGTTATGCGGCGTTTTCAGAAATCGCGGCGGGTAAGGGTACTTAGGACGGATTTTTTCGGTGTTTTTGGGAAAAACCGAACTTTCGCTTTCAAACTTTGTACTGTAAGGGTAATATGAGGTACCAAACACATCCGTTTGGTCTGTTTGTCGTCTGAGGTTTAACACATGTGGGTGCAACTTGGTGCGACGCTACATAGGGGAATAGCTATACGATAATAATCCGAAAATCGAAAAACAAATAAACATCGAATTCCATATTCAGCTTACGCCGAAATAATCCCGGCATAGAACGTTTGGTCTGGAGACATTCGATGTTAACCAGCAAGATCCTCGCCGATATAAATGAACGCTCAGCCAACAATCTCTGGGCGCAAGTAATCCATTACTCTTTCAAAGAAACCCTTTTCACAAATGTTTTGTTCTTCATACTTTTGGCCATCTGTTTGCTAAATCGGTCTGAGTATTTAGTTGATTGTATTTTCTCTAGTTTTCCTTACTTTGTGCCTAGGGAGCCATACCTATATATCAAAATCCAGTTTGCTTTTAATACCGTTCTTTTGGAACTCTCACAATCCAGATTGTGATTCAGCACGCCGATATATGCCCGCCCGCATAGGTCATAGAATTCATAACTTTTTTGGACCTTTTCAGTGAGAACGCTTCTTGAAATTCATTGATATAACGCGCAATAATAAAGTATCTTGCAAGCTCGTTGTACTGAACATATCGGCAAGAAGGTGAAAAAACGCTATTGGCTCCTCTTTTCAAGAATTGAGCTGTCAAACTAAATGTTTCCCTTGTAGTAACAAAAACTTTTCCATCAAATGTTGTAGAAGGCGAAGTGTATGATTGTATTTTCTTCCTAGTTTTCTTAGCTTTGTGCCTTGACCAAATAGGATCGAGCTATCCGATCTTCCAGCTGGGGTTTCTACTCAGCGGCAGCTTAACCTTGCGCGAATTCGGAACCAGCCTCACAATCATTTGACACGGGCGAAATACCGCACTGATTAACATAATGGCCCAAGTCTCGATTTTCAGCTGATGAACTTTTTGATTTTTGCATATTTGCGCGTAAAGCGTGAGCAGGGTGTGCCAGTTGCACGCCGCAATATGTTGACGGCTGTAATAACGTCTCTAATAAGATGGTATCTTGTCTAAGCGGCACGTTGTATTCTGAATCGTAATGCAAACGCTAGTACAAGAAGGTCTATAGAAGCACTTGAGATCCGGCGCGTACTGAATAATTTTGGAATTTTTCAGATCCTTTAAAAGAACGATCAATATGAAATGTTGGAAAGTCCAGAAAAGTGTATGAACTTCATCAAAATCGGTTTCAGGTAGGAAATAGGATCGCAATCCTGTCTTCACCTAGAACGAATAGGCCCTAACTGCTTGTAACATAACGCACTCTAGAGCGCTGCGGTTTTGGGCGAAATGCCGCTGATTATGACATCTTTTGTGCCCCAAAAAGTCCATTTCAACTTGAAGCGATTTTTGATATTTGTCGCAGGCGTGGGCCGACTGTGCAACGCTTACACGCCGAATATATTTGACCTGTGCATTTTGTTCGGGGACTGTCTAAACGAGCTTCGAGCCACTAATTGAGGTGGGGTGCTTACTGGGTTGGCTCAGCTTCGTTCCAGTCAGGTAATGGGTATGTAGTACGGGAAACTTTCAGCGCATACAAAGGGACACTTGAGAGTCATCTGTTGTCCCAGGGCTGGCAACTAAAGATCTCCAGAATACTTTCACACGTGCTCTGGTGCCGGTGTATGCCTAATCGTGGTTTCAGACGAATCGCAACGTGTGTCAGTAATACAGAAACGGGCTAACCACTCCCCGGAACATTTTCTATAATGATGTATAAGATCATTCATGGTACTGACTCTAGTGCGTTTAGTCAGACCGGTTCAACCACTAGGGAGCACGCAGGTGAAATTGGTTGTCGTTAGGGCCACGCAATGTTCTACGACAGCACTTCTTTGTCAAAGGGTGATCAATGAATTCCATAACCGACTAGGTCAAAGAAATGCTTTGTAGAGTGAAACAAAAGTGTCGAAAGGAATTTCGGAAAGACGCGAGAGTCATCTGTTGTCCCAGGAGTAATTATTTGTAAGATCTCACTTATAACATATCAGTCGTGCCGATTGTATGGTTGGGAACTTTGGTGGCATATATATCTGTTCATTAACGCACCTTGAAAGAGAGGTCAACTGAATAGTCGTTAAGCACTCTCTTCCGTTTGGGTAGTTTATTTCTGTTGTTATCGCTCTGACACAGTTCAGAGGACCGTGGATCATAAATGTAGTCAATCGAAAAGCGAGGACTCCATAACGATGTTCTGTTGGCACCCGCTACCACATGCTGGAGGCTGAAGACACAAAAGGTGCGCTCAGGCGAAGAAAAGCACCGCCACGGAGAAGAGTCTTCAATTTCCAATTGATCTTGATAAATATCGTCGATCACTGGATGCGAAATATAACGAGAATTCGCTAGCACGCTGGGAAAGCGAGGTAATATCTATAGTTCACCTGAACGGGGATGTCGATCCGGGATTAGCTCCTACGCGGCGGCTTCTCGTTCAAAGAGGAGAAGGAAGTTCATTTCGCGGAACTCAGCACGGCTCCCATGAACATTTGCTCACGCCGACTGAAGAAGCATGCAGCTTCTCGCGGTCAAAGGTAAGGTGTTGCGCTCGGCGAACGCCCCAAAACACCGCTGGGGGAAAAGTCCCTTCCAACGCCCCATATTATTGGTAAGCCGTTATCTGATTACGACAGAAATAAACGCAGGAAAAGCTAGAAAACGCTTCCGGGACATGCTAAAGTCATACGTGATGTAACGGCGAGGATGTAAATGCTCCGCCCATCTCGTCGGGCATACCATTCCCTTTACGCAGCATGCATGGTCGTGAGCAATGTCCCAACCGAACTCAGCTCTCGTGTCTTCTTGGCTATCTTTGCCTATTGAGAGGGGGTTTCAGCTCGCCCATTATGAAACTGGGCGACTAGCACTTGGACTATCGTCCACAAGCCAGAACTGAGCGTTTTGTCTGACGGCTGTGGGTAAGACGCAAGCAGCACCCGATCAATCCATTTCTTCACCTTCTTTGCTCCATTGAAGCGAGGATCGCACAAGCTGCGGCCTCCCACTGGAGCTCGGACTCCACAATCGCGCCCTATCATTGTATCACCAGCTCACCGAGAATACTGTTGACGGCCCTTTGGCTAGAGATGTTTTTGTGCACGAACTGGGTGTGCTGCAAGAGACGAAGATGGAGAATCGAGTCGGTCCATCTCTGTGCATTCAACTGTTCGGAGGATATCGGCAAAGAGCACTCTGAGACCGGACTTCTATCTCGGGGGTTTAATGGTCACTACCGAGAATCCGCTTTGACGACCCCTGTTGGCGATTAGGCTGCTATACCAGAGCACCGGTGTCCATCCTGCTGAGCCTGGAGCTGAAAATGCTCCTTCACTGAGGGGCCTCGGCGTGAAGGTCCTCTGGGTGACACTTCTTGTGCGGAGCATCCGGTTGCGAGTTGAGCTCTGATCGACGCAACTCGCTTGCATCATAGTCAGGAACTGTCGACAAGGATGATGTAGGCGTCCACAATTAATAAACATCTGCAATGAGCCTTTGACAATGCAAGCTTCACTGGCGCAATACGGGCCTCGGCGTGAATCCAGGTCTACTCAATGGAGTAACGCACATCCAGGACGTTCCGATTTCCCACAATTCAGAACGTTGGCTGCTCTACTTGGTCCAGCAACTTCCATTCTGTTCAGCGTTTTGGGATACAGAGAAACCGTGCTGCCAAGCAGGTGCGACATAATAGCAAGCTGCGAGGCCCAATGGCAGTTATGTCGTAAGATTGTTCTCTCTAGGCAAGGCTCACCATCCCACCTGACAACTTGGCGCGCTGTGTTCCACCTCCCAAATGCTCGAGAGCAAAGACTTCGACCTCCGAGCTGCCACTGTTTATCTGAGAAAGTTTTTACCAGCGTCGACAGATGACTCGCGGTCCAAACACGAGGTAGCAGTTTGGAGAAATTACCTGTAGGCAGAGCTACGATTACGGCGCTGATGACAACAGTCGTTCGGGCGAAACTAAGGTTCAGTTTATTCAGATCTAATCACCGAAACAGAAGACTTCAACCGGTAGGAAACTTCAATATACCATCATGAACTTCGAGGGCAAAGTTGACACCAGATAACTCCACTTCTAAGGGGTATATGTTTGTTCACCTGCCTATGTCACGATTATAATAAAATATGCATCGTACGTTATCGTCGTAAATACGGCAACAATTACTATAGGCACTCAGGAGACCTGGTAGGTCTTCCAACTCCGTGCAATAGGCCGACGTCAAGGAGTGGCGTGGACAAAACTTTTGTCATGTGGGCTATTCAACACTGAGAGCATGCACTGAAGTGTCGTACGTTCGTGCAAATGGCAGTGGCGTGCGAGCGACCACCTCCGTGCAAACCGACGAACCCTCGCGCTTGGAGGAAGTTTCCATAGAGATGCTCAGCTGCGGGGAACCGCGTCTGCGAAGGTAAACAAGCGTGGCCAGCGTCAGGAGCTTCGGGGACACTCAAGTACCATGCCAAGGTGTGCGGCATTTAGTGTTCACATCTGAGTTCGAATACAAGCGTCCAGTGTCGGTGTCGGAACTTCTATTTCCCCTAGGTGCATCTGTGTTCTGTGCTCTGAGTTCCCACAGTCAGTGTCTTTCCTCCAGGATTTCTCCTTTACCAATAATGCCCCGCAAACCCCTGATTTTCTATTCCTTCAGATAACCTCAATGGCCGCCTGCATACTAGCAAGTTGTAGTCTGAACTGGCCTATCTCTCCCAAATTTGATCTGATCTCTCTTTTTCTCATTCCTGATGTCATCCTGATGTCAATGGTTCAGGAAACAGAGCTTTCTCCTGACTGCCAGATACCGTCACTCGTCACCTGGCTAAGGCAACTTATTCCTGGCTTTACACCTTCACGACAGGTCTCTCAGAGCAGTTCTCCTACTTTCGTACTACGAAATCAACATCACCGACACCCCACTAGCGGACACTGCGTACAAAATGGTGACCTGTGAGTGCCTATCCTATCCACCTCGCAAAACCTCTATCTCTTTTTAATATGCGCTCTATCTCGCGCTACAACGTCATGCCATTTTGACCCTACTCCCTCCGACAACGTTGTGCGACTAATCCCCTTACGACCCTCCCGTTGTCTTTGCAGGCAGTTTCGTGCTCATGCAACCTTTCCTCACGTCCTCTCGTTGCGCCGAGCGACAGCGTCAAATTTTCTCGCTCATACATTCTTCTCGTCCTTGACACTGCGATCTGAGATGAAGAAACTCGAATGTCGCTGTCGAGCCCATCAATCTAAATCTGGTCATTCTCAACGATGATCAGCCCACTAGTCTCCCGACCGAATAGCCCGATCTCTCTTCGTATCATCCTATCTCTCTCCAGCATCACTCCTATTCTTCCAGCGCCTGCTACTATCTCTGTCCAGTGATCTCTATCCCAGTGTGAATCATGTTTTTGTCATGGTCGATCTCTCTAATTCTCTTGCTCCTTATTCAGGTACTGTCAAGTTTGCTTATCTAAATCTTTGCCTTGCAGACTGGCGCTTGTTTAGGGAGGTGGCACTTCGCCATGTGGATCACTACCCATGGAATGAAACGTGCACCACCAGAAGGAACGTCACTTGACTGACGCGATTCGCAAGGCCGTGAAAACCAAGCCAGTTTGTATTCCGGAGAACCGAGTTTAAAGACCTCTCTGCTATCCCAAATGTTCCCAGCGGGCGGGGAAGAAATAAATCTTGGAAGACGCTGATAAAGAAAGGGATGCAAGAAAGGCAGATCACCTGGATCGACCATTGCTTTTTTCCGACCATTAAGCGAGATCTGGGAGCATAAGTGCGATTAAGCAGGGAGAAATTTACGCCACATGAATTTCAAGAGTGAATGGAGCGTCAACTTGGGAAAGTTCTAACAAAGACTCGGGCAAAGATAATTCTAAATTTATATTCTCTGATGAGGAGATCGAGGTTGAGGATTGGAAAGTTCTATTTCAAGTCAGGGAAGATCTGCACTGCGCGGTCGGAAGCGCGCTTAATATTCCCCACGATCGGCGTAACGCCGAGAGCACCGGAAGTCCCGGGGCAGGCGCCGGCGCTGCACTATTGTCTAGCTCAGGCTAAGGCATCTTGAGATGTCGTACGTTCGTGCCGTGGCAGTGTGGAGGAAAGAAGATCGCCTCCCGTGCAAACAAACGACAACCCACCTCCGAGAAGAGGTTTTTGTCATGGGAGAGGTGCTGGGGTCCGGCTGCAGCTCTCCTGAGATTTTATTACACCAAAGGGCCGGCGTCGAGAGGAATCTGGTCCAGCGCAGAAATATCCTATGTGCCACCTGCGGCATGGATGTTAACTGGAGACATACCAGCGTCAGGTGCTTCGGATGCCAAAGGTGGGTGCACTTCTCCTGTTCCGGGCCTCAGTTCTGTGAGGCATCATGACTCATCCTTTCGTTGTGTTCTATGCTCTGCCCCCAACAACTCTGATTGCTCAATTACCAACCGCCCTCTCCATTGTTCACATTAATCTCAACGGCCTTCGCAACCAAATTATCTGAACTGTCTCTCTATTCGCACGTTCTCATCACCCGGATGTTATCATGGTTCAAGAAACCAAGCTCTCTCCATCTACCACTTATCCCCAACCTAACATTTCACAGGCTACACCGCCTATCACATGCCAAAGGACAGCTCTTGGGGGGCGGGTGTCAACACTTTCACGTGCAATCTGCCTTACCTTCTCATATTATCCCTAATACTCCTAAAGGACGGTACTCTCTGAGTACATTCCTGTCCACCTCCCCCCTCAAAACCCCTTTATCTCTATTTAACATATACATTCCTCCTATATCATCTTGTCCCCTCTTATAATCCTATTCCCTCCTTAAGCAGTTGTTACGACTGCTCACTCTCCCCTTCAGCTGTCTTTGTGGTGACTTCAATGCTCACACGTTCTGTTCCACTCTTGATTCTGACGCCAGCTGAAGATGTCGAAAGAATGGGCTGAGAGTGTGACCTGGTTATCTTCAATGATGACCAGCCCACTCGTCTCCCCTGCCAACAGCCGACCTTCTAGCCCAGACATCTCTCTCTTGTGTCATCCAATCTCTCTAATGCTTGCACGTGGTCCACATCATCCTAGCTCTCCAGTGATCACATTCCCGTCTTTGTCTATATTGATCTCTCTGACTCTCTTTGCCCCTTACTCTGGTTTTTTCGTCATCGTACTTATCTTAATTTAGGCCTAGCAGACCGGACCCCTGTTCAGAGATGTTGCACTCCGCCATGCGGTCGACTACCCATGGAATGGTGATGTGCATCAGAAAGAGCGCCATCTAACAAGTGCCATCCGCAAGGCCATGAAAGCAACAATTCCTGAGGGTCGTGTCAAAGACCTTTTTCCAAATGTCAGCAGGGAAATACTGCAGAAGATAAGATTCAGAGAGATGAGAAGAGGCCGCAGACCATCTAGACCCGGACATAGCTGTGCTGGATAATGAGATCAAGCAGGATCTGGATAAGAACAAGAAGGAATGCTGGGAGAAGTTCACTGAAAAGCTGAATTTCAAGGCGTACGGAACCACGACGTGGAAAGTGTTGAGGAAAATTTCCGGCAAGTCCGCTCCCCCGATGAGCTCCGCTATGAGTTCGAGAGAAAGAACGTCTTCAAATCAGGGAAAGCGGCTGCTTACGCACTCGGCAAGAATTTTTCATCACGTGCCAAGCGAGGCGTGCAGAACAGAGTCACGGTTAGAGAACTGAGCCGGTTGCCGCTCATGAACGCTTCACGAGGCCTTTACTCTACGCAAGTGAAGAAGGCTATGAAGAAATGCGGAATTCGAAGGCTATCGGACCTGACGGTATCTCCCCAGCCATCCTGAAGAAGCTTCCCACGGAACTTCTACCGATGCTTGCAGATATCATTAACACTTCTTTCCGGACCTGCACTCTACCCCAAGCTTGGAAGACAGCCAATGTGATACCGTTGCCAAAGCCAGGCAAGTCCCAAAGCACGGCAAAGGGCTTTCGACCAATAAGCCTGTTATCGCCCGTCGCTAAATTAGCTGAAAAGTTGATCGTGACGGACCTGGCTGATCAAAATGAGCGACAGCAGCATCAGCATGGGTTCAGGAAACTTCACTCCACTACTACAGCTCTATTGGAGATCGTGAGCTTTGCGGTCGATGGGTTCAACATGAGAAAGCCCCTGAGAACGGTGGCCGTCGCCCTCGACCTGAGCAAAGCGTTTGACTCTGTTAACTTGGGACTGCTGTCCGAGAAACTGCTCAAGTCGTCGCTACCATCATGGCAGAAGCGATGGATTGCAGCGTTCACTAAAGGCCGCCGTGCTAAGGTTCTGTTCCAGAATCATGTATCCGATAGCATTCCAATAGCAGCCGGTGTTCCGCAAGGCGGAGTGTTGTCCCCTGCCCTATTCAGCCTGTATCTTGAGGACATTCCCGAGCCTCCCAATGATGTAAGGATTGTTATGTATGCCGACGACATCACCATCATGTGCCAGGATCGTGACCTGCAGATAGCCGCTAACAAGATCAGCGCCTATCTCGTCGAGTTGAAGCTCTTCCTCGATAAAATGATGCTCACAGTCTCTGCCGCAAAATCCTCTGTTTCAGTGTTCACAACGAACACCAAGGAACACAGTGCCCATCCAGATGTCAAATGGGATGGTGACCTGTTGCCAGCAGCAAAATTCCCCAAGCTGCTTGGCCTTATTCTTGATCCTCACTGAAGTTCCACAAAAACGCGGAACAGAAACAAACAGTCGTCAAGGCTAGACTTAATATCTTGAGAGCTCTCGGAGGAACATCATGGGGAAGCAGCCGAGAGACTATATTGAGAACCTACAGAGCAATACTTCAGCCGGCTCTGGAATATGCGGCACCAGTGTGGCAGCACCTGGTGTCTGACAGCTCCTGGAATAAGCTGCAGCGTGTACAGAATGCTGCGCTTAGAATTGCTACCGGTTGTGCAAGGAGCTCCCCGGTGGAGCATCTTCACGCGGAGGCCTGCATATTGCCGGTCAAGGAGCATTGTGAACTCCAGGCACAGCAGATGTATATTAATGTTCTGAGGCAGCCGAATCATCCGTCAAAGAGAATCATGAAGCCCATAAGAGAGAGGTCGATTAGGACGCCGTTCGCCGATGCTCCTCGTAAAGTTGATGTACAGAGATGGGCCGACTCCAACATGGAAAGGTTCGTCTTCTGCGTGAGGAGCACAGTTTGTTCGAGGATATCTAGCAAAGGCGGCTGTGAACCCTATCTTGGGAACGGTGCCGCCTCGGGTTTGCGAGTCCGAGTCTCAACTCGGCAGACGAGCCAGATGTGTTTGCATCGCTGCGCTGTGGTCACTCTATTCTGCACATGTCTTACGTCAACAAGATCGACAGCAGCCGACCAGACGCATGCCCGGACTGTGGTGCTCCCGGACACGACACGGCGCACTTGTTCATGTGCCCGAAGAGACCTACCTCCTTAACAACAATGGACCTTTGGACGAATCCTGTGAAGGCCGCCCAGTTCCTCAACCTATGACAAAAACCACTTTGAGGCTGCAGAAGAAGAAGAAAACGGCGCATACCCAAGCATTCTTCATTTCTTGATGTTTATAAATGCCGCACGTAATAGCTATGCCTTCGGCAGAAAAAAGAAACCTATCCTGAAAACCAATTCCGCTTCGACCACATAATCCCGTGAATCAGGTACCATAAGTACCAGGATAGGCTAAAGAAGGTTTGATGACGGACTGAGAACTAGCTTCCTTAGTTCTCAGACTCCCGTGCCTGAAATGCGATAAAGGCAGTGTTCACGAAAAAACGGTCTTCTCGGTTTTCAGCGCAAATCGGAGCAAGCGTCTGTTGACCGGGGTCCATAGGCAACAATGGCGAAAAAGAGGCCAGAGACGGGCCATAGATAGCCCTATTTGGCCCTATAACCTGTCTTTGTAAGCGCTGCCCGCCCATTCCCTTAATGGCCACCAAGGAAATGGGCGGATAGAGCACAGCGCGTAAGTGCTTGGGGCCGAATACGGTTATCTAGGGCCTGCTTTTTAGCCATTTTTTTCGCCATAATTGCTGAATAGGACCCTGGTACATTACATTCGATGTCCGGTAGAAGCTCAAAGGCCGTTCTTATCGTGAACTGCCCTTCAAGAGAAGAATCGCGTAAACTAACACTTTCCGTGTAAAAGCAGCGCTGCAGACAGTGAGTGCGTGCGGTCGCGAAGTTTGGCCCGAAAATGAAATTCAGGACGGAGAACGTACAAATTTTGACCGCAAACGACAATTCGGCAAGATTGGTTTTTTCTAGGAAATTCAGGTCGTAACTGAAGTGGGTCACAGATCTTCTGAGGTAGGGACTTAACGGTTGGCCTGACCTTGGCCCCATCTTTTTCTCGCCGCGATGTCCTGCGATCCTCCTTTCTCCCGGACTTTGGTCGGTGAACCCAAAACCAGTAGTGGCCAAAATCTACGGGTCTGCCTCGATCTTCAGCAACCCTGTTCTTCTGCGAGACCGACATGGATTATGAATCCATGGTCGCTTGAGCATGCTATGAAGCCATGGTTGCGTAGGCACCACCAATCCATGTTGGTCCTGCCAGGGCTAGGGGCACTGTAGCCGGGGGAAGGCCCGCAGATTTTAACCGTTACGGGCTTGTGTGAAGTTCTCGCTCACCTGTGGACCAACACCGATGGACAAAATGTGACACATACAAAATACAAAAGCAGGTTGTTTGAGAGCACAAGCGCTACTCCTTCCAAAAATAATCAGAATATTCAGTTCCAAATTCCAATTTATACTTCCGCCAAGAACAGAAACACCACATTTGACTTCGTGAAACATAAAATTGAACAAAAATCTTCGTGAAAGAACCTTCGATGGTGAAACGAAGGCAGGGAACTCTCTAGCGGAGCAATGCGATCGTCCCATTTTTCCCCCACCAACCCGTCGACGATCCGGTTGCACTTCGCTAGTGCACGCGCCATCAATATTTACGCCACACGAGACGGTGATGTCATGTGAGAGTGCAGTAGGAGGCCTGCCACAAAAAGAAAAAAGGGGGGCAAGCTCTCACCACCTGGCTTCTTTGGACGACAAATTTTGAGGCGATTTATCAAAAGACGAAAATTTTAATGATTTGATTCATCTATTGAGTCACCTAAATGCGACGTTATTTGAGGAACCAGAACTTGCTCTGCATCAACAATACCAAGCACATGCGAATAGAAAGCCCAAACATTTGAAAGTGCGTCAGGCCGGCGAGGAATCGTCCCATATCGAGACGCAAATGACGAACTGGTCGTAAGCGAACACATGCACGCGGGTTCCAATATTTACGCCGCACAAACAAGCCCACCGCCGACATCGTTCTAGTTTGGGAAGATCAATACGTGACTGCGAATGCATTAGCGGTATAGAAAGGCTCCCAGTGACTGTTCGAGATCTGTTTTCACAAAATTGGACAGAAAAACACTACTCCGATGATGAATACAAGGAACGTACATATAAGGTTAATACATTATTGACATTTCACCACTATCAGGTTAGAGCTCGTAAGGGGTCGTTTGTACTTCCGCCGCGGAGCGGCGCGGCGCGCCGCTTGAAAAAATCGCGCCACCAGGATGTATAATCGGGCTGCGTCGAATTCGCGCGCGTCGATGTCGCAGAATGACGTTGAACACAGCCTGAGTATCTCTGACACAACACAAGGCCGATTGTAATGAGTACTTTCTTGTGCAAAGGAACATCTATAATTTTTCGTACCATAACACAGCACCCGGAAGCGGATAGTCTTCAAAAAAGATTTCCCAGGGGAGCAGCGTTGTGACTGGTCACAACGGGGATCATTAAATCTTTGGGGAAAAAATAGATTTTTGTTCAAACCACGTGGTAAGGTAAAAATGAGGTAGGAACAGTCAATCGCGTACGAGGTGTATGCATTTTCAACAATACAAAGCAGATTTATATACCGAGTAGTTGTTTAGAAAATTGACACTTTTTGAGAAAATTGACAATTAGACACTATAAAGTTTTCAAAATTTTTGGTCCCAGGGGGTTCTAAAATTTCGCGGGATTTTTTTTTTGTGAAAAAAAGAAATGGAGGGGTCGTAGCCGCGACAAAATCGCCACAACGGCTTGCACTCAACACTGCAAGGACCTTTGGAAGAATTTTCAGGATATGAATCAGAAGAGCAAATTGAGAATGTGTATGAAATACCAGCAAAGAAGCATACACTATGCCAATGCGGATCGCACGCGGCCACTGCGCCGCCTGCTTTCTCGGGCGCAGGCGCGGCAGCACCCAGGCGGCGGCCGCGTGTGGCACCGTTGAAAGATTTCAAGCAGAAAATCCTAAACGCCTCGCGGCGCCGCTTGATCGATATGGCTGTATTGCAATTTCGCCGCGCGCGCCGCGGTTCGGAAGCATAAACGACCCTCACGCACGGCGATTTGAGTGTTGCGAGCTACCTGCCAAACATGACTTTTCTGAAATCTCGAAGTTGAAGGTGAATGGACGTTGGCATAAAGGTGGCAAATGTGCGGCAAAATGAGTCGTAGAGATACGGGCAGGTTTTTAAATGAAAGAGGACCAGAAAGCGCCACCATGGAGTCCAATGAGACACATCCGCCCACCAAAATCGTTTTTGGGGGTCGTTTAAATAATATTGATCGTGCCGCGTGATCAATATTAAAGAAATGCATCTTCTGCCACGCCGCCGCTCGGCGGCGGAGTATAAACGACCCTTATAGGATTGCACACGCCAGCCGCCCGGCGGCGGAAGTGTAAACGACGCCTTAGACTTCCTACATTGTTGCCACCTCAAGACCATCAACCAGGAGAGTGAAGAAGTATGCGTAGGTGCAAGTTCGTCTAGTAATATATTGAGTTGTGTAAAAGCCGAACTCATACTTCTTCTTCTTCTTAATCAGCCACATTGGAGTTTCTTCATAGGCGCAGAAAGGCGGCAACATCACTCGGCTTGTTCCACATATCACGAGCAGACAGAGAAGTAGGTCTGGCAGAGCATGAAAAATAAATGTAGTGGTAATCATGACACAGTATTTTGACAGTCATGACATTTATCCGGGACCGATTCATCGATCCTATGCAATGTAGGCTTTGAGGTAACGAAGAATTGACCCGCAACGTAGACCTCGCTTAGAGAGTGACGCGGGATGCGTCTGGGCAGAGTCTTCTCACTGTCATCGACCGCAGAGGTACAATTACCAAGGATTCTCTACTTAGAGGCATTACTACCAAGGACTGGATTAGGAGGGGCACAGGACATGTATTCAGATACGAATCTGGTGTGTTCGATTTGCTGCAGTCTCTTCCTTGTGAGCTCCGGGAGGTGGCCCATCTTTGAACGATCCACTGTAGAAATGGCAGCATGCAGCGCAAAGTGCGAATATTGACGAGGATGGGGTCTGATGACAAGAGGGGTAGTTGGGATGTGTGGCATTCTTTGAAATTCCATGCCGATGTGGAACTGTTGTGACTGCAGGCTGGCAGTGCTGCTTGACAGGAAGTAGGCAGCACATTCTTGGTGAAGATGGGATATAGGTGTTGATTTTGGGCAGCCAGTGATGACACGAAGTGCAGTGTTTTGTACACGTTGTAGCTTGCTCCAAGAGGCGTCCGACAGGTGTTCAAACTGAGTCCATATCGGGGCTCCATACTCCAGAGTAGGCTGTACTCATGGCCTTATATGTCGTGCGTAAGACTTCCTTTGTGCTACCCCCAGGTAGTACCCCGCCAGAGCACGGAGGATGTTATTTCCGCGTGTTGGCAGTTGCAGCTCGGATGCGCGTAAGTTTTCATTAAAGCGCAGTGAAGGATCCAGAAAGATTCCTTCCTAAGTGTAGCCGAGGGTGCTTGGAGAGGAGGCAACTGGTTACCTTCCCAGAGAGAACCCTGGGATGTAGCTGATCGCTCAGCCGTTGCAGTAGTGCACAGAGTGACGCTAGACTTTGAAGGAGAGACCTTTAGCTGCTTCGATTCGAGAAATTTGGCCAGGCTGCAGAGGTATTTGTTCATCTCCGTAGTGGCACGACTGATAACAGAGGTCAGTGTATACAACTGTGATATCATCTGCATACAGACATAAGTGAATGTTGGGCGGCGGCTTCTGGAATATCGGATAGATATAAGGAGAATAGGCTTGGTGATAATACTCCACCTTGGAGGAACGCCTGCCTTCAAGGGAACCGACTTCGACAGGTGTCCGTCAAATTTCACACGTATGGAGCGATCTTTGACGAAGTTTGTCAGTCCATCGTTTGCACCAGTCGGGCATGTCAGCAGTCCAGAATCTGATTTTGATAGCACATGGAAGTGCTGACATTGTCAAAAGCGGCAGTCAGATCAATTGCGACGACTAGACTTCTTACCGGCGGGAGCATTTCTATTGAAACCAGCAATGATGTGTTCAGATATTGGATGCTTAATGCGGTGATGGTGGAGTGAGCCATTTTGAAGCCATGCTGGATGGACGTTCTGCTGTAGTGCGCCCTGGAGATGCGGGGTTTGATGATTTTCCGCCAACTTAGCGATAGGGGATAATAGGGATATGGGACGGTGTGACGTTGCTTGTTATCTTCTGGTTTGCCAGGCTTGGGAACTGGGGAGAACAAATGTTCGCTTGTTTCCAACGAGCAGTGAATAATACCAGTGGTGAAGGACGAGTAGATAAGATCACTGAGTACCTCTTGGCGTACTGTTCCGGCAGATGCTTCAGATGAACGGCCGAGATGTGACCGTCTGGTCCTTCTGCTCCTCGAATTCCTTCTATATCGACTTGATGATGGTAGAGACGGTAGAAGCAGTTATGGCAGGTACGTCATGTCGACTGAGTTTTCTGATCGCATCGTGGCAAAGTAACATCTGTGCTCTTTTGTTGCGGCGAGATGAAGCAGAAGCATAGAGTTTACTAAGTTGATACAGGCAGCCCTTGTATCCGAATTCAAACCCGCCTGAGGGGAATCTCGTTAAGCGTATTGCAGCGCAGGTGCCATCTTCTTCCCAGATAGTCGCTTCAGAATGGTCCACGCTTGTTTGCTATCAGTCGCAAAATTGATGGATTCGATGATACTCCCTCCAGCGTTTCTGCTTGTAGTCGTTCAGCATTTTAGGAGATCTCATCTGACAGTAGTGAAATGTACGGATCGGAAGGATCAGTTCTGCGTCTGTCGTCCCGTTGTGTGATTAGCTCCCAGTGCTTCCTTTGGCAATACGCGTTAGGGTGGAACGTTCTTACACGACCGGCTCGGAATGGCTATTCCTGGAGGCTTCGCATATGGTGTCAGACGACGAACTTCTTCTTTGTCATGAACAGAGCCAGCTAGCGGATAGTTGGCTACCCGGCTGCCGAGCAGCAGCTCCTTAAACAGGACCCAGTTAGCCTCTACTGTGTTAATGTACAACATTTGCTACTGGGAGCCAGGAAAAAGGCAGGCGAGATGGCTATTAAAAGACAGATCCAATGTTGTGCTGATGGGTACATGATCACTGGCCATGGCCACAGATGTGAACCAGTTACAAGACATGTGGCAAGAGAAGAGGAAACGAACGTGGACATTCAGTGTGAGTGAGGGCCTGCCCGTCGATGGGAGACGAGTAGGAGAATTCTTCAGTTTATAGGAATTAGGGTCACAATCATCCGCAAAAGCTTTTCAAGTAGTTCCTCTCTGTCATCCTAGGATCTAAAGGAGGAGAACCAGGAAGGGTGAATGAGCATTAAAGTCACCAGCCAAGTGACAACAGATGAAGATGAGAGGATTGGAAAATACATCAGTGTAAGTATGGTGGGATCAAATGCGTTGGGACAAGAGGTGGATGGGGGGAATCGTAAACATTGACAATATCCAGAGGACAGCTTTGGCAATACCACATATGAACTCCTATACATCTCAACAACATTGTCATTGGCCAGAGGTCAATAAGTGTGAGATGGAATTGAAGTGATTGTGAACAAAGTTGACACGCCACCGCCATGTGATGTAATGGGAATATGATAGGGATGTATAGCCGGGAAGGCGGGGCTGAGAAGGGGAGGACACGCTAAGTTTGGTCTCCTGTAGGAGGATGACATCAGGTTGTGAGCGTTCAACGTACAATGTAAGTTCCATAAGTTTGGCACATGCAAGCCATTAATATTGAGTTGAAAAATGTTAGAGACTATGAAGAGGAACCGTAGAAGGTGAATTAATACAAGACATACAACAATAGTAAGCAACTCAGTGTAGTCACTGTAACTTAGTTAACCTCTTGAACATTTGAGGTGTACTCCAGCCAAGGCAACCAACTGCACTGGATGCTTCGCATGTTGTGCCGACAATCCACAATGACGGCATGGATTATTTCGCGGAGTCTTGTTTCATGCGGTCCAGGATCTCTTCTCAATGCCAGCTCGTGCAACAGTAGAATACCAAGGGGTGTAGCAGCCACCCATTTACCCTCCCACACAGAAAAACTCCTCGTGTAGTTGTTGACGCTCGTTTGATGAGTCTTCTTGATCTTGGTAGTCGACTCCACAGATCCACCACGCGTAGGTTGAGCATCTCGGATCCGTCTTTTCTCAGGACGAGATTACTTTCACGGTTGTCAGTTCATTCTGTGGACAATGTTCTTTTGTCAGGGTTTCCTTCTAATGGTTTTTTTTTCAAATTCCAGTTTCTATTAGTTTGCTATTTCACCACGATGACGATTTTTTTGTCATCTTTTGCGTTGAAAGTCTTGCTAGGTTACCACCTTGTTATTTGTTTAATTCCTTTTGACGGGACATTTTTTATTCGGCTCCACTTCCTTTTTGTCGCAGTCCCAGAACTGCAGTTTTGATTGCGAAGTCTCTATTTTGTTGCATGATATGTAGCAGTTCATACAGTTTCTTCATTACTGTGTAAGCAAGTGTTCAGTACGCTTCGTTTTCGATTTGAGATCTTTTTGAGGAACCCGTTAGCTCAAGAGTAAGAATATTCCTTCGATTGCATGATTGTTGAATTTTTCTGTAATAAATAATTTGTATCCACAGACAACCAGTGAATTATACGCGGAAAATGGTAAAAATCAATACGAAGGGTAAGGACGATTGAAGGTATGAGTAATAGACGTAATCGGTCATCTAGGATTTCAAAATAGGTCAAAGGTAAGCATTTCCTGTACAGGTGATAGGGTTGATGACGTCACGAACATTTATTTAAGAAGGGGTCACCCCGTTCACTGTGGCGTCGGCGATATCTTTCTCAATGCGGGGCCGCTCCGTTTGGTGCAGGGTTGATGACGGCGCTACCCATGCAGGCATCGCTCCGTCAACCTTGGAGTTTGCGACCGCGCTGTGCGAGCGACTCACCCCGTCCGGGGTGCTTCCCGGCATGGTCGTCGAATCGTGCCTGAGGAGGATGGGGGGCGAGGCGAGCTGCGGCGCGGATGCGGCGCTCGCCCGGGTGTCAATAATACATACTACAATTTGCTACAGTAATCCTACAGTATTACTGCCAGCCGGTCTGCTGCCAGCCGGAGGCGCGTATACCAAAAGTCTCCCGTCCGGAGTACAGTTACGGAGCTTCGGGGGCGAAAAATATTTTGACATTGGGGCGCGTTTCCCTACGCGTACCACTTGCACGATCACTATCGCGCCGTTTTTATCGATTAGAAGAGGGACGACAGAAGCATTGCATTCTTCAGAAAATGCATGCTCATGTCCAAAGAAAGACCAGCACAGAGGTAATGAGTCTACTAGACTGCAAAGGCGATTTGGCCAAATGTGAATTGTAATTGGAAATGCCGTTAGGAAAATCATTTCAACCAAGAAAACTTCGAATGCAACACTGTTAGATAAATATTTACTTCTCAGTTACAAAATTATCATAGGTACCGTACGCTGTGAGACATACGAGCTTGTGCTGCCACACCCTGGGTGGTTTGACAGTTTGGAGTAGGTTGAAATGGTGCTATTCTGGCGGGGGGGGAGGGGTGCTATGGTGCGATACCACAGTGGCTCCCGCTGCGATAGCGCCGTTGAAATACGGATAGAAGAGGAAAGCTCATGCGGTTTAGACAGGTGGAACAAAATGCACAGCCGTCAAATATATTGTGGCGTGTGCAACTGCACACCGCTCCATTCATTGAAATGTGTTTTGGGCGAAAAGTTACGTTAACCAGCGGTATTTCGCCTGTAAAAGTGTAACAGGCTAGTTCGGCGACATTTACAAGCGTTTAGCTCAATTTGGGAGCGAAAACTCCCAGTGGAAGACAGGATAGTCGATCTTATTTCAATATTAAGCCGCTGATGACGTTCATATTTCCTTCCTTGAGTCAATCGTTTTGTTGTGTAGCTTTTAGTTGTACATCTGAGAAGGTTGAAAATGCAAGAAGGGTTTTCGCAGAGTTTCGGCAGCCTTAATTGCACCAAACCTTTTCTATGACGGTTTTTTCTACGTTTTTGTACATGTAGTCACATTTGCTACAGTCGCTAGCTAAAGCATCTAAACATATTTGATGCATATATGGGGTCGATTTCATTAGATTGTTGTCTTATTTGTCTTATTATGGACTCCAAGCCGGAAATATGAACTTCATCAACGATTGAGTAGGGAAATAAGATCGACTTTTCTGTCCTCCACTGGGAGTTTTCACTTCCAAAATAAGCTGAACGCTTGTAAATGTCACCGGACCAGCCTGACATGCTTTTGCAGGAGAAATACCGCTGATTAACAAAACTTTGCGCCCAAAACTCTAATTTCAACTGATGGAGCGAATTTTGCATATTTGCGCGTAAAGTGTGAGCATGGTGTGCAGTTGCACACGACGCAATATATTTGACGGCTGTGCATTTTGTTCCACCTGTCTAAACGGCATGAGCCGAAGAGGAAGGGGGGGGGGGGAAGAAAATTTTCGCACCCACGTCAAAGATTTGCCCACGCGGAGTTTCAACCCCTTAGGGAAATTTAGGGGACGTTTGGCTTACGTGTTAAACTTTATAAAGATCCCAAGTAGTGGAGAGAAATTTCTTGACGTGGATGTGAATTCTTTTTGACGCTTCTCTCTCAGTATGTTTATTTGAGCCAGAGGGAAGCATTTTTGCTCCTCAAAGTTCCGCGAAGAGTAGCCCCAAGTATTTTTCTGAAGCTTCTACTTACGTCATTTTGTAGTACAATTATAACAGTTGTCACGGTTCGTAGGATAACTAGGGAGATCAAAAGCTATGCGTTAACGGATTTGTCTTTCTGGTGTCGTCTTTACAGCTGCGCTTGCGATGTGCTGGATTCAGTATTAAGTTCGCATTTGCACAAAGATTTCCCCGATTTTCGGCCAGGGGTTGGAACCAGGGCTGTGCGGAAACAGTTCGCTCGGTTTCCGATTCCCGTTTCCGTATTTCCGGCGCTTTTTGGGAAACCCTGTTCGTTTCCAGCCCGCTTCCGTTTTCCGGGAAGCCTTTTTGGGTGTCCGGAAACGGAATAAACTCAGTGAAACACGATATATGATAGTGGGTCTAGCCAAGCGATTTTTGAAGGGTTCATGCGGCGCTGAAAAACTGCATCTGACCTCTTGTGTTCAAGTGGGATATCTGAGCTCGGCTGGATATCAATCACGGAAGTCTGGGGTCTGCGATTGGAACTATAAAATAAAACAGATGACACAGAAGTGGGCGTGGCAGGAATCTGAACGGTTTTGAGAATTATTCACTGAAAAATATGTAGCTTTTTCTCTTTGAGATTCAATGATTTCGTGAAGATTTTCTTTTCTTCTGATTCCACTTCTTCGCTTTTTAACCTCTAATGAAAGCAACAAAAATCGAAATAATTTTTTTTTGAACGAGCAGCCTGTATTCTATAAAGGAGTCGCGGTGGAGACAGGTGGAGGTGACCACGGGCAGCGGCGAGGCTCGTTTGAGGAAGATCATAAGAGAAGTTTCTCATCTCGCCAAGAAGTTTTTTCTTCATTTTTCGAAATCAATCGTTTAATAAACACTCCACTAGGCAAATATGCTTCGAAAGAAGAAAAGCAGCCGCTGATTATCTGAAAATTGACTTCTGATTAGCCTTGAAGGACACCAGGTGTCGCTTGGACTACTTTCTGCGGGACAGGCTGTACACCAGTGTGCGGCAACGAAAAATAAAATTCCGGCAAACGGCGACGGCAAACTCCCAAGAGGTCAGCATATTGCAATCGGCAAACGGCAAATACCGCACACCCCTGCTGTACACTATTTCGAAGGGCGGGTACATATAATGAGTATTTTTAGAGGTTGCCTTTTCGGATATTTAGAAGCGACACTTCGAAATCGTTGAATGCCTCGTAGTGACTTTATTTTGAGTATTAGTTCATTACCTGAAATCACTGGTTATTGGATGAGAGCTCCGGGCAATGAGCAACAGCGTGACAATGAGGAAACCCAGCATTTTTTGGTCTCTTCCGTTTCCGGCGTTTTTTGGCCATTTTTCTTCCGTTTCCGAAAATTTTGAAAAAGAGTTCCGCACAGCCCTGGTCGGAACCCCGTAGTGTGTGAAATTTAGAACGCATTCGAGAACTTCGCCAACTCGGAGTGTCAATCCATTCAATTAGTATAAAATTGAGGTATTTTTCCTAATAATAAAATAATAATTCAAAGATCCGCCAATTCCCTAAACACATTAATTATACACGTGCAGATCGCGGCTGGTCTAGCAAAACCTGCGCCCAATTTAAAGGGACGGGAGGAAAACGCGCTCCAACGCTAAAATATCTTTCGCCCTCGAAGCTCCGTAACTGTACTCCTGCAGGCCATGGCGAAGCGCCAGTAGGGGCGCGCCGCGCCGCAGTCGACCCCGTCGCAAAAAATGGAATGTAGGTATGGAGCTTCGGGAAGGATGGCTCATCTTCGTCGGTCGCGCGCGGCCGCAACGCGGCGTTAGCATCGTAGCGCGCCTGCTAGCCCCCTCGCACTCCACCGTTCTTCATTTCACATATTTCTCACCAAATACTTGGCTTACACGCCTTCACCTTCAGCTATACAATGCACAGGAGCATATTGAGATTAGTTAGTGTCAATAGAATAAGATAAAACTTGACAACTCGTAGGATAAACGGAAATAGAGAGAAAAGTACGAGATACGAAGGACACGAGCACGGAGCAGCACTACGCCACAACAACAATTAATTAACGATAATAAGACGCAGTAAGATCAGGTCTAGAACGGGGCTCTTGAGGCCCCTGATAACTACTGTTCGTGCTGATGGCTTTTTCAAGTCGCTCTCAATACGCAAATAACCGTTGTGAAATGGCGCCTTCTAACAAGACTAGGAATTTTGGCCTTCTTCACCTCCTTGGAGATTGAAAACATCTTTAAGGGGGTAAATAAGGCCAAAATGCCGGAGGAAGACTTGATCCAATGCGAATCTGCGACCACTTCTTTTTCTCGAAGCGAAGGATGACAAACGCCCTTATATGTAGGGCATGGGCACATACATAGGTGTGACATATTGCGCTAAAGTTTGCATTAATTGTACTACATGTAAGGAAGGAATTTGGAGACCTAAAGAGATCGATAGCGATTGAGTCAGCAGTAAATTATGGCGTTTCCTTCGTTGATCTCCTCATTTCCCGAATTGTTACCCTAATACTGAATTTCTGTGAGCTTAGATTCCTAGAACAGATGACTCCTTACATGCAATTTCAATTACTCTTATATTTCGTTCCATACTTCGTTGTATTAGTCAGCAGCTTTCCATCACATATATTCTTCTTTCCAATTAACATATGATCTAGTTCCGCAATCGCGTTCAGTCCGCAAAGTCTCATTATCACAATGGTAGAAGCGAAGCGGTTGTTTTGAGAATGATTCTAGTTGATTTTTTCAAAAACAACCGCTTCGCTTCTACGATTGTGATAATGAGGACTGAACGCAATTGCGGAACTGAACTATAGTTCTACATCTATCGGTAAAAGAAGCACGTCTTCGAGAAGTTACTCGGCATGTGCAAGTATAACTGTGGGGCGTTTCTAATCATATTAGTTGATGAAGACACCAGCATCACTCCATACAACTAGATTCAATAAAAATTATGTTGGCACTTGTTTTTTGTTTCATTTATTTCTGGTCGAAAATGTAAATTGTCAGGTAACCTATTATCACTGCATTCTTTAACATTCAAGGCCTATGATAAATGACAAGAAAAAGCTCGAATGTTGAGCGAAAAGTACACTCGCCTACTCGGTATATCACGAGAGAAAGATCTATATTTGAAGAAGTAGCAATATCGAAACTGCGGTGCAAAGCTTACGAAGAATCCGCATAATGGGGCTGTCAAATTTTATTGAGGGAAAAGTAGGCGAAAATACGTTTTCAGAGAATCACTACGTTTGTCGGGGTCTCAACAGCCCCGATGAAGAGTGCGAGCGAAGGGGACAGCAGGCGCGCTACGATGTTAACGCCGCGTCGCAGCCGCGCGCGACAAGCGAAGATGAGCCATTCTTCCCGAAGCTCCATACTCACATTCCAAAAAATGGGGCCGGGAGATCTAAATCATAAATCTATCGTGAAGGTAAGCGTTACAAATCCCAGACTATTCAAATTACAAAAGGTTATTCGGAACACTTTAACACTTAATAACAAGAGAAAAATTCGATGAAAGGGGCAACCTGCCGTGAAAGGGATGGCGGTCGAATGGCGCGACCCTTCGTGTGACAGCCGGAGAGCGCAGCGCTATAGCCACCCGATCGCTACAGTAACACGCCGCGCCGCCGCAGCGCGGCATCAGGTGGACGAGTTGTCCGCAGACGTCCAAGTTGGCGGGCGGACCATACAACGTCTCTCCCTCCAAACATTCTGCTATCTCTCGTATTCTCTAATCCCTCCGTATATTCAGCTGTATATCGCCTTTCCAACGTCATATTCTGAATTTCGACCGTTTCGCTCCTAAAATCGTTTTTTTTCCTCCAAATTTTGCCGCTTATTCGTCGTCAGATATTCTCAGTCAGGGCTGTTCTACACCTGTTTCGCCCATTTCCTGCGGATTTCGCCTCCACTCGATTGAAATTTGACCATTTCTTCCGCATTTTCTATTTTTCCTCTATTACTGCGCTATTCGCTCCGCTAAACTACTACCACATAATAAGGAACACAGGTAAGTTGGATTCATAGAGGTTTTGTGGATTTTAGGATTGTTTTTCTTATTCTGCCTTCTCTATCCTTCCTTATCGCTACTCCTCCCACGCAGATCAGTAGCCATCAGCGTGCTCAGAGAGAGGCTTATCATGATCTCTAAGAATCATGATTAATTATTCTCTGCAGTTCGTTTTCGGCTTTGCTTCCCTTCTGCCAATCTTTTCAAAAATCTGGCCCTCCCCAGATCCATTTCAGAACCCGAACGAGAAGAGACATCTCCGTGTGCGCGATCGTCAAAGAAGAATATAGATGTATTGTATATATGTATGTACATGTCGAGAAATGTAACTGGAACTACTATTTGATTGCACTTTCGTGATGCATGCATGCTCAGTAACTGGTGATTGTATTAGTGATACTAAGACTAATAATAATAATAATTGTTTGTACATAGTTGCATTGGAATATCTTTGTTTGAAATACATAATATTGAGTGTTTGTGTACATATATCTAGTTGTTCATACAGTAGGGGTCATAAATCTATTGACATGGCCTTTTCGCTAATAATGTTTTTATACATACAGGCCATAAAACGGCCAATGTCTCACCGTCGACTGTGTACCACGCGCTGCGCGACCGCACGCGCGGCGGCCGAAACTCGTTGCGCGGCGGCCAAAACTCGTCTGCTTCCCACGCACGTGCGGTCGCGCAGCGCGTGGTACGCAGTCGACGGTGAGACATTGGCCGTTTTATGGCCTGTATCTTGGCTTGGTCCAACTTTAGTATAGTTAGGTCCGTGGCCTGTGTCCTCAAGAAAAATCGTTCAAATTCAAACAGCGGCAGGCGCGGCGGTTTGATTCTCATTGATTGAGATTTAAACCGCCACGCCAGCCGCGGTTTGAATTTACACGTTTTTTCTTGAGGAAACAGGCTGCGGATCTAACCATATGCTAAGAGGCATCACAACTCTTGCTTCACACATACACAAGATGTGATGTTCAAATATGGAATTTATTTATCATTATCGATAACGTCAACGAAGGATATTTAATAGGTGCAATATCGCATAAATTCATTTTAAATTTATTTCTAAAAAATTGATAGAAATTAATCTTTTACAAGGTTTTACAACGGATGTAGAGGGTCTTCAAATTGTGAATAACTGTAACGTGTTTGGAATTGAAATAGCCATGTTTTGTGGGAATAGTGCTAATTTGAAATAATACCAAAAAT
Organism: Aplectana chamaeleonis; assembly: GCA_029168955.1. Classification (NCBI taxonomy): domain Eukaryota; kingdom Metazoa; phylum Nematoda; class Chromadorea; order Rhabditida; family Cosmocercidae; genus Aplectana; species Aplectana chamaeleonis. The sequence continues at coordinate 26,306 of JAPDOI010001885.1, forward strand.
GATTACTAAATTCTTAATTTAAAAATTGCACCCTCAAACTTAATCCTGTGTATATGTAAATCAAGAGTTGTGATGCCTCATAGCATATTAAGGTTTCAGCAAGTTTCGACAAGGCCAGCCCAAGATATGTATAAAAAACATTATTGAAAAAGCTATCTCAATAGATTTATGACTGCTACTGTATTAGGGGATAAATTGGTATAGAACAGTATAATACTATCATATGCAAGCATAATATAGCATAGATTAGTATATTACGATAAAGGACCTGATAGCGTGAAATAGCAATATATAGTTTTTGGGTAGTATAGAAGACACTATATAGAAATTATTTTTTTGAAGTATTCCTGCACTTCATAACAATAATATAATGCAGTGCTCACATAATAACACTAATTGACTATAATAATTGTAACTAATAAGTCAACAATGATAATGAAGATTTGAGTTTTCCTCTATTCGAATAACAGAGAATGAAAAAAAACGAAATTATTACAGTACCACACGCGAAGCTCAAGAGATGGCACCTTGCCAGCTAGAGAGTGTCCTTACTGGAAGATGATTAGTGAGATCGATTATCGTGCATCCTTCATTATTGATGGGTCAGCCTTTCCCCCCACAGAACTCGCTCCAATGTCACTTGATGGACCACTCCTCACGGTTTCGCGTGACCGGTCGCAGCGCGATGGCGCGGCGAGCATACGGTAGCGTCCGGGTGGCAATTGCGCGCCGCGTTCGGCTGCCACACGAAGGGCCGCGCCATATGTCCTACACCCTCGTGAAAGTGATTAACCACCGGAGGCCGGCTGGCACAGCGCTTGCGACGCAAATCTGCGGCGCGCGCGTCTGACCCGATTGGAGCACGATGATACATTCGACCAAAAACCTGTACAGGCGAAACGAGTCCTTCTTCTTCTTCTGCAGCCTCAAAGTGGTTTTTGTCATAGGTTGAGGAACTGGGCGGCCTTCACAGGATTCGTTCAAAGGTCCATTGTTGTTAAGGAGGTAGGTCTCTTCGGGCACATGAACAAGTGCGCCGTGTCGTGTCCGGGAGCACCACAGTCCGGGCATGCGTCTGGTCGGCTGCTGTCGATCTTGTTGACGTAAGACATGAGCAGAATAGAGTGACCACAGCGCAGCGATGCAAGAGCACATCTGGCTCGTCTGCCGAGTTGAGACTCGGACTCGCAAACCCGAGGCGGCACCGTTCCCAAGATAGGGTTCACAGCCGCCTTTGCTAGATATCCTCGAACAAATTGCGTGTGCTCCTCACGCAGAAGACGAAACCCTTCCATGTTGGAGTCGGCCCATCTCTGTACATCAACTTTACGAGGAGCATCGGCGAACGGCGTCCTAATCGACCTCTCTCTTATGGGCTTCATGATTCTCTTTGACGGATGATTCGGCTGCCTCAGAACATTAATATACATCTGCTGTGCCTGGAGTTCACAATGCTCCTTGACCGGCAATATGCAGGCCTCCGCGTGAAGATGCTCCACCGGGGAGCTCCTTGCACAACCGGTAGCAATTCTAAGCGCAGCATTCTGTACACGCTGCAGCTTATTCCAGGAGCTGTCAGACACCAGGTGCTGCCACACTGGTGCCGCATATTCCAGAGCCGGCTGAAGTATTGCTCTGTAGGTTCTCAATATAGTCTCTCGGCTGCTTCCCCATGATGTTCCTCCGAGAGCTCTCAAGATATTAAGTCTAGCCTTGACGACTGTTTGTTTCTGTTCCGCGTTTTTGTGGAACTTCAGTGAGGATCAAGAATAAGGCCAAGCAGCTTGGGGAATTTTGCTGCTGGCAACAGGTCACCATCCCATTTGATATCTGGATGGGCACTGTGTTCCTTGGTGTTCGTTGTGAACACTGAAACAGAGGGTTTTGCGGCAGAGACTGTGAGCATCATTTTATCGAGGAAGAGCTTCAACTCGACGAGATAGGCGCTGATCTTGTTAGCGGCTATCTGCAGGTCACGATCCTGGCACATGATGGTGATGTCGTCGGCATACATAACAATCCTTACATCATTGGGAGGCTCGAGAATGTCCTCAAGATACAGGCTGAATAGGGCAGGGGACAACACTCCGCCTTGCGGAACACCGGCTGCTATTGGAATGCTATCGGATACATGGATTCTGGAACAGAACCTTAGCACGGCGGCCTTTAGTGAACGCTGCAATCCATCGCTTCTGCCATGATGGTAGCGACGACTTGAGCAGTTTCTCCGGACAGCAGTCCCAAGTTAACAGAGTCAAACGCTTTGCTCAGGTCGAGGGCGACGGCCACCGTTCTCAGGGGCTTTCTCATGTTGAACCCATCGACCGCAAAGCTCACGATCTCTAATAGAGCTGTAGTAGTGGAGTGAAGTTTCCTGAACCCATGCTGATGCTGCTGTCGCTCATTTTGATCAGCCAGGTCCGTCACGATCAACTTTTCAGCTAATTTAGCGACGGGCGATAACAGGCTTATTGGTCGAAAGCCCTTTGCCGTGCTTTGGGACTTGCCTGGCTTTGGCAACGGTATCACATTGGCTGTCTTCCAAGCTTGGGGTAGAGTGCAGGTCCGGAAAGAAGTGTTAATGATATCTGCAAGCATCGGTAGAAGTTCCGTGGGAAGCTTCTTCAGGATGGCTGGGGAGATACCGTCAGGTCCGATAGCCTTCGAATTCCGCATTTCTTTGATAGCCTTCTCTACTTGCGTGAGAGTAAAGGCCTCAGAAGCGTTCATGAGCGGCAACCGGCTCAGTTCTCTAACCGTGACTCTGTTATGCACGCCTCGCTTGGCACGTGTGATGAAGAAGTTCTTGCCGAGCGCATAAGCAGCCGCTTTCCCTGATTTGAAGACGTTCTCCTCGAACTCAATAGCGGAGCTCATCGAGGAGCGGACTTGCCGAAATTTTCCTCAACACTTTCCACGTCGTAGTTCCGTCAGCCTTGAAATTCAGCTTTCAGTGAACTTCTCCCACCCTCCCTTCTTGTTTTTATCCAGATCCTGCTTCATCTCGTTATCCAGCACAGCTATGTCCGGGTCTAGATGGTCTGCGGCTCTCTTCTCATCTCTGGTTCTTATCTTCTGCAGTATTTCCCTGCTGACATTTGGAAAAAGGTCTTGACACGACCCTCAGGAATTGCAGCTTTCATGGCCTTGCGGATGGCACTTGTTAGATGGCGCTCTTTCTGATGAACATCACCATTCCATGGGTAGTCGACCGCATGGCGAAGTGCAACATCTCTGAACAGGGTCCAGTCTGCTAGGCCTAAATTAAGATAAGTACGATGACGAAAACCAGAGTAAGGGGCAAGAGAGTCAGAGAGATCAATATAGACAAAGACGGGAATGTGATCACTGGAGAGAGTTGTGGATGTGGACCACGTGCAAGCATTAGAGAGATTGGATGACACAAGAGAGATGTCTGGGCTAGAAGGTCGGCCGTTGGCAGGGAGACGAGTGGGCTGGTCATCATTGAGGATAACCAGGTCACACTCCTCAGCCCATTCTTCGACATCTTCCCCTCTGGCGTCAGAATCAAGAGCGGAACAGAACGTGTGAGCATTGAAGTCACCCGCAAAGACAGCTGAAAGGGAGAGTGAGCAGTCGTACAACTGCTTAAGGAGGGGAATAGGATTATAAGAGGGGGGACAAGATGATATAGGAGGAATATATATGTTAAATAGAGATAAAGGGGTTTTGAGGGGGAGGTGGACAGGAATGTACTCGAGAGTACCGTCCTTAGGAGTATTAGGGATAATATGAGAAGGTAAGGCAGATTGAACGAAAGTAGACACTCCGCCCCCAAGAGCTGTCCTTGGCATGTGATAGGCGGTGTAGCCCGGAATGTTAGGTTGGGGATAAGTGGTAGATGGAGAGAGCTTGGTTTCTTGAACCCTGATAACTTCGGGGTGATGAGAACGTGCGAATAGAGAGAGTTCAGATAACTTGTTGCGAAGGCCGTTGAGATTAATGTGAACAATGGAGAGGGGGCGGTTGGTAATTGAGGAATCAGAGTTGTTGGGGGCAGAGCATAGAACACAACGAAAGGATGAGTCATGATGCCTCACAGAACTGAGGCCCGAACAGGAGAAGTGCACCCACCTTTGGCATCCGAAGCACTGGACACTTGTTTTATGCCAGGTAACATCCTCGCCGCAGGTGGCACATGGATACTTCCGTGCTGGACCTGGATTCCTCTCGACGCCGGCCCTTTGTAATAAAACCCTCAGGAGAGCTGCGGCCGACCAGCACCTCTCCCATGACAAAAACCCTCTTCTCGGAGGAGTTGACGTCGGTTTGCACGGAGACGATCTTCTTTCCTCCACACTGCCACGGCACGAACGTACGACATCTCGGCAGCTCTGCTTAATAGACTACTGACGAGCCTCGGGAAGTGGAAGTAATGCAATAAGTGGTATGAACACTAAATTTCACACTTCTCTAAGATAACAAGCAAAACTAGTCTCAGCTCTTCCTATTGCAGAAGCACTTTACTTTCAAATCCCATTACCATTGTACTCATGTTTCATTCGGCTGTCTTAAATGTCGTAATAAATCAAATCGAATCAAATCAAACATCACTAACAAAGTGGGGTTGCACACGCAAGATGGAGTTTCGAGATGCAACTTTAATATGTGGAGAACAGCGATCCCGTATTCCATACTCAGAATCGGCTAAATGCTACAGAGATTTACGGGAGATTTGCAAAAGTGGACATTTTTATAGCTTTGCCTAGAAAAAAGGGGCACATGGATGACAATTTCTAGGGCCTTCAAAAAAATGTCTTGGATTAAGCTTAAAACTTGGTTCTAGGGGTTATTTTGGGTGCTGATTACGAATCTGATGCCCATTTGTCAATGTTTGAAAATTCCATCTGGTTTGTTCCGGAGATTCAAAATAGGGTAAATTTTGCTGCCCAAGCGCGACTTCTGACGATTTCGAGAATGCTACGATCAAATCGCCTTAAAACTTGTACGTAGGGGTTTCCGATAAATTACGGTAGGTTACGGTCAGTATACGGTAGCTGGGTAAAAGTCTCAGAATTGTCTGAAAATTTCACTGTGGATGTTAGTTGGGATGCTGAACACGAATTTGAAGTCCAATTTTTGATATTTGAGTCTATAAGGTAAGCAACGCCAGTTAAAAGGCATTATGACTACCGCATCCCACAGTAGCCCAAAGTCTGGCGAGGAACAGATCCCAGATTCGGGTTCAGCGCCATAAATAACGCCCAGCTGAAATTTTAGAGCCGAATCCGATTTTTTTCTGGACACCCCCAGAAATTCCCTGATGAGTGATGGACCACCATGACCTTTTTGTGACGCAATGAAAACTCCATTTTTGAAATCCTCGCGGCCATTTCGGAAAATTCAAGCACGGGTCATTTATTCAAGGTCACAGACCTACAGCTAGGACAACATGATTTTCCAAATTGCCACCGGTAGGTGGCAAACCTCCCTTGGAACAGAACCCACAAGACCAATCTTAACAGCTGTTGAAAAGTAGTTTATTGCTCCACTGCTGTACTTGATTTATCTTCTTGAGATGATTTCTCAGTGTCAACTAGTAGAATATGTGAAAGGCATTAAGCTACTATGAAATATTGAATGTTTTCTGATGAATTGTTATTCATGCTATTTCTAAGGCAGTTAGGCTTAGCCTACCGTCGAAAGCCTCGAAAATTACGAGTAAAACCGAAGCTTTGAAGGGTGAGGGGTGTAGTTCGCGAGGTTTTGCTCTGCAGAAATGTTTCTCAAATCCATCAGTCATGTCGATTCCGCTAGGTTCTCCAAGTTTGATGTTTTACTAGCGTGATGAATTATTCATAAGACATCAAATCTCATATATCTTTTTCTAAGGATGAAATGGATCGAACCTAAGACGGACTGTGATGATGGAGAAGACTAATTAGACTTTCTGCTAACTAGTAGGCTAAAATATTTCCCTGGGGTCCTAATGACGGTGACTGATTGGTGGCGGTTTTTTCCTTGCATGAGTGGAATCACTTACTTGGGAACTGGAAAAAGATGTTCTTTCTAAACCAGTTTAAAGGAGGTTCTGGTGGTCTGTTATATACACTTTGAGCTTTTCATATGTTGTTGGGATTGGTCTCGTGAATTATCTTCGTGATGTTGCTTCTGTAATAGGAGGAGTTGAGACTAGTTTCGCCTCTTAGCCTTAGAGAAGTGTGAAATTTAGTGTTCATACCACATATTGTAGTATTTTTACTTCCCAAGGTTTGTCAGTAGGGTATTAAGAAGAGCTAGGCCTCGCCTCCCCAGTATATCACATTCTCTCGCCTGGACAGGATTTTGGTTGAGTGTATAATCGTGCTCCAATCGCGTTAGACGCGCGCGCAACAAATTTCCTGCCGTGACGAGATAAGATACGAGAGCGCGTTAACTCGTCCCCTCAGGGGTGCGTTCCAAGAACATTCCCATGGCAAAACGCGTCCATGGAAACGTAGCCCCGGCCACGTGGGAGCAATTTTCAGTTATTTTTCGCATCCAGGGAAAGCAAATTTCTCCATCGGAAGGTTGTTTTTCCTCCCACGGAGTCGTGAAAACGTTCTTGGAACGCACCCCAGAACGTCGGAGGGCAGCTCTGACATTCGGACAGCGCCGCGCTGGGGCATTTTCGGCATTTAGCGCGAGGCTGGGGCGCGATTAGTGCGCGGAAGATCCTTCAGCGCGAGGCCAGCGACTGCTCCCCCGCGGAATCTTCGCGAGACAGTTGGACAAGTGTAAGTATGACGAGCACAAAAACCCTGTCCCAGCAATGAGACCGAAATGTATAAAAAAATATTAACGGCCTCAACCGTTACGAATGATTCTCGGCGACACACAAGGTAGGATAATATTTTACTCTAGACACCAACCAACACAAATCAAGGAAAACCTACAACCGTAAGTGAGTATGATAAAACGTGTGAAGTATTTGATGACAATAAAGATTATACGATGTGTGGCAGCTATTACAAAACTAGTACAGGATGAGCATAAACAAACCCGCAGAGAAAACTCTGAGATTTTGGTTTAGAAGATTTTTCTCAAGAAAGACCCGCTAGACAATTTTTTTTTACTGTGAAAACCACAAGGCTAACAGGCACACAACTATTTAGCAATTAACCCAAGAGCATGAGATTAGAGCATCAAAAACACCTAGTAGGGGCAGAACGGTGAAATACCAGACAAAAATATCCTATTTTTGCGATATTTTTAATTTCCTCGCGTGAGACTCACAAGCGGCGGCTAAGAAGAGAAACCTATTCCCCAACAAAACCCCACAAGGAGAGACGGCGGCAGCTACGACGAGCCCGGAGTAGAAGAATGAGCTTTCCGAAAGGGTTTCTCGCCTCGAAGCCTATTGATTGCCGCCAATTTTGCAGTTCCAGGCGGTCCTTGTCCACCTCAGAATTATCGGGTTACCGTAATCTGAAGTTTCAAACCGCGCCCGCCTGGGCATTTTTTTTATATTTTGATCCACCGTTCCGCTTTTTTTTCTCTCATACAACCGGGATTCCTTATATTACAACATGCCCCCCTCACGAGAATGATGTGTCCTCAGATCAAATATGCGCGTTGGCGAAAGCTTCCTCCACAGATCGCTGCTGATCCCTTTCCTAGCGCTTCTGAACATGATGGAGATACCTCTTCGATACACGACCATCGCGAGCCGCCGGTTTTCCTAGAAACTCCGTGTCATGCTTCGCCATTGATCTTGACATCTTCAGGTTCTCCAACTGCAATCCATGTTCCCGTAGCTGGGTCTTCAGGAATCCGTAGTACTCCAGACTGCGATCTATTGGCCACCACTTTCCTGGGTCCACCACAACGCCAACTCGTAGGCATGCCATAGATGTGTTCACCTTACCCGGCTCTGTTGGAACGAGATCGTGCCACTGCGACATAAACTGCTGATTCTTCTTCAGGTAGCCCAGCGCGTGCTGACGACTTTTCTCGTTCATGCGATCCCATGAACCATCCAACTCCGAACGAGGTCCATTGACCATCCATATATGAGCACCGCATATCAGCCAGAGATCTATCGCGCCGACGAAAAGTATCCAGGAGAACGAATCGTCAGGTTCCTTGGGTGGCAGAACGAGGACGACTTTCCCGACTTCGTCAGCGAAGATGAAATTGTTGTTCCGCTTCAATTCGCGGAAAGACCGGTAGTAGAAGATCGTAGTTCTTGGGCCTTTCATACAGTGGGCCACTCTGTGTAATACTTCGGGTATTACCAGCACGATCCTCGCGTGTTCCTCCGACGACTGTATCTTATCCTTGACCGACGACCATTTGATACCGCGAGATATATTCCAACCATGCTGAATTATGCGGGTCGTATCCCACGGCCAACCAGGTAACGGCGTGTGATTCATCCTCGCACTGTGTGGCACCAGTGCTGACATCAGATCCATATGCGTGCACTTTTCCTTGAAGAAAGCATATGCCACTCCGACTGCCTTCGGCTGCAGCGCCAGGAACTCGGGATCCATGATCTTCTGCGTTTTGTAGGCACTCGATCCGGGGCCCCACCATATGGCCAACACACGGGCCGCGTCCAACACACACCGGATTTTCAAGTCAGAAACAGGAGATGGTACAAGTGGCAACAAATCATGAACATTATAACGATCACTGCATCTACAATTCGATATCGAGAAGCTCTTGTGGCCGTTGAAACTTGGAAATTCCTGACCGACACAGCAGCAGGTCACATGGAGCAGATGTTTTGCGTCCAGCACATCATATACGTCTTCCGGCCTGAAACAGACGTCATCTTGTACTGTTATTTGTCCGCAAACTACATTATCCACACACTCTTTAGCTTTTGAACCTCTCTTTCTCTTGGTCTTTGCTCTGACTGGGTCGTCACCTATTTCATCCGGACACTTGACTAGCAGGTCAAATTGCACTCTTACCGGATCTTCATTGGCGCCAATTCTCGTTATTAATGCTGAATTCTCCGAAACCTCTATTACCCTGTATGGCCCGTCCCATTCACAGACCAGCTTTGGGTGTTTCGATTGCACTTTTTCACGCGGCATCTTCATGAAAACACGGCTACCTACTTTTGGTAGACCCTCGACTTCCACGTCTTTGTTAGTGTCGTAGTATCTTTTCATTTGTTCCCGATACTTCTGAGTCTGCTCATTGACCTCCTCTTGTATCAACTTCATCCCAGTCAACAGCTCGGATTTGTAGTCGTCCAGGTCAATATTACTCAGTCGCAACCTAGGCTCGGGCACCGAATTCCAAAGAATGACAGGATCAATCCCATGGAGCAAAAAGAATGGGCTCTCGCCTGTTGCCGAGTGGGGCGTCACATTATACGAATACACCACGTTCGGTAACATCACGTCCCAACGATCCGGGAACACAATTTTCTTCTTCAGGATCCGTTGTACGGTCCCTATGGCACGTTCTGCTGCACCATTCTCCCGGGAGCTGTATCCCTTTGTCGTGGTGTGCACAATGCCCGAGACCTTGGCCAACTCGTCAACTATTTCATTGAGAAATTCGGTGCCTTGGTCGGTGTGCCACTGCTTCGGCCATCGACCATTTTCACAAATCCACCTTTGAAATATAAGCTCTGCAACCGTTTTCGCCATCTTGTCCTTCATGGCGTACGCTCCAAGCCATTTTGATAACTGGTCTACTAGCACTAAGACATACTTCATGCCGTTTTCGGAGAGACCCATTTCCAACACATCTGCGCAAACGCATTCAAATGGCCTGCTGGCTACAAACGGCTTTTACGGTGGAGTTTGCACCACCTTAGGATTCGCCAGGAAACACTTTTTGCAACCTCTAACCCATACAGCGACATCCCTCTCCATTGACTCCCAGAAAACTCTTTTCTTCAGAATCCGGAGCATTTTCCGCGTTGCAAAATGTCCCGCCAGACATCCGCTATGCGCTTCCTCGAATACCTGCCTCCTTTTTGACCGGGGCACCACCAGTACCGTGGAACCATCCTCCTGTATCAAACTCAAGAAACCATCTTCTATTAGGAAGTCTGCGACCTTGAGCTTCTTGCCACACCTCGGTAACCTGACCTCCTCATCCCACCTGCTCTCTTTCAGATGCCTTATTACCGGTCCGTAATCGTTGTCCTCTTCCAACTCCTTCATCCATTCAGACTGCTCCTCTGTGCTTACCACGCACACGACCTTATCTTCCCCTGGGTTAGGTATCACGTCAACCGTCCCCTCAGTCGGGATTCCACGAGACAGAGCATCTGCCACTGCGTTCACCTTTCCTTTCACGTATTCTATGCTCAACTTGTATTGCTGGACCTCAAGTGCCCATCTGAGCACTCTCGGTGACACATTTTGTCGCTTGAAAATTGCCGTGAGGGGTAGGTGGTCCGTTCGTACTATAACGTGCATGCCATACACGAAAAAGTGAAACTTTCGTAATGCCACCACGATACCTAACGCCTCCAAATCAGTGACGTGGTAATTTTGTTTTGCCTTCGACAGCTTTTTGGATGAGAAGTAAATCGGATGCAGAAAACCATCATGTCCTTCCTGCGACAGCACTGCACCTACTCCGACTCTTGACGCGTCTGTGAATATAACAAACGGTCGCTGTCCGCTTTGAGCGGCCTCGATGTCTGGCTGTGCTAAAACCGGTGGTTTCACCATGCGTGCCTTGAGTTCCTTGAAGGCGTCCTCTTGACGGTTTTCCCATTTCCACGGAGCCTTTACGCTGGTTAGCTCAAACAGCGGCTGAGCTACGCTTGAGAAACCCAACACGAATTTACGGTAATATCCGCACAACCCGAGAAATGTTCGCATTTCAGCCAAACACGTCGGTCGCGGATAATTTTGGATTTTTTCTATCTTGGCAGGTTCAGCATGAACACCAGCCCCCGATAATTCATGTCCCAAGAATGCTTCCTCCGTAAACAGTACGCACTTCTACGGCTTCAACTTCAGGTTCGCTTTCTGCATTGCATCGAACACCGCCCGCAGCATTTCCAAATGCCGCGCCCTCTCTGCTGTTGCCACCAATATGTCGTCTATATAGACGAACACTTCCGTTCCACGCAACTTTCCCAAGACATTGTCCATCAATCTCTGGAATCGTGCTGGCGATGTACAGAGACCGAATGGCAGGACCTTGAACTGAAATAGTCCTTCCGAAGTGGTAAAGGCGCTTTTGTTTTTCGCATCGTCCGACATGGGTATTTGCCAATACCCCGATGCCATATCGAGGGTACTGAAAAATCGTTTGCCCTTCAGACTTTGCAAAATGACGTCAATCTGCGGCAGGGGGTAAGCATCCTGCTTGGTATGCTTATTCAATTCCCTGTAATCTATACAGAGTCTGAGGGTGCCATCCTTCTTTTTAACGAGCACGACCGGTGAGGCCCACTCCGTTGACCTATCCTCAATAATTCCCCTGTCCAGAAGCTCCTTTATCATCTTCTTGAATTCCGACCGCGCACCTAGAGGAACCAGCCTTGTCCTCTGCTTTATCGGTGCCGTTTCACCCGTGTCAATATCATGTACGACAAGGTTCATCTGGGTCAACTCCTTGTACTCCGCTGCGAATACCGTTTTGTATTCCTTTATAAGCGTCCATAATTCTGGTACATCAGCAGAGCAATCCTCACGGTTCTTGGTCAACAATTCATTTAGCATTTGCTCCCTTTCAGGTTCTTCTAATGTCGGCGTACCCAAGGTCAGCATGTCTGTCGATATGTTACCTCCACGTACTCTGGAATACTCAACATCCTGCTCCCACTCACCGACCTCTTGCCCTTCCTTCAGCACCAGCGGCTCAGCAGCTACATTCCATACCGGAATCTCCGCGATACCGGTTACACTAACGGAGCACAAACCTGATTGCAAACATTCAACCCCAGAACGCAGTATCATTTCACTCCTGCTCACTGGGTTTTCTTGAACCATAATCCATTGCACCGTCCCTGGTGCTACGTAAGCTCTCCTACACACCCTAACCTTGGATGAGGAATCTGTCCTCTCTTCCTCCTTTCGCTTGGGAACACTTTCCTTTGCTCCTACGGTACCTTTCTCCTTCCAAGGTTGTCGAACTAACTCATAGCCCAACTCCCTTAAAGGCAGTGTTCACGATGAAAAAGTTCCCCTTTTTTGGCTTAAACGTAAGCTTTGGGTCCCTATTAGAAGATTTAGAACGAAAGTGCGACGAAAAACGGCCGGTAAGTCGGTGAAAATCTCGTGGGCCAGCCGACCCATTGGGCCACTCCGCCCACGTCCTATAACAGTTCCCCTGAATTTGTGGCTAAGTGAGCGATGGTTTCCGATCAAAAGCCCCGTTCTTCCCTTCGTTCTCAACGTCTCTCTTTACTCAGGTTAGCTCGCACACATCGGCTGCAAAAAACGGGAGTTACAAGCCTCGGACAACTCGTCCACAATTTTCCCTTGCTGAATTTCGAGGGGCCATAACTCCGTTTCCAGGGGGTCTTGTACTATTCCAGGGACATCATTGGAATCAACATGGGACCGTTTTCAAGATAGGCGGAAGAACAGGAAAACGACTTTTATCGTGAACACTGCCTTTAACGCATTTGTGTCGAGTAACAGCGTACCATCTCGCCTGTCTGCGACGTGCATTTTAATGGCCACGGCACTTTCACCGACTCCATTCAACGGCACTTCCACCAGACGCCCAAATTCCATACGGTTTCCCGACGCGTCGAGAATACGTACACGCCCATCCACTTCATGCTCTTGAAGGTTGTGTTCTTCGTTTTTCAGGCTATCGAACAATGCCGCCGGCAATATTGAGATTTCGGACCCCGTATCCAGCAATGCAGACACCACTGTCCCGAATACCTCAACCTTGGTCATGCATTTTTCACCATGCTGGAAGCACTCCTTTGTTACACCTTTATTGAAGAAAGAGCCGGCTGCTGATCCAGGGAATTATAGGCCAGTTAGTATCACCTCACTGTTCTGCAGGCTGTTCGAGAAGGTGCTGAAGGATCACATAGTCTTACACCTCTTTTCGCAAAATATCGTTCCTAGGAACCAGCATGGTTTTGTCCCGGGAAGGTCTGTAGAATCGAACCTTCTGGAATGCATAAATGATTGGACGGAGGCCCTTGACAAGCGGTGCAGTTGCGATGTCATTTACTTTGACTTTGCAAAGGCATTTGATCGTGTCTCGCACTCGAAACTGCTGTCAAAACTACGAGATCTGAGGTTTCATCCGATATTGATAGAATGGCTCGCCCAATTCTTATCTGGAAGAACGTTTCAGGTGAGAGTCGAGGATTGCTATTCTGAGGTGAAAAACATAGAGAGCAGAGGGTGCCGCAAAGGGAAGTGTATTATCACCAACAGTGTTTAGTATTTTCACAGCGGACATTCCTATCATTTTCAGGACAAAGCTGTTACGATGAAGTTCTATGCGGACGACATAAAACTTTACAAGGTGATTTCTGAACCACTCGACACCCAAGTGCTACAGGAGGCTATTGACTTGATGGTTGGCTGGGCGAAGGAATGGCAGCTGCCCCTCGCGCCACAAAAGACTGTATTCATGCGAGTTCAAGTAAATTCAGAATCCACGACACATTTCTATACGTGCGATGGCCTTGCGCTCCCAGCGGGTGAATCTGTTTGAGATCTTGGCTTCCACTATAACAGTAAATTGGATTTCTCTGAGCATATCAGAATAAAATGTCAGTCGGCTCACAGGCGTATTTTCCAGATTTTCAAGGGAATATCCACAAAAAACAAGCAGGTTTTGCTCCGAGCGTACAAGACCTATATAAGGCCTATTGTAGAATCTGGATCAGTAGTTTCCTCTCCGTACACGAAAAAGAATATTGGAGCGCTAGAAAAAGTCCAGAATCCAGAATAGTTTTACTCGTAAACTAGTATTCCGTATTGGTGGCTTCTTGAATGCCAAAATACCCAGGGAGCATATAAGAAACAAGTAATTTGGGCTAACTACGCTAGATTCTAGACGGAAAGTGTTTGACATTTGCATGGTCCACAAGCTTCTCGGGAATAGGGGCATTTTCAGTCTTAAACCCTATTTTAACTTGGTCGAATCGAACACTAGGGGTGAGAGAACGAAGATATTCCTCAGCCGTCCTTTTACCAGTGTGAGGGTGAGATCATTTCCACATCGGGCTGCTAGTTCATATTTGAAAATAACGAGAAGGGTCTCTGGTACTCTCCCTTTGGGGTCAGTTCAGAAGGCAGGTCTCGAGGATTTTACTCTCTTCTGAAATTTAGCATAATAATTTTCCCCCCTTTTTTTCTAGGAGAGAGGGGATCCGTTTGGCTTTAGTGGTGTTTTTTCTCTCATTTAACGGCCATATTTTCTCTGTGTTTGTGTGTTTTCTTATTGCTGTGCTTTGTGATTTGTGATTTTTCGCGCATTCGCCTTTATGTAAATGTAATGAACGCAAACATAAACATAAACATAAACGTAAACATACGACGCAGGTACCCGTTTACTTGCATCATTAACTACTGCATGCCCTTCAGACACCTCAGGCCTCACTGCGATAGCGTTGCTCTGCGGCTCCCTACTACCCTCGCAGTCTTTTACCTTGTGTCCCTTGCCGTTGCACTTGTAGCAGCGCATCTGAAAGCTTCCTCCAGGCGCTCTGTTTCTGCACCAGCCGTTCCGAAACCCCAGAGGTTTATGCTCTATGGGTTTCCTGATTTCAACATTCGCCTTGTATTATACGTCACATAACCTTGGATGACCCCTCTCACTTGTGGGTCATGTGCGCCTTCGGTATTTACCCGTCAGATACTTGCCTCGACCTTGGACTCCACTCTCGTTGACTTTCCGAACTTTCTTGAAAACTCCTCAGAACTGTCAATGCTCCAGCTGCCTTCTTTCTACCCTCATCGCCGCTTCTTTAAGATTGGCATAAGCGTCACCACTCTCCTTTACACCATGGCTTCTAGGAAATAGTACGATTCCTGCCAATGCACTATCTGGTCATACAACTGCTGCGCTCTTGTTTGTCGCCAAGGCCCTCTCATCCAACTCTGAATAAGCGCTGGCCGACAACCTTTCGAGCTCTCTACACAGTATTCCGCCGCCGACTGTGCCTCAGGCTTACGCAAACGCTTCAGCTTGCCTAACGCGAATTACCCTCGCTGTTTGTGCCTCAACCCTGTGGAAATCTTCACAAAGCGCCTTCACTATCCTCTCATACGAACTGCGCCGTGTTTCTCCCGGAAGCGCCTCATACTGTGCTTTTGCCTTGCCAAGCAGTTTTTGATTTATGAGCAACGCCTTCAATTCCCGATCAGACCAGCTGCTTTTTGGCTGCTTTTGGGTACTTCAACTCAAACGCTTCCATGAAGTTCCCGCATGAGTAATCCCTTACCCCTTCCGGAATACGCGCGCACCTCCGGCATCGCAATGTATTTGAGATGAGTACTCATATCTATCTTTACCAGCCCACGGGTTCCCTCTATCTTTACCACTCTTAGAGCACCGCGCCTGGCTGACTCTCGACGTCGCTCCACTCATTTTTCACTAGAAGATAACTGAAGTACCCACCGCTGGTGCTCCGGTATCCTCGCTTGCAGAATTCCACGACACGGGGTGCGTCGATCTGCTCGAACCGTTCACTGCCATTCTCGCCCATTCTGCAATAAGGGCTCATTAGTACACCATTCAGTTCTCCAGCTTTCTCAATGTGTCCAAGTTCCTCAGAATGACTTGAACTCACCCGGCACTTTCACTGACTCTGCTTTCTACGCCTGGCGTTTCCTGCGCTGAGCTTTGAGACGCACTGAGTTCTCGTTTGGCCGCTTCGAGTTGCTCCTGCAAACAAACAACTTCACGTTCTTTTTAGAACCCAACTTCTCCACTCCCTTCTCGGAAATCGCTAACATACTTTGCTACATTTTTCTAACCGCCAACCAGTAGCTTGTTGCAACTCCCTCTACTACATTAGCTTTTACCACTAACTGCTCCACGGCGTGCACTAGCTCAACACCAAAGAGCTGCACTCGAGAGAATTCCATTAGCTGCCAAAACCTCATGCCGCTCTTCTCTATTTCTAGCGCATACCCGTTTCAACTCTCAAGTAACTGCTGTGCTGCTTCCTCTACAGCCCCCATACCTAACTTCCTGAACGTGCTCTCTGTCCTTATCTCCGAGTCTGCGAATGCCTTGCGACTTCCGCCTACCACTAACGTCTCTATATCGCTTGATTTTTTCTCAACAAACGGTTACATACCTTGAGATCGTCCATCTCAGCCTCACGTCTGTCGTCAACATCCATCGCAGACATGCCATTCTCTAACATCTCGGCAACAACACCTTCACTATGTGTCGAACATGCGTCAACCGACGCTTCTAAATAACCATTGTCTTCCCACACTTTCCTTCTCCATGCGTTCAATCTCTCCTCTGGAAAACTGTACTAACTACCCAAAAAAATTTGGGCAGTGGTTCCCCTAAGGAAAACGCTTTTCCAGTAGTGATTTCTACAAGAGAAATCAAACACAACAACAGAACTGAACTCTGTTGCGATATCTCGCGTGAACACACAAGGTTGCCCCAGGTATCACACGGAATTAAAGGCAGTGGTCGCGATCAAACATGCTTGTCGTCTTTTTCTCCTCCAAATCCTTTTCCTGGGTCTCGAGTAGTAGGACCTATAAAGAAAAAATCGCTGAAAAAAAGCCACTGTTTTGGGCCGGAATTTGAAACCTGAACTTTCTTGTCTTTTGATGGTGGGACAGGCCCTCTCTCACATCCTGTCAGCATCGATGACCTCTTATATCAAGAACATCCAAAGCTAGCTTGAAATTGAATGTCAATCAATGAACCTTCGAATTTATGTACACATCTAGTCAAAAAAACATTGACTGAAGTGATGCTTTCATTATTCAACTGTTTTTTATTCGTTAAATTTGCATTTATTTCTCTCCTCTGAATGTCGATGATGTTTGACTGCTCGGCAGCATGAGACTGCGATCTGTTTCGTCATCGCTGTGCACGTGTGCACGAACTGACAGCTTGTTTGGGCCCTAGAAACTCCTAATTGTGTAGACCGTTTTCACCACGCGATACCTTCATAGTTTTGTTCAGCTGTTTTTTTGATCTAAGCGGAAGCGTTTTTGTAGTTTTTCGATAACGTTTTTCCATCGCTGACCACTGCGCTAAGACGACGCGACGCAGAATACGGGTACGTACAATCAGCCGAAATGTGCACGAATGAACACGATCTACTGAGATACCTAACCTTGAGTTTCACTGAAAAAAATTCACCTGCAACTTCGGCTTGGCCCCCAAAGTTGGACAAGTGTAGATGTGAAGGTACTGACGAGCACAAACCCTGTCCCAACAATGAGACCGAAATGTATAAAAAAAATATATGTATTAACGGCCTCAACCATTTACGAATGATTCTCGGCGACACACAAGGTAGGATAATATTCTACTCTAGACACCAACCAACACAAATCAAGGAAAACCTACAACCGTAAGTGGGTATGATCTAAAACGTGTGAAGTATTTGATGGCAATAAAGATTATACGATGTGTGGCCGCTATTACGAAACTAGTACAGGATGAAGCATAGAAACAAACCCATGCAGAAAACTTTAAGATTTTTGGTTTAGGAGATTTTTTCTAAAGAAAGACCCACTAGACAATTTTTTTTTTTTTTTTTTTTTTTTTTTTACTGTAGAAAACTACAAGGCTAACAGGCACACAACTGTTTAGCAATTAACCCAAGAGTATGAGATTAGAGCATCGAAAACACCTAGTAAGAGCAGAACGGTGAAATACCAGACAAAAATATCCTACATGTAGTAGGACTTATGGGAAAAAATTGCGAAAAAACCGCTGTTTTGGGCCAAACTTCTAGTCTGAACTTTCCTGTCTTCTGATGGTAGGTCTTGTGATGGTAGAGGAGCCCACTCCACATCATCGGCATCGATGATTTAGTAATATTAAGAGCAACAGCTGGTTTGTTATTTAATTTCGAAACACTCTATAGGCTTGAGTTCCAAATTTAGAAAAAGGCAAGTACCACCAATGAGCTGTTGTTATTGAGTCATTTGCCGTTAGAGTCCAGTTGAATCATTTGGTTTTAAAGATTTGGCTGCATAGTTTGGAAGAGCGTTCATGCCCCTTAAGCTGCCGTGAGTCCACTGCAGATTTGATGAGAGGCCCTCGAGCGAATAAGAATAGTCGCTAAAGCTTGGCAGTCGGAGAGTGAACCAGCGTTCATGACCAGGAATGCTGTTCATGGCTTCCTCGATTGCCGTTTCCAGCTCCACGGTGGAAGCCAAGACCACCAGAACTTTGGAACACGGGTTTACTGGCCTCCCCACATTTGACTGCTAAGCTCTGGTACATCGCTAGTGACCTGTTGGTTTAGAATTCATCACCGGCGGCAGCGGAACGGTGGGCCTCGGTGAAATATAATTTAGTGATCAGGAGTTTTCGACGAAAAGCCACCGCTCCGCGCTGTGATAATCGAAAACAAGAACACTTGTATACCGGAACGAGAGTCTAGGTTGGCCAAGCAGCCTGCCTGGCTCAGTACAATTAATTGTTTGGTTGTTAGATTTCTTGTTGTTGATAGAATTCTTAGAAATATCCACGAGACACGTTTCATACTAAAGCATAGTACCATTACATAAAAATTGTCGGAACTTCACCCTAAACTGTGCACCAACTATAGTTTACCGCAATGTTAAAATGCGATGGTGCGTTTGCGCTCGACACACTAACACTACGGTGGAAAACGTGGCGCTTTGCCAGATTTCGTCATCGATCGGCAGCACAGCTGTTATTCTGGGTGAGTAACGATTTTCTTTTTTTCACGCTTGTTTCGGCTTTATCTTTGTTTCTGACTCTGTTGCGAACTTTTCAGTGCGAGAGTGAAAATTTCCATTCGTTAAGGCTTGGTAGTTTTTTTTTCGAAATTCAACTTTGAACTTGAAAAAAAGCTTAGCGAATTCGCCCTAGAGCATAAAGAAAAGCCCCATTCACGCAATGGAAATAAAGGGCCGGTAACAAAAACAAAGCAGAAACAGGCTTGAAAAACCGTAGCTCACACGGAATATGCTCTCGATCGATATTGACCAGACACCTGGCAAGCGCCATGTTTTTCACCGCAGTGTTAGTGTGTCGACCGCAGCCACACAATCGCCTTTCAAAAGAACCCGCATTGCGGTGAATGCTGTATATGCTTATATATCAGATCCATTTCAATGCTTATCCGAAAGATCGAAAAGTCTGACAGACTCGATGGATCGTTTTCCCTGCATAACACGACCTGGTATTAAATTTCTAGCAGCAGTTAACAGGCTGGCCGCTCGTGTTCTGACGGCTTTTCGTTGGTCACCAAAAGACTAGTTCTGGATTTCTCGGCTATTCAAATACTAAGAGAAGGTGATGAATCAGAAAGGCGTCAAACTGTCGGCGGTTCTCACAGCGAAAACAGGAAACACTTATCCGTCGACGGGATCCAATTTATGCTGCGTTGCGCGAACTATAAAGAACCTCGTATAGTGTTCCACATTTTTTTGAAGAGAGCTATGAATGATTTTTGATCAAAGATGGCTTTTTATTTAAGACGTGTCCGCGTCGAAATCCGATTTTAGATCCGAATATAGCGTCCTAGAATAATCCGGAAAACATTCGCCAATTCTCCTATGGGGAGGACACCCATGCTAAGTTTTAATCATGGGAGTTGCTAAAGGTTCAGTAAGATGCCGCTTTGACCTCGTACGGTCTATGGTATAAATCACGACGCTACGTGCAGGAAGCTGTGTTACAGGCAGTGTTCACGACAAACATAATTCCAGTGTTTCTGTAGCAGGAATTTTGAGTATGGGCATCTACTGCCGATAAAAAAAATTGCTATACAACATTTGAGTGGAGCCTATCGCTTTTGGGTATGGATGATGGTTAGATATTCACTAGAGTTCTCTCACTGGATAGAGCAGCGAGCCACTGCCTCCTCTATCTCATTATCAGTAGCCAAAGTAAAGAATAGCCAGCACAAGGAAATTCCAAATTCGTCGTGGACACTGCTTTCAGAGGCGGGATGATGTTCTCAGCGTGAATAAATCCCTCTGTGGATGTGCCACAAAGTCGTATTCCATCTCGTGAATTGATGTGCAGGAGCAACCATTTCGGTAATTCGGCCCACATTTTGCCCGAGAGAGATCTGTAAAAAATAATTTTAGAAATTCAGATAAGCTCTGGTAAAATCAGATATGAAACTGGACGAATCTCGACTTGTAAAAATTTCTATGAAAGCTTTCAATTCCAGTTGAAGACTGTTCGAGCTGATTTTTAAAATGTTGGAGTTGCCCTTAAAGGCACAGTCCAACCTCAGAAGAATTGATTTTCGTTTTCTGCCTATAATGGTGAGCAAATTTCACGCTGATCACAATGGTGTACTCTAGAATCGCTCAGAACTCACTACGAACGGAGTTACGGCTCCACGAAAATTTCGATTTTGAACGGCTAGAAGATCTCCGAGACGAGATTGTCTCGAGCCTGAATTTTTCTCGCTATTCGCAGCCGTTGTACTATAGCAGGCCACAATATAAAGCCAGCCCAAAAACTGATCCGAAGAACATAGGTTTTTGCATGAAGAATCATTCGCGCGTCTCTTCCCTAATATGTGAGGTCGGAAGCCTGGCGGTGGGCGTTACCCATTTTTTTCTTTTCAAGAGGGGGCGTGGCCGACTTTTTCCTAGCTTTTTCTCGCTTATTTGAGCGAATTGAGATTCCGCGCTTGGCAGGGGTTGCTATAGTCGGCGAACGGACCATAATATCCAAAAAAATACCTCTGAGGTTGGGCTGTGCCTTCTAAAAAGGCATTCAGGCAGAATTTCGATTCTGACGCATTTTTTCCGCTGAATCTGTGCTCATGGTACCAGGTAGTCCAAAGGAACATGCGAAAACTGCGTCAAAAGCGGTCTTCTTCAAAAAGTTAATTCCAGCCACTTCCGTTAGCCGATGATCCGGAAAGAGTAAGAAAAGGGTGTGGCCATCGTCCATATTCTAGCTTGGATTTGTCCACGCATTCTTCAAAAAAAGTGCTTTGTAATTATCGGTCATTCCAGCCATGATTATCATGCTGTGAATACCGTAATCCCCTGACTTTGAAGCTGTTTTTCTCCAGAACTAAGGACTCAGAGTTTGGTGAAAATTTTGGACGGTGTTCAGCTAGACCAGCCCAATCTATCTAACTTCCGAATTTCGGTGGTGTCAAAATCTGACCGGACCTTGCCTTTAAAGTAATAAACCTGTTGAATTACCCGACAGCAAAAGCAGTTTTCATGAGGTTGATTTTATGATGTCCCATATATTTATGCTGTCACTCAGATTAAGATAACCCCCGCCGTTACTCCGCATCAGGAAGATGAATCGCATTACGAATATGGGCTAATCGGTACGATTCGTCTCAAAAAGCCTAGCTGAATTTTCATAGGATCTCTCTGAAAAATCCTATGCAGAACAGGTGGACGAAAAGGGATCGAGGAAATCTAGAATTAAGAAAAAAAAGCTTAGCACGTGCTACAGCGTGTTCTTTGTCGATCGTCTGATCACTAGATGTGAACAAACAAAATTACCGCTCGTGTCTTTTTCGCCAAAACGCATGCGGCGGCACGATCCTCTCTCTCTCTTTTAAGTGCCCATTTTTTGATTACACACTTCCAGACTCAATTTCTGTTGAATTTAGAAAGCACATATTCCAGTTTTCAGTGGTATGAATTGACCAACCTTATAATGTCTAAGAGTTTCCTATAGTTCAAATAAGCAGCTTTTTAAAAAGGTAGAATTTTAAGTTTGCTATACAGTTTGCAAGCTACAAGTATGCATAGCTACTTGCACAGTCAATATTCGTATTCTACAACAATCTAGATCTTTTCCTGATGGATTTTAACATTCGTTACGCTGGTGAACAGCCCTCTTCAATCCGATACTGAAAAACTTTTCACATCTAAAAATGTTGATTCTGAAATGAGTCACTGAAAAAGGGCGCCAAGAACGCGTGAAAGCGTTGCCGCATGCAATCTGGCCAGAATCTACGTGCGGAATCGTATGAGGAAACTCAGCTTCTTTCGGCGTTTGCTTAACTCTCAATGAACCAAGGAAGAAAACTTTTTGAGGTCCAGACAAGCTTACAAGCTCGATTCAGAAAGATTCAACATGAAGTCTGTGGTGCAGTGAATGCCCAGAAGACGACAGTATAGAGAGTGCCGGGAAGATGACGATGTAGTGAGTGCCGGAATGATGGCACTCACCACAACGTCGCCTTTCAGGAACTCGCTACACTGTCGTCTTCCCGGGGCTTACAACATCGCTTCCCGGCTCTGATCATCGAGTGGCTTATGAATACCCCGACCTAATTTTTGCGAACATCCCAAGGCCGATGCTCCTATTCTTGGGTTCCCGGACAGGGAGCTGCGCGGCACGTGTATTATCTGGTAAGCACAAACCAGCATTAAATCCAGTCAAGCTGAGGCCTTTGAATGCAGAATTTTGATGTTTTTTAGCCATCAGCTTAACTGGATTTGATGCCGACTTGTGCTTACCAGATTATACAACGGGTGATTGCTGCTGTGCCTGCACAGTTCATGTGTTAATTAGCTGAGGGGTGCAGAGCAGTTTCGGCAGTGTAATGGTAACACTCTCGCGGGTTCGATTCCTGCCTGACACCGAAGTTTTGTATTCAACTCATCAACCTCGCGATATTAATTAAGAATACTATTTACACAAGGTCCGTGGCTTGTTTCCTCAAGAAAAAAAGAACATGTAAATCTCACTCGCGGCTGGCCGTGTGGTAAGCTGATCAGTTGCGCTCTTCCTTCGGCGTGTATCGAATAGCGGGCCGGTGCACGCGACACCCTCGCCACCCGCGATGAGATTTATATGTTTTTCCTTGAGAAACAAGCCACGGACTTAACCATTCATCAACTGAAATCCAGCATTAGCCAGGTTGCCACGTTGGGTAAGCTTCATTTAATCGGTGAATGGAAGGAGCAGCCAGGTGAGGTGTAAAAGCGAATTTTCTATTCAAGGTGAACAATATCTGACCACTTTCCAACAACATCGGCTGCACATTCATGCGCGAGGCGGTCTCTGTTTCTATTAACACTCATTTCAGGACAAACCAGAATTTTTGCATGATGTTCCTGCACTGGTGTATCCTGAAAGGTCGTCCTCGCTGGAGTGTTTGTTCCCGGGAAGTCTACTGAGGGACTTACTGGGATCTATAGATGCGAAGGTGACATTTGAATAGAACTCTAAAGGCAACAGGCGTTACCTGAAGTGATGTCGATTTAATACAATAAATGGAAGGTTTGGAGCTGGTAGTTTGGGGACCCAACGAAAAAACCAACGAAAACTGTATGAAAATAGAAGAATAAGAGTTGTTTTTTCTATCGGGTGAAAAAAGACGAGTTTTACCGAATATTAGCAGGCAAAACGTTTGAGGTAAGCTAAGCCAATAGACTCCTGTAAGCTTGTACCAGAACGCTCACCTTGTTGGGAGACATCAAAATCCAGCCAATGCGACTGTATTCGAACAATCCAATCTGGACGAGTTTGTTGAAAACGCGAAATGCCGGACGGCACCGATTTTACTGCCAACACAGGCGTCAAATGCAGTGTTTGGTGGTGTGACTGCACAACACACTGCAGATGTTACGCCTAAGTTATTTATTCCACCACAAATCATGGGAGAACCACGAATTCATAGCGGAAACGCTATTTGCTTGAGAATAGATGTGCATTTGATACGCTACTAAAGGAAGATGTGAGAGAATGATCAACATAAAGGACTAAGAGAGAATTCTAAAATATATGAAACGTGAAAAAGGAAGTAGCAGAAACGCTAGTAATGAATGAAAAGCTTATGCCTTGTAACAGTTTCGTAGTTTTTGAAAGGCTTGAAGAATAGGCCGTCACCCAAGGGATCTCCCTCCCGTTGAAGCAAATAAGAGTAGAACAGTTTCTACCCCAGGAATACCCGACATACGACAGATTTTGCCTCCACGCAGGGGAATTTCCTCCCCCTAAGCGACGGCGAATTGTGCAGCCTGCAGGCTGCACCGTCCTAATGGGAGTTCAAACTGATTTCCACCGCCGAAATACCCACAGATGCACGACAGATTTAGTCCCACGCAGCGTCCTAATAGGGTTCAAACTGATTTCCCACCCCAAAGTGCCCGATACACGACAGATTTAGTCACGCGAAGATTTCCTCCCCTAAGCGACGGTGCAGCCGCCAGGCTGCACCGTCTAATAGAGGTTCAAACTGATTTCCACCGCCGGGAAATACCCGATCCACGACAGATTTAGTCCCACGCAGCGTCTAATAGGGTTCAGAGCTGACAGTTTCCACCCCGAAATACCCGATACACGACAGATTTAGTCCCACGCAGCGTCTAATAGGGTTCAAACTGATTTCCACCCCCGAAATACCCGATACGACAGATTTAGCCTCTACGCGAGAAGTTTCCTTCCTAAGCTGACAAGAGGTGCAGCCACCAGGCTGCCACCGTCTAATGGGGTTCAGGCAACTGATTTCCACCGCCGAAATACCCGATGCACGACAGATTTAGTCCACGCAGCGTCCTAATAGGGTTCAAACTGATTTCCACCCCCAAAGTACCCGATACGACAGATTTAGTCCCACGCAGGGGATTTCCTCCCTAAGCGACGGTGCGGCCGCAGGCTGCACCGTCTATCAGAAGGTTCAAACTGATTCCACCGCCGAAATGCCGATGCACGACAGATTTAGTCCCACGGCGTCTGTCGACAATAGTTTCCACCGCCCGAAGTACCCGATGCACGACAGATTTAGTCCACGCAGCGTCGCTAATAGGGTTCCAAACTGATTTCCACCCCAGAAAGTTGCCCACGATACGACAGATTTAGTCCACACCCAGCGTCCTAATAGGGTTCAGGCAGTTCCACCCCCAAAATTGCCCGATACGCGACAGATTTGGAGTCCCACGCAGGATTTCCTTCCCTAAGCGACGGTGCAGCCTCAGGCTGCACCAAATCTAATAGGGTTCAAACTGATTTCCACCGCCGAAATACCCGATGCACGACAGATTTAGTCACGCAGCGTCTAATAGGCTTCAAACTGATTTCCACCCGAGAGTACCCGATACACGACAGATTTAGTCGATGCGACAGGTTTGGTCACGCGGCGTCTAATAGGGTTCAAACTGATTTCCACCCCAAAATTTACCCGATGCACGACAGATTTAGAGTCCACGCACAAGGAGTTTCCTCCCTAAGCGACGGTGCAGATTGCCGGCATGGCTGCTACCGTCCTAATGGGGTTCAAACTGATTTCCACCGCCGAAATACCCGATGCACGACAGATTTAGCCTCCACGCGAGATTTCCTCCCCTAAGCGACGGTGCGGCCACCAGGCTGCACCGTCCTAATAGGAGTTCAAACTGATTTCCACCCCAGTACCCGATGCGACAGATTTTGCGCACTCCACGCAGGAGGTTCTCCTCCCTAAGCGACGGTGCAGTACCAGGCTGCACCGTACTAAATCCCCTAGGAGTCTCAAACCTGATTTCCACACCCGAAATACCCGATGCACGACAGATTTAGCCTCCACGCAGTGTATCTAATGAGGAGTTCATTTGACAGTTTCCACCCCGAAATACCCGATACACGACAGATTTAGCCTCTACGCAGAGAGTTTCCTTCCCTAAGCGACAGTTGCAGCCGCCAGGCTGCACCGTCTAATGGGGTTCAAACTGATTTCCCACCGCCGAGAAATACCCGATACACGACAGATTTAGTCCCACGCAGCGTCCGTAGGGTTCAAACTGATTAGGGTTCAGGCCCGGTTTCCCAAAGTACCCGATACGACAGATTTGAGTCCCACGCCAGGATTTCCTCCCCCTAAGCGACGGTGCGGCCGCCAGGCTGCACCGATCCTAATGGGGTTCAAACTGATTTCCACCGCCGAAATACCCGATGCACGACAGATTTAGTCACGCAGCGTCCTGTGGGCTTCAGGCGGTTTCCACCCCGAGTACCCGATGCACGACAGATTTGGTCACGCAGCGTCTAATAGGGTTCAGGCAGTTTCCACCCCCAAGTACCCGATGCGACAGATTTAGTCCCGCAGGATTTCCTAATCCCCTAGCGACCCGGTGCGGCCGATGCGACAGATTTAATGCTCACGCACCGTCCTAATGAAGGTTCAAACTGATTTCCACCGCCGAAATACCCGATGCGACAGTTTAGTCCGGCGTCTAATGGGCTTCAAACTGATTTCCACCCCGAGTACCCGATGCGACAGATTTAGTCCGCAGCGTCTAATAGGGTTCCAGGCAGTTTCCACCCCAAAGTACCCGATGCGACAGATTTAGTCCCACGCAGAGATTTCCTCCCCTAAGCGACGGCGGGTGCAGCCGCAGGCTTACCGTCCTAATGGGTTCAAACTGATTTCCACCGCCGAAATACCCGATGCACGACAGATATTAGCCTCCACGCAGCGTCCTAATAGGCTTCAAACTGGTTCCTCCCTAAGCGGAGTACCCGGTGCGGCCGACAGATTTGCTCACGCACCGTCTAATAGGGTTCAAACTGATTTCCACCCCCAAAGTACCCGATACACGACAGATTTAGCCTCCTGCAGGTTTCTCCCCTAAGCGACGGTGCAGCCGCAGGCTGCACCGTCTAATGAGGTTCAACTGATTTCCCACCGCCGAAATACCCGATGCACGACAGATTTAGCGGCACTCCACGCAGGGTTTTCCTCCCCTAAGCGACGGTGCAGCCGCAGGCTGCACACCGTCTATCAGTTCAAACGATTCCACCCCGAAATACCCGATGGCAGATTTGCTCCACGCAGGGTGCCTCCCTAGCGACGGTGCGGCCATAATTTCTTCTGTCCTAATAAGTTCAAACTGATTTCCACCCCGAAGTACCCGATGCACGACAGATTTTGCCTCTCCACGCCAGAGTTTCCTCCCCTAAGCGACGGTGCAATACAGACTGCACCGTCTAATAGGGATCAAACTGATTTCCACCCCGAAGAAATACCCGATGCACGACAGATTTGGCTGCTCCACGCAGGGATTTCCTCCCCTAAGCGACGGGTGCATTGCAGGCCTGCTGCACCGTCTAATGGGGTTCAAACTGAGTTTCCCACCCCCGAAATACCCGATGCACGACAGAGTTTAGCCTCCGCACGAGTTTCCTCCCTAAGCTTTGACGGTGCGGCCGCAGGCTGCACCGTCTGTGGGTTCAAACGATTTCACCCGAAGTACCCGATGCGACAGATTTGCCTCCCATAGAGATTTCTCCCTAAACGACGGTGCAGCCGCAGACCTTTCGTCCTAATGAGTTCAAACTGATTTCCACCCCCAAGAAACGCGTGCACGACAGATTTGGCCTCCACGCGAAGTTTCCTCCCCTAAGCGACGGTTGCGTACCGGCTCTCGTCTAATAGGGTTCAAACTGATTTCCACCCCCGAAGTACCCGATACACGACAGATTTAGCCTCCACGCAGGATTTCCTCCCCTAAGCGACGGTGCAGCCTGGATCTTTTCGTCCTAATAGGGATTAAACTGATTCCACGAAGTACCCGATGCGACAGTTTTGCCTCCGCAGAGATTTCTCCTAAGCGACGGTGCGACCTCAGGCTGCACCGTCTAACTAGGGTTCAAACTGATTTCCACCCGAAAGTACCCGATGCACGACAGATTTAGCCTCCACGCAGAGATTTCCTCCCCTAAGCATGACCGGTGCGGCCGCAGGCTGCACCGTCTAATGAGGAGTTCAAACTGATTTCCACACCCCCGAAATACCCGATACACGACAGATTTAGCCTCCACGCAGGAGATTTCCTCCCTAAGCGACGGTGCGGCCTCAGTAATTTCACACAAATCTCAATCAAGGGTTCAAACAGATTTCCACCCCGAAATTACCCGATACACGACAGATTTTGCCTCCACGCAGGGATTTCCTCCCCTAAGCGACAGGTGCAGCATAAGGCTGCACCGTTACTAATATAAGTTCAAACTGATTTCCACCCCCCAGGAAATACCCGATGCACGACAGATTTGGCCTCCACGCGAGGGTTTTCCTCCCCTAAGCGACGGTGCAGCCTCAGGCTGCACCGTCCTAATAGGGTTCAAAACTGATTTCCACCCCGAAAATACCCGATACACGACAGATTTAGCCTCCACGCAGGGTTTCCTCCCCTAAGCGACGAGGTGCAGCCTGGATTACTTTCGTCTATAGGGTTCAAACTTTGATTTCCACCACACGAAGTACCCGATGCACGACAGATTTTTGCCTCCACGCAGGGGATTTCCTCCCTAAGCAACACGGTGCGAGCCTCTGAGCTGCACCGTCTAATATCGGTTCAAACTGATTTCCACCCCGAAATACCCGATGCACGACAGATTTGTAGCCTCCACGCGAGGGGATTTCCTCCCCTATAAGCGACGGTGAGCGCGGCCTGGGCTGCACCCTGCCGTCTAATAGGGTTCAAACTGATTTTCACCCCCGAAATTACCCGATGCACGACAGATTTAGCCTCCACGCAGGAAGATTCCTCCCCTAAGCGACACGGGTGCAGCCATAGGCTGCACCGTCTAAATCTGTGAGTTCAAACTGATTTCCACCCCGAAATACCCGATGCGACAGATTTAGCCTCCACGCAGGAGATTTCCTCCCCTATAAGCGACGGCAGGTGAGACCGCAGGCTGCACCGTCTAATAGGGTTCAAACTGATTTCCACCCCAGAAATACCCGATAGTACGACAGATTTAGCAGCCTCCACGCGAGGATTTCCTCCCTAAGCACGACAGGTGCAGCCACTGGGCTGCACTGTCCTGTGAAGGTTCAAACTGATTTCCACCCCAGAAATACCCCACGTGCACGACAGATTTTAGCCTCCACGCAGAGATTTCCTCCCCTAAGCGACAGATTGCGGCCGCATAGTTGCACCGTCTAATAGAGGTTCAAACTGATTTCCACCCCGGAAATACCCGATGGGCAGATTTAGCCTCCACGCAGCTCGATCCCCAAGCCCATTGCAAATATCCTCATCCTGTCCCCATTCTAAATACCCTGTCTCTACTCCTCTTCCCACATTTTTCCCCTCAATCCATTCCTTGATCCCGAGTTTCAATCCGTTTCCGACACAAGCTCGGCCCCAATGCCATATCCCATCCGAACATGATTCTGTCCCTTTCTCCTCTTCCCTAGCCCTTTTCCCAGTCCTCCCGTCCTATCCTGAGTTTCCAATCCATTCTTTGAACCGAAAATCCGATGCTTTCCGACACTCCCAACTCCTGTCCTTCCAA
Organism: Aplectana chamaeleonis; assembly: GCA_029168955.1. Classification (NCBI taxonomy): domain Eukaryota; kingdom Metazoa; phylum Nematoda; class Chromadorea; order Rhabditida; family Cosmocercidae; genus Aplectana; species Aplectana chamaeleonis. The sequence goes on from JAPDOI010001885.1 coordinate 55,622, forward strand.
ATCCCTGTTTCCTCCCCTGAAGCCCAATCCATTCCCACGCAATCCCTGCCCCAATCCCAGGGTTCGATCCCACCCCAATCCATAACAGTTATCCGAATCCCTTCCTTATTCCTGTTCCCTAAGAGCCTTTTTCCCTGGTCCGCATCCCTGCTCCCTGATCCCGAGTTTCAATCCGTTTCCGACACAAGCTCGGCCCCAATGCCAGGCTTCTTCCATCCCACTCCCAATCCATGTCCCCATTCTCCAAATCCCTGTCTCTACTCCTCTTCCCTGAGCCCTTCTCAATCCTCCCGCCCCTATCCCGAGTTCCATTGCATTTTGACCCAGGCTCGATCCCACTCCCCATTGCATATCCATATCCTTCGAACTCCTGTCCTTGTCCCTGTTCCACATCCTTTTTCCCAGTCCGCATCCCATTCCGAATCACGAACTCTAATCCATTACTGACGCAAGCTCGGCCCCAATGGGTTCGATCCCACTCCCAATCCATAACTTAATTATCCGAATCCCTTCTTTCCTCTTCCCTGAGCCCTTTTCTGACGCTCCTGATTTCAATGCATTTTCCAGGCTCGATCCCACTAATTGCATATCCATATCCCACTCCTGTTTGTCCCTGTTTCCACATCCTTTTTCCCGGTCCGCATCCCATTCCCATCTGAGCAATCCTGACACAAGCCTCCCAATGCCCAGGGTTCCAATCCCACTCCCAATCCATATTTAAATCCCTGTTTTTTCCAGCCCTTTTCAGCCCTCCTGCCCCAATCCTGAGTTTCAATGCATTTTGACCCAGCCGATCCCACTCCCATTGCATATCCATATCCTTCGAACTCCTGTCCTTATCCCTGTTCCCTTTATCCTTTTTTCCCGGTCCGCATCCCCCAATCACGAACTCTAATACACGACGCAAGCCCTGCCCCAATCCCAGGTTCGATCCCACTCCCAATCCATAACTTAATTATCCAATCCCTTTCCTTATTCCTTTTCATCCCGCTCCCAATCCCGAGTTTCAATGCATTTGATCCTACCATATCCTTCGAACTCCTGTCCTTGTCCCTGTTCCCACATCCTTTTCCCGGTCCGCATCCCATTCTCCAATCCGACACAAGCTCGGCCCCAATGCCAGGCTTCTTCAATCCCACTCCCAATCCATATTTTCTTCTCCAACTCCTAGCAAGGTACTCCTCTAAGCCCTCCCTTCGGGACATCCCAACTCCAACGAAGTCTCAGGTAACTTGTTCAGAAATTCCTCAGCATGGTCTCTCGCGCTCGTGTACAATGCGGAAGTACTGCGCCGCTACGATGGATGATGAGACTTGTGAGACAAAGGTTCGCTTACGATCCACACGTGAGATCTGGAGAGTCTTCAGAAGGGTTCTGCATTTCGCAAATTTGTCACGATGAAGCGTTTCTTTTCCGGTCCGAACATTGCCGAGAAAGTTTTATTTCATCACAATCGATGCCAGCAACAGATGGTAATCCAAAAGGACCTACTACCCTTATTCACCCGCGTTCTATAGGGCCGGCGCAGAGCTTTAATCGCGGCGCGACCTCACTGATGGATTTCCGCAATGATGGTTCTGCCGCGTTCTATCGAGTGCGGCAGCTCACCAGAAGTATTCGCGCGTCGCAACACGATGCTACTCTGTTTAGCCTTTATTATGTTCATCCACCCATATCTACGCGAATACCGAAACCTGCGCAAACGCAGTGCATGCCTCATTGTGTCACTTGCGTAATCCTGACACAATATTCTCTTGAATCATAGCCGGTAGTCGAAAAAGGCAACGAAACGGTCCAGTAATACCTATAATTTGCTTTCGGCTATTACATCACTTTCACTATCATCTACCGTTCTCTTTGCTTACTGCGCAGAACAAAAATCTCGGAGGAGAGGAGGTACTTCCAAACGGATTTTCGTAACGACTCATCTCCATCTAATTAAGTATAACTCTTTGTTACATGTACACATTTCTTGAATTGTCTTTGCTGGACTCTCTGGTTGCATCCACTCAGGAAGACATGGCATATTATTCCGGGTTTTTTTCCTCGCTCGGCAAAGCAAACAACACCGAGAACCTGTTTGCCAAACCTGAACCCTCGCTGCCACGAACACTTCCTCCCCGCTTCAGCCATGATCCTAAGTCTAAGCAAAGGGCAGAGTATCGGGTGCCTCAGCCTTTCCTAACTGAACAAATTTTCCTAATAAGGTGTTTTTCTCGAAGCGCTGTTCCTTAAATTCAGGGTTTGTAACTCTGATGTGGACCTTCAGGCCGGTTTGCGGGAGCGTTTTCTCCTTAGGGTCAGGACTTTACTAATGAATCATACGAAAGAAAATGTGCTCAGAGAGATCAGAAGAAAAATGTTCTGTGTTCAATGGTCGATGTGTATTGATTTTCTTCCTTCTTCTACCTAGTTTTTTCCAATTGTCGATTTTCATAAGAAACTCCGACAAGTTTGGTCTCCCTGGGTCTGCAGTAAGCCCCCTCTCAGCTTGGAGGTAAACTAGGCTGATGGCTGTGCTGGATAGTGGACTCCTCGCGACGATGCGGGCGCACATGCTGAAGAATAAAGGCTGCGCCGAAGAGGTGCCGATCAGCTCGCGTGTCACAGCCCGATCTGATCATTCATCAGGCCGATAAAGGTTACGGCTCACCAGCTCGATTCTTCGAATCAACCTTCTCCGAGAAGCTAGAGCGCAAAGAAATAGCACGACCGAAGCCGGAAGTCCGATCAGCGCAGCCCTCCGTGGTTACGCGTAAATAGTAAGCGGCGGCTTGGGCTGACAGCTGAGATGTCCGCTTTGCAGTCCTGCGTCGTCTCTACTGCGCTATTCCGCACTCTGTAGGGCGCTCTACAACTCATTGATTAAAGTGTGGACACGCTAGAACTCCGCCATGCAAAAACTACGGATTTCATGGGGCCTCAGAATCCGTGTGGGTTCGTGAAAATCACCCAGGTTTTACTACTTGGTTGCCACTGCGTACAGCCGCAATAATAATGGTCTCTCCCATCTCCCAAGTCACCAAATCAGCTCTCTAGACTGACCAGCCGTTTTGCCATTGATTTCCTCGATCGCTGATCGGCCGAGTAGAGGCAGTCAGCACAGCAATCAGGTTGGTGCCAGCCAGCCTCGCACTCTGGCTGACAGGGGCTTACATTACTCAATCCTGGACCTCACCCCGCAGCAAATTTCGAGGGCAAATGCGACTTTTTGGTGATTACCTAAGCCCTACGATAGATTCACCTTAAACTTCTGTACTGTAATGAATATTTGGGATGCTGGCCATGCATCTGTGGCCCTTTATAGATTTCTGGTAGATCGCGGTATATTACGGTTAGCATTCGGTAGCTGGTTTGATGCCTCAGATTTATGTGGCCGAAGACTTCTCCGAAAGGGGGCTACTTGTGGTGCCTAACACAGGCTTAAGCTGTTTATCGCTTTACCAAACACTAAGACAGGTGAAGCTGGTGCAAATGGCACCATATCTACCGTAAAATATAGTAACTCCAAGAGTTAGAAGAAACAGATCCCGGATCTGTAATAAAGGACACCGAACTACCTCACAAAATAAGGACACCGAACACAAAATAAGGACACCGAACTACCCTTTTTTCATCAGTCTTTCCAGTCTCGCCCCATCCATTCCCGGCGCAAGCCCTGCCCCAATCCCAGGGTTCGATCCCACTCCCAATCCATAACTTAGTTATCCGAATCCCTTTCCTTATTCCTTTTCCCTGAGCCCTTTTTCTTGATTTTCCTCCCTCTGCCAATCCCGAGTTTCAATGCATTTTGACCTAGGCTCGATCCCACTCCCATTGCATATCCATATCCTTCGAACTCCTTTCCTTGTCCCTGTTCCCACATCCTTTTTCCCGGTCTGCATCCCATTCCCTATCCCGAGTTTCAATCCTGTTTCCGACACAAACTCGGCCCCAATGCCAAGCCTCAATCCCACTCCCAATCCATATTTTCTTAGTTTTTTCCCAGTCCTCAGCCCGTCCCCAACCCCGAGCTTCGATCCATTCTCGGCCCACGCTCGACCCCAATCTCAAGCTTAAATCCCACTCCCAGTGCGTTACCCTGTTCTCCAAAGCCCTGTTCTTCTTCCAAGTCCCGGGCCCCAATCCATTCCCGGCGCAAGCCCTGCCCCAATCCCAGGGTTCGATCCCACATCCAATCCATAACTTAATTATCCGAATCCCTTTCCTTATTCCTTTTCCCTGAGCACTTTTCTTGATTCTCATCCCGCTCCCAATCTCGATGTTTCAATGCATTTTGACCCAGGCTCGATCCCACTCCCATTGCATATCCATATCCTTCGAACTCCTGTCCTTGTCCCTGTTCCCACATCCTTTTTCCCGGTCCGCATCCCATTCCCGATCCCGAGTTTCAATCCGTTTCCGACACAAGCTCGGCCCCAATGCCAAGCCTCAATCCCACTCCCAATCCATGTTTTTCTTAGTTTTTTTTCCCAGTCCTCAGCCCGTCCCCAACCCCGAGCTTCGATCCATGCTCGGCCCACGCTCGACCTCAATCTCAAGCTTAAATCCCACTCCCAGTGTTACCCTGTTCTCCAAAGCCCTGTTCTTTTTCCTAGTCCTGGCCCCAATCCATTCCCGGCGCAAGCCCTGCCCCAATCCCAGGGTTCGATCCCACTCCCAATCCATAACTTAGTTATCCAAATCCCTTCCTTATTCCTTTTCCCTGAGCCCTTTTCTTGATTTTCATCCCGCTCCCTATCTTGAGTTCCAATCTATTTTGACCCAGGCCCGATCCCACTCCCATTGCATATCCATATCCTTCGAACTCCTGTCCTTTTCCTTGTTCCCAAATCCTTTTTCCCAGTCTGCATCCCATTCCCGAATCACGAGTTTCAATCCATTTCCGACACAAGCTCGGCCCCAATGCCAGGCTTCTTCCATCCCACTCCCAATCCATGTCCCCATTCTCCGAATCCCTGTCTCTACTCCTCTTCCCTAAGCCCTTTTCTCAATCCTCCCGCTCCCTATCCCGAGTTCCAATGCATTTTGACCCAGGCCCGATCCCACTCCCATTGCATATCCATATCCTTCGAACTCCTGTCCTTATCCCTGTTCCTTTATCCTTTTGTTCCCAATCCGCATCCCGTTCCGAATCACGAGTTTCAATCCATTTCCGACACAAGCTCGGCCCCAATGCCAGGCTTCTTCCATCCCACTCCCAATCCATGTCCCCATTCTCCGAATCCCTGTCTCTTCCCAGCCCTTTCAATCCGTCTCGCTCTATCCCGAGCTTCCATTGCATTTTGACCCAGACCCGACCTCCATTGCATATCCATATCCGTCGAACTCCTGTGCCTTACCCTGTTCTCCTTATCCCTGTTCTTTTTTCCGCAGTCCCGGAATCACGCCTAATCCATTACTGACGCAAGCCCTGCCCCAATCCCAGGGTTCGATCCCACTACCAATCCATAACTTAGGTTATCCGAATCCCTTTCCTTATTCCTTTTCCCTGAGCCCTTTTCTTGACATCCCGCTCCCAATCCTGAGTTTCAATGCATTTTGGACCCAGGCTCGATCCCACTCCCATTGCATATCCATATCCTTCTGAACTCCTGTCCTTGTCCCTGTTCCCACATCCTTTTTCCCGGTCCGCATCCCATTCCCGATCCCGAGTTTCAATCCTTTTTCCGACACAAGCTCGGCCCCAATGCCAAGCCTCAATCCCATACTCCCAATCCATATTTTTCTTAGTTTTTCCAGTCCTCAGCCTGTCCCCAACCCCGAACTTCGATCCATGCTCGGCCCACGCTCGACCTCAATCTCAAGCTTAAATCCCACTCCCAGTGCGTTACCCTGTTCTCCAAAGCCCTGTTCTTTTTCCTAGTCCCGGGCCCCAATCCATTCCCGGCGCAAGCCCTGCCCCAATCCCAGGGTTCGATCCCACTCCCAATCCATAACCCAGTTCTCCAAATCCCTGTCTCTATTCCCTCTTCCCTGAGCCCTTTTCTTGATTTTCATCCCTCTCCCTATCCTGAGGTCCAATGCATTTTGACCCAGGCCCGATCCCACTCCCATTGCATATCCATATCCTTCGAACTCCTGTCCTTATCCCTGTTCCTTTATCCTTTTGTTCCCAAACCGCATCCCGTTCCGAATCACGAACTCTAATCCATTACCGACGCAAGCCCTGCCCAAATCCCAGGGTTCTGATCAATCCCACTCCCAATCCATATTTTTCTTAGTTTTTTCCCAGTCTTCAGCCCGTCCCCAACCCCGAGCTTCAATCCATGCTCGGCCCACGCTCGACCTCAATCTCAAGCTTAAATCCCACTCCCAGTGCGTTACCCTGTTCTCCAAAGCCCTGTTATTTTCCCAGTCCTGGGCCCCAATCCATTCCCGGCGCAAGCCCTGCCCCAATCCCAGGGTTCGATCCCACTCCCAATCCATAACTTAGTTATCCAAATCCCTTTCCTTATTCCTTTCCCTGAGCCCTTTCTTGATTTTCATCCCGCTCCCTATCCCGAGTTCCAATGCATTTTGACCCAGGCCCGATCCCACTCCCATTGCATATCCATATCCTTCGAACTCCTGTCCTTATCCCTGTTCCTTTATCCTTTTGTTCCCAATCCGCATCCCGTTCCGAATCACGAGTTTCAATCCATTTCCGACACAAGCTCGGCCCCAATGCCAGGCTTCTTCCATCCCACTCCCAATCCATGTCCCCATTCTCCGAATCCCTGTCTCTACTCCTCTTCCCTAAGCCCTTTTCTCAATCCTCCCGCTCCCTATCCCGAGTTCCAATGCATTTTGACCCAGGCCCGATCCCACTCCCATTGCATATCCATATCCTTCGAACTCCTGTCCTTCTCCTTGTTCCCATATCCTTCCCTGTTCCTTTATCCTTTTGTTCCCAATCCGCATCCCGTTTCGAATCACGAACTCTAATCCATTCCCGGCGCAAGCCCTGCCCCAATCCCAGGGTTCGATCCCACATCCAATCCATAACTTAATTATCCGAATCCCTTTCCTTATTCCTTTTCCCTGAGCACTTTTCTTGATTCTCATCCCGCTCCCAATCTCGATGTTTCAATGCATTTTGACCCAGGCTCGATCCCACTCCCATTGCATATCCATATCCTTCGAACTCCTGTCCTTGTCCCTGTTCCCACATCCTTTTTCCCGGTCCGCTTCCGATTCCCGATCCCGAGTTTCAATCCGTTTCCGACACAAGCTCGGCCCCAATGCCAGGCTTCAGTCCCACTCCCAATCCATGTTTTTCTTAGTTTTTTTCCCAGTCTTCAGCCCGTCCCCAACCCCGAGCTTCGATCCATGCTCGGCCCACGCTCGACCTCAATCTCAAGCTTAAATCCCACTCCCAGTGCGTTACCCTGTTCTCCAAAGCCCTGTTCTTTTTCCTAGTCCCGGGCCCCAATCCATTCCCGGCGCAAGCCCTGCCCCAATCCCAGGGTTCGATCCCACTCCCAATCCATAACTTAGTTCTCCAAATCCCTTTCCTTATTCCTTTTCCCTGAGCCCTTTTCTTGATTTTCATCCCTCTCCCAATCCCGAGTTTCAATGCATTTTGACCCAGGCTCGATCCCACTCCCATTGCATATCCATATCCTTCGAACTCCTGTCTTTGTCCCTGTTCCCACATCCTTTTTCCCGGTCCGCATCCCATTCCCGATCCCGAGTTTCAATCCGTTTCCGACACCAGCTCGGCCCCAATGCCAGGCTTCTTCCATCCCACTCCCAATCCATGTCCCCATTCTGCAAATCCCTGTCTCTACTCCTCTTCCCTAAGCCCTTTCAATCCTCCTGCTCCCAATCCCGAGGTCCAATGCATTTTGATCCAGGCTCGATCCCACTCCCATTGCAAATCCATATCCTCCGAACTCCTGTCCTTGTCCCTGTTCCCACATCCTTTTTCCCGGTCCGCATCCCATTCCCGATCCCGAGTTTCAATCCACTCTGACACAAGCTCGGCCCCAATGCCAGGCTTCAATCCCACTCCCAATCCATGTCCCAATTCTCCGAATCCCTGTCTCTACTCCTCTTCCCTAAGCCCTTTTCTCAATCCTACCGCTCCCTATCACGAGTTCCAATGCATTTTGACCCAGGCCCGATCCCACTCCCATTGCATATCCATATCCTTCGAACTCCTGTCCTTATCCCTGTTCCTTTATCCTTTTGTTCCCAATCCGCATCCCGTTCCGAATCACGAGTTTCAATCCATTTCCGACACAAGCCCGGCCTTAATGCCAGGCTTCTTCCATCCCACTCCCAATTCATGTCCCCATTCTCCTAATCCCTGTCTCTACTCCTCTTCCCTAAGCCCTTTTCTCAATCCTCCTGCTCCCAATCCTGAGTTTCAATGCATTTTGACCCAGGCTCGATCCCACTCCCATTGCAAATCCATATCCTTCGAACTCCTGTCCTGTCCCTGTTCCCACATCCTTTTTCCCGGTCCGCATCCCATTCCCGATCCCGAGTTTTCAATCCGTTTCCGACACAAGCTCGGCCCCAATGCCAGGCTTTTCCATCCCACTCCCAATCCATGTCCCCATTCTCCAAATCCCTGTCTCTACTCCTCTTCCCTAAGCCCTTTTCTCAATCCTCCTGCTCCCTATCCCGAGTTTCAATGCATTTTTGACCCAGGCTCGATCCCACTCCCATTGCATATCCATATCCTTCGAACTCCTGTCCTTGTCCCCTGTTCCCACATCCTTTTTCCCGGTCCGCATCCCATTCCCGATCCCGAGTTTCCATCCGTTTCCGACACCAGCTCGGCCCCAATGCCCAGGCTTCTTCCATCCCACTCCCAATCCATGTCCCCATTCTCCAAATCCCTGTCTCTACTCCTCTTCCCTAAGCCCTTTCTCAATCCTCCTGCTCCCTATCCTGAGTTTCCAATGCATTTTGACCCAGGCTCGATCCCACTCCCATTGCAAATCCATATCCTTCTGAACTCCTGTCCTTGTCCCTGTTCCCACATCCTTTTTCCCGGTCCGCATCCCATTCCCGATCCTGAGTTTCAATCCGTTTCCGACACCAGCTCGGCCCCAATGCCAGGCTTCTTCCATCCCACTCCCAATCCATGTCCCCACTCTCCAAATCCCTGTCTCTACTCCTCTTCCCTAAGCCCTTTTCTCAATCCTCCCGCTCCCAATCCCGAGTTTCAATGCATTTTGATCCAGGCTCGATCCCACTCCCATTGCATATCCATATCCTTCGAACTCCTGTCCTTGTCCCTGTTCCCACATCCTTTTTCCCGGTCCGCATCCCATTCCCGATCCCGAGTTTCAATCCGTTTCCGACACCAGCTCGGCCCCAATGCCAGGCTTCTTCCATCCCACTCCCAATCCATGTCCCCATTCTCCAAATCCCTGTCTCTACTCCTCTTCCCTAAGCCCTTTTCTCAATCCTCCCGCTCCCAATCCCGAGTTTCAATGCATTTTGATCCAGGCTCGATCCCACTCCCATTGCATATCCATATCCTTCGAACTCCTGTCCTTGTCCCTGTTCCCACATACTTTTTCCCGGTCCGCATCCCATTTCCGATCCCGAGTTTCAACTGTTTCTGACACAAGCTCGGCCCCAATGCCAGGCTTCTTCCATCCCACTCCCAATCCATGTCCCCATTCTCCAAATCCCTGTCTCTACTCCTCTTCCCTAAGCCCTTTCAATCCTCCTGCTCCCTATCCCGAGGTCCAATGCATTTTGACCCAGGCTCGATCCCACTCCCAATGCATATCCATATCCTCCAAACTCCTGTCCTTATCCCTGTTCCTTTATCCTTTGTTCCCATCCGCATCCCGTCCCGAATCACGAACTCTAATTCATTACCGACGCAAGCCCTGCCCAAATCCCAGGGTTCGATCCCACTCCCAATCCATATTTTTCTTAGTTTTTTTCCCAGTCTTCAGCCCGTCCCCAACCCCGAGCTTCGATCCATGCTCGGCCCACGCTCGACCTCAATCTCAAGCTTAAATCCCACTCCCAGTGCGTTACCCTGTTCTCCAAAGCCCTGTTATTTTTCCTAGTCCCGGGCCCCAATCCATTACCGACGCAAGCCCTGCCCCAATCCCAGGGTTCGATCCCACTCCCAATCCATAACTTAGTTCTCCGAATCCCTTCCTTATTCCCCTTTCCCTGAGCCCTTTTCTTTTCATCCTGCTCCCTATCCCGAGTTCCAATGCATTTTGACCCAGGCCCGATCCCACTCCCATTGCATATCCATATCCTTCGAACTCCTGTCCTTCTCCTTGTTCCCAAATCCTTTTTCCCGGTCCGCATCCCATTATCAATCCCGAGTTCCAATCCATTCCCGACACAAGCTCGGCCCCAATGCCAGGCCTCTTCCATCCCACTCCCAATCCATGTCCCCATTCTCCGAATCCCTGTATCTACTCCTCTTCCCTAAGCCCTTTTCTCAATCCTCCCGCTCCCTATCCCGAGTTCCAATGCATTTTGACCCAGGCCCGATCCCACTCCCATTGCATATCCATATCCTTCGAACTCCTGTCCTTCTCCTTGTTCCCAAATCCTTTTTTCCCGGTCCGCATCCCATTCCCGATCCTGAGTTTCAATCCGTTTCCGACACAACCTCGGCCCCAATGCCAAGCCTCAATCCCACTCCCAATCCATATTTTTCTTAGTTTTTTCCCAGTCTTCAGCCTGTCCCCAACCCCTGAGCTTCTGATCCATGCTCGGCCCACGCTCGACCTCAATCTCAAGCTTAAATCCCACTCCCAGTGCGTTACCCTGTTCTCCAAAGCCCTGTTCTTTTCCTCCTAGTCCTGGCCCCAATCCATTACCGACGCAAGCCCTGCCCAAATCCCAGGGTTCGATCCCACTCCCAATCCATAACTTAATTATCGGAATCCCTTTCCTTATTCCTTTTCCATGAGCCCTTTTCTTGACATCCCGCTCCCAATCCCGAGTTTCAATGCATTTTGATCCAGGCTCGATCCCACTCCCATTGCATATCCATATCCTTCTGAACTCCTGTCCTGTCCCTGTTCCCACATCCTTTTTCCCGGTCCGCATCCCATTCCTGATCCCGAGTTTCAATCCGTTTCCTGACACAACCTCGGCCCCAATGCCAAGCCTCTCAATCCCACTCCCAATCCATATTTTTCTTAGTTTTTTCCCAGTCTTCAGCCCGTCCCCAACCCCGAGCTTCGATCCATGCTCGGCCCACGCTCGACCTCAATCTCAAGCTTAAATCCCACTCCCAGTGTTACCCTGTTCTCCAAAGCCCTGTTCTTCCTAGTCCCGGCCCCAATCCATTACCGACGCAAGCCCTGCCCAAATCCCAGGGTTCGATCCCACTCCCAATCCATAACTTAATTATCGGAATCCCTTTCCTTATTCCTTTTCCATGAGCCCTTTCTTGACATCCCGCTCCCAATCCCGAGTTTCCATGCATTTTGATCCAGGCTCGATCCCACTCCCATTGCATATCCATATCCTTCGAACTCCTGTCCTTGTCCCTGTTTCCCCCATCCGGATCCTGGGTCCGAATCACGGAACTCTAATCCATTACCGACGCAAAGCCCTGCCCAAATCCCTGGGCTCATCCCACTTCAATCCATATTTTTCTTAGCTTCAGTCCTCAGCCTGTCCTCAACCCTGAGCTTCGATCCATGCTCGGCCCACGCTCGACCCCCAATCTCAAGCCTAAACCCCACTCCCAGTGCGTTACCCTGTTCTCCAAAGCCCTGTTCTTTTCCCTAGTCCCGGGTCCCAATCCACTTCCGGCGCAAGCCCTGCCCCAATCCCAGGGTTCGATCCCACTCCCAATCCATAACTTAATTATCCGAATCCCTTTCCTTATTGCTTTTCCTGAGCCCTTTCTTGATTCTCATCCTGCTCCCAATCCCGAGTTTTAATGCATTTTGACCCAGGCTCGATCCCACCCCCATTGCATATCCATATCCTTCGAACTCCTGTCCTTCTCCTTGTTCCCAAATCCTTTTTCCCAGTCCGCACCCCATTCCTGATCCTGAGTTTCAATCCATTTCCTGACACAAGCTCGGCCCCAATGCCAAGCTTCCTCAATCCCACTCCCAATCCATATTTTTCTTAGTTTTTTCCCCAGTCTTCAGCCTGTCCCCAACCCCGAGCTTCGATCCATGCTCGGCCCACGCTCGACCTCTCAATCTCAAGCTTAAATCCCACTCCCAGTGCGTTACCCTGTTCTCCAAAGCCCTGTTCTTTTTCCTAGTCCCGGGCCCCAATCCATTACCGACGCAAGCCCTGCCCAAATCCCAGGGTTCGATCCCACTCCCCAATCCATAACTTAATTATCGGAATCCCTTTCCTTATTCCTTTTCCATAAGCCCTTTCTTGACATCCTGCTCCCAATCCCGAGTTTCAATGCATTTTGATCCAGGCTCGATCCCACTCCCATTGCATATCCATATCCTTCGAACTCCTGTCCTTGTCCCTGTTCCCACATCCTTTTTCCCGGTCCGCATCCCATTCCCGATCCCGAGTTTCAATCCGTTTCCGACACAAGCTCGGCCCCAATGCCAGGCTTCAATCCCACTCCCAATCCATGTCCCCATTCTCCGAATCCCTGTCTCTACTCCTCTTCCCTAAGCCCTTTTCTCAATCCTCCCGCTCCCTATCCCGAGTTCCGATGCATTTTGACCCATGCTCGATCCCACTTCCAATGCATATCCATATCCTTCGAACTCCTGTCCTTCTCCTTGTTCCTTTATCCTTTTGTTCCCAATCCGCATCCCGTTTCGAATCACGAACTCTAATCCATTCCCGGCGCAAGCCCTGCCCCAATCCCAGGGTTCGATCCCACGCCCAATCCATATTTTTCTTAGTTTTTTTTCCCAGTCCTCAGCCCGTCCCCAACCCCGAGCTTCGATCCATTCTCGGCCCACGCTCGACCCCAATCTCAAGCTTAAATCCCACTCCCAGTGCGTTACCCTGTTCTCCAAAGCCCTGTTCTTTTCCCTACTCCCGGGTCCCAATCCACTTCCGCCGCAAGCCCTGCCCCAATCCCAGGGTTCGATCCCACATCCAATCCATAACTTAATTATCCGAATCCCTTTCCTTATTCCTTTTCCCTGAGCACTTTTCTTGATTCTCATCCCGCTCCCAATCTCGATGTTTCAATGCATTTTGACCCAGGCTCGATCCCACTCCCATTGCATATCCATATCCTTCGAACTCCTGTCCTTGTCCCTGTTCCCACATCCTTTTTCCCGGTTCTCATCCCATTCCCGATCCCGAGTTTCAATCCGTTTCCGGCACAAGCTCGGCCCCAATGCAAAGCCTCAATCCCACTCCCAATCCGTGCTTTTTCTTAGTTTTTTTCCCAGTCCTCAGCCCGTCCCCAACCCCGAGCTTCGATCCATTCTCGGCCCACGCTCGACCCCAATCTCAAGCTTAAATCCCACTCCCAGTGCGTTACCCTGTTCTCCAAAGCCGTGTTCTTCTTCCTAGTCCCTGGCTCCAATCCACTCCCGACGCAAGCCCTGCCCCAATCCCAGGGTTCGATCCCACTCCCAATCCATAACTCAATTCTCCGAATCCCTTTCCTTAGTCCTGTTCCCTAATCCTTTTTTATCAGTCCTCATCCCATCCCCGGTCTTAGGCTCTAGCCCCACTTCCATTCCATATGCCTATTTTTAAATCCCTACCCCCTGAACCTTTTTCCCCAGCCCTCATCTCGTCCCCAACCCCGAGCTTCGATCCATTCTTTGCCCAAGCTCGACCCCAATCTCAGGCTTGAGTCTCACTCCCAATCCTTCACCCTAGTCTGCGAATCCCTGTTCTTTTTTTCCCAGTCCCGAACTCCAATCTATTCACGCCCTAAGCTCGATCCTAATCCCAGGCTGTCATTCCATTCTCCATCTCTGTGTGAGGCCCCTGAGGTTTTCGAGAATCGACAAGTAAGTCTCCATTTGTGCTCAGGAACCTAAATAAGAAACATTTCTTTTCTAAGCACCCTGGGAATTTTCTGATCCCTTATAAAAGTCTTGACCTCGCTGATGAAACTTTCCAAGCTCGACTTGAAGAGCTTCTTAGGCCTAGTTCATGTTAGCCGCGACGCGCGGCCGCGACAGTGCATTTGAGCCATATCGACTTTCTGTCGATATCTATCCCAAACAAGATGTCGCGCGTTTCGCCGCGGTAAGTATGCACTCAGGCCTTAGCAGCTACTACCCTGGATCCGGCCACACCTTCTTACAAGGGAACCACAATAAGTCATAGTGGCCATTCCAAATGAAATGTGCTTTTCTAGAACTATTCTCGGACGAAAAGTCCGAAAATCCCCATCGCAGCTGCCTAGACCCAGCCTGAAAAAAGTTATGAGCGTTTTTTGAAGCTTCGCGGCAAAGTAAGGTACCCCCCATGGAATTTTTGAGGTGTTTTTAAATTTTTCTTCGGATTTTGCTAAAAACATGTATGTAGGGGTAATCTGGGGTGCTGAACACGAATCTGGGGTTCGCTTGTGGAAATTTTAAGGTTTACTGTAGGTTACGGTCGGTAACATGCCATTTAGGAGACAAAAGCTACCTCAATATTACGATAATCGACAAATGGACATCGAATTCGTAATCAGCACCCCAAATAACCCCCCACATAGAAGCTTTGAGACAAATCTGAGACTTTGACCCAACTACCGTATACCCACCGTAATCTACCGTAAGCTGTCAAAAATCGATAAACTGACATCAGATTCGGGTTCAGCGCACCAAATAACCCCCAGAGAAATAATTTGAGCATGATTTATAGCAGCACTCCGGAAATCGTCAAAAGTCTCGATTTGCCATGAAATTCTCCCCTTACGGGAATCTGTGAACGAATACAGTCGAAAACTTCGGAAAATCGATGAATGAACCTCAGATTCGTGATCAGCACCCCAAATAACCCCCCAGAGCGAATAATTAGTCAAATCTGGAATATTTTTCCAAAACGCTTCGAGAGCCCTCGAATTGCTATAAATACACGCCCAACCGAAAATCCGTACATGTCCAAAACGCTGTTAGTCTTCGCAAAGTTTGGAAAATGTTCCTGCACCCTAGCTTTGCTTAGTGGGGTAGTTTTGGGCGCTGAACACGATTATGAGGTCCGTTTCCGGATATTCTTAAAAAAAGCGCTTTTTAGAGGGTATAATAGGTGCGAAAATCAGAGAAAAAATGCCTATAACTTTTTTCGGAGTGGGTCTAAGCAGCTGCGATGGGCATATTCGGACTTTTCGTCCGAAAATGGTTCTAGAAAAGTACATTTCATTAGGAATGGTCACTACGACTTATTGTGGTTCCCTTGTTAGACAATCGTCTCATTCAAGGCAATCCCAGTCGCGTGTCGCAGTGATGCTATTCTAGCGCTGGATTACTTTGCAGCTCGTGCTCCCGCAATGAAGTTTTGCAGCATTTGTTCCTTTCTGGAGAACGTGCCCTAGCGATGGAGTTCTCAATAGGAGTGGCTACTCGAAGAATGCGGACTTTCATGACCCTCACCGCAAGCGCGTGACAAGCGGTGGATTATGTAACTTTTCACCGAGCGGGGCGCGCGTGCCGCTCGTCTGACACCGCCATGACAGTTTCGCCATCTATATCATGACTCGAACAAATTTAATTATTTCCACTCCGTCATAAATATTTCTAGAGTTAGTCTACGTTACCTCGTGTGCAAAAGTAAGCCTAGCATTTGATTGAGGCCCATCCTTACAGCCCCCGCCCGCCCAGCCCCACCCGCTTTACCCGGCCGATTGGGATTTCACAGCTGCTTCCCGCGAGTGGCGCGGTAAAAAGTTTCATAGCCCATCGCTCGTACTCTGAGTTGTTTGGTGATCCTAATGTCTCCAAACCACGAAAATAGCCATGGGAAGAGCGAAGGACCATGACTGGAGGGTACATCAGTTACCGCCAATCACAGCACTTCGTTCTACCCCACTATCTTCGCGATTTCCGCACATTATGATCACTGCCCGTATGTGAGGACTATGAATGTTGTTCTAGAAGTACACCTTAATCGACTGTTCTGCAAACGGCCGGATCGTGCAACACTGCTTCCTTGGTGAATATATCCTTTTTGAACTGTTCTCGTTAGCGATTACAAGGGGTTGTTCAAAGCGGTGAACGCATCTGCGTAAACGAGTTGTTTCGTTAGTATCTTTAGGGCTTTCATGCTAAAACTGCTTAGTTTGTCGCCCTGAGCTGCTGGTTCAAAGAAAGTATAGGCTCAAAACCGTAGTTTTTGTTTTTGTACCTTCCAAAACGCTCAGTAATCTTTCCAAAATTCGAAAATAGAACTTATAATCGTAGTTAGCCCTCCTAAATGATCTACTGAACAAAGTTTGAGTGAAATCACAATCCTCGGACTCTGAATAAAGTGATTGCGTTTTCGAATAGTACGGATTCTTGCTTTAGTGTTTACTTCCGCCGACTAGGGGGTCCTGAAAGCGTTTGAGTGTTCCAGATTTGACTTGAATTTTTCCGTAGAGATTATATGGTGTGCTGATCACGAACCTGATGCTTGTGTGTCGATTTTCCAGAATGTTTTGGCCTGATTCGTCTCGAAGCTTCGCAGGGGGAACTTGAGCGCAAGACGCTGCTTTTGACGGGTCCCGGAAGGCTAGGATAGATATGGCTCAAAATGTTTCCCTAGATGTTTTGACACAAATGAGATAACCGTTTATCGATTTCTGACAGCGTACGGTAAATCGCTGTGGTTATGCGGTAGTTTGGTCAAAGTCTCAGATTTGGCTCAGAATTTATATTAGGGTCAAGAGGGGCGTTGCGTAATTTTTCGAACTTGAAGTGACCCCTACCAAATCCAAAATTGTTTTTTCGAAAACCTGAATTTTGCGATCTCCCCTGAATCGCGATTTCTGGGCAGCTTATATTTGATTACTAAAACTTTCAGACGCGTCGAAGTTTTCGCGATCCTTCCTAACCTTCATCTTCGGGCCAATTTTTTGCGAACCCCTCACCCCCGTTGCGAAATTTCGCGAGCTCTCTGGACCCTGATTTCTATGCGGGGTTTTTAATACGAATTTAACGTCCATTCGTGAATTTCCGAAATTATAGGGTAGGATTTGTCCCCTAAAAGGCACGGAAAGTGATTGGCCACCGAAGGCCGGCCGGCGCAGTGCGTGCGACGCAAATGTGCGGCGCGCGCGTCTAACACGACTGGAGCACGATTATACACTCCACCAAAATCCTATACAGGCAAAACGAGTCCAAGCTCTTCTTAATACGCTATTGACAAACCTCGGGAAGTAAAACTATTATAATATGTGGCATGAACACTAAGTTCCACATTTCTCTGAGATTAAGAGGCAAAACTAGTTTCAGCTCTTCCTATTACAGAAGCAGCATCTTTAGCAAGGGAATGTTGCACACATTAGATGGTGTTTCGAGATGCAACTCTGATATGTTCAAGGGGAAGGACAGTGCTCCAATATTTCATACTCAAAATCAGCTAATTGCCTTAGAGATTTGCAGGAGATTTAGCTTTGCCGTGTGAAAATGGGTACACGATTAACAATTTTTAGGGCGTTCGAAAAATTTTCTCGGATTGAGCTCAAAACTTGTTTCTGGGGGCTGTTTTGAGAACTGATTACGAATCTGAGGCCGATTCGTCAATGTTTGAAATCTCCGCCTGAGTTGGTTCGAAGCTTCAAAATGGTGGAAATTTTGCGGCCCAAACGCGATTTCTGACGATTTCGAGAATGCTTCGATCAAATCGTCTCAGAATTGTTTAAAGGGGTTATTCGGGCTGCCTAACACGAATCTGCAACCCGATTATCAATTTTCGGTAAATTACGGTAGGTTACGGTTGGTTTACGGTATCTCGGTCAAAGTCTCAGATTTAGCTCAAAGTTTCACTGTGGATGTTATTTGGGACCCTGAACACGAATCCGAGGTCCATTTTTCAATTTTTGGATCTATAAGGTAAGTAACACCAGTTGAAAGGCATGATGACTATCGCATCACACTGTAACCCTAAGTCTGGCGAGGAACAGACCCCAGATTCGGGTTCAGCGCCCTAAATAACCTCCAGTTGAAAGTTTTTAGCCGAATCCGAAATTTTTTAAATGCCCTAAAATTCCCTGATGGATAGATATCCTCACCTGTATGTGGGTGGTACGCAATAAAAATGCGATTTTTAGAATTCCCGCAGCCATTTAGGGAATTTCAAGCACGGATCCTTTATTTAATCTCACAGACCTACAGCAACGACAACATGGTTTTCCAAATCGTCACCGGGAAGCTTACCTTGTTTTAAAAGAACCCACGAGACCAATCTCAACAACTGTTGGAAAATAGTCTATTACTTCTCTGCTTGGAAATTCTGACTACGAGAAACTTTCAGAAAAGAACTATTCGGTTCCCAAAAAATTGATTCTTGCCACGGCCGTATGGGAAGAAATCGCACCGCGGCCAGGGAAAGCGCGCCGCGGCATTTTAAGTCGCGGTGCCACAAAATCGTCTTTGAGATACTGCTAAGTAGACTTGAGACCGAATCGAATAAATATTCGAATAATATTCGAATAATTCGAATATTCGATTCATTCGGTGAATTTCAATTTTGGGGTTTATTCGAATATTGAATTTATTCGGGAATTTAAATTTAGGATTTATTCGAATATTCGATTTATTCGAGGGTTGAAATTTTAGATTTATTCGAATATTCGGTTTATTCGGAAATTTAAATTTTGTATTTATTCGGATATTCGATTTATTCGAGAATTGAAATTTTGGATTCATTCGAATATTCGATTTATTCGGGAAATAAAATTTCGAATTTATTCGAATATTCGATTCATTGGGGAATCCAAATTTTGAAATTAATTCGTATACCTGGAAAAAAGTGCCCCACATTCGAATAAGACAAAACTTATTTCGTTTACCTTTGAAATAGAAACCCTTCAAAGTATCTTTGTGTAAGGTGAGCTATCCATTTTGGTGTGTACGATTTCCGCTGTTCGTTCTTGTGCGCAGATCTCCCGTTGCGCGCTGTACACAAGCACCAGCGCCTACTCTGAGAGAATCCCCCGCGATCGTTCACGGATAGAATCCACTCGGTTTTTGGTAGGGACCGAGAGGATACTAGCATGGGGCTATCGCGGAACGATCGTGAGATTCTGCCAGTCTCAAACCGAGAGCGTACCGCGTTCGCTCACCGATGCTCCAGCCATGATCCATCGCGGAGCCACAAGGAATCGAGCCCGGGGCTGACGCGGAACGATCGCGGGATTCTACCAGTTGCAACCTAATAGTGAATCGCGTCAACACATCCACGTATTCGGGGAGATAAATTGCGGAACAGCGGTGAACTGAGGCCGGAACTATCGCGGGACGATCGCGAGATTCGGCCAGCCTCCACCCTGATCGTACCGCATCTATGCCCTCTCGGTGTTTCAGCCGAGCGAGTGTTGCCTATCAGATCAAAACGAAGCTATAAGGTATTGCCCGTGCCGTATTTCGCGCTGCTTCACAAATCTGCACAGCATGAGAGCGCGGAACCGCGGGGAAATGATCACGGTACCAACGCGGATCGCTAGTTCATCACTCACGGTACTAGCGCGGTAAGCTTGGTAACGATCGCGGTACCATCACGGTACAAGCAAGAAAATGTCAACGGAATAGTCGATTGGGTAACTATCGCGAAGCGGACGCGGATCGCGGGACGATGGGGAGACGAACACGGTACCATCGCGGATCGCGGAAGCATCACGGTACTAGCGCGAAAGATTCTCTCAGAGTATGGGGTCGATTGGAGTCCCGCCGCCGGAAGGTGCGGCAGCATGCAATGGAGGAGTATCGATCATGCGGCGCCGCAGGATCGATTCTCCTCCACTGCATGCTGCCATGCCTTTCAGCGGCGGGACTCTATCCAGGCCCTATAGATTAGGGGCGGTGCTATCCGAAACTGCCGCAACAGGCCGGACTGCCAGTCGTCGCCCATTGGCGCTGGGCCGCCTCCGCTGAACCAACAGTGTGTTTTCCTGTTTCCATTATTTTAGGCCGTCGCAGCCTTAAAGGCAGTGTTCACGATAAGAATCGTTTTTCTTCTTTTACGCCTATCTCGAAGACGGTCCCATGCTGATTCCAACGATGTTTTTGGAATCGTACAAGACCTTCTAGGAACGGAGTTATGGTCCCTCAAAAATTGAGCTAGGGAATCATGGTGGACGAGTTGTCCGAGGCTTGTAACTTCCGTCTTTTGCAGCCGATGTATGCGAGCTGACCTGAGTAAAGAGAGAAGTTGAGAGTGAAGGGAAGAACGGGCTATTGATCGGAAACCATCGCTCATCTCACAATCTCGAGCATCCATTTGTTCACGTCGGTGGGCGTGGAAAGTGCATCTGGGTGTGACGAGCTGACGGGTGTCCAACTTTGGGGCCGTAGGGGACCGTTCTAAGCTCAATTTTCTAAGTTTTTTTCAACGTTAGGGTTGCGCTAGGCCCCGCAGCTGCCGATCTCCACCAAAAAATCAGACATGGTTTTTATCATGAACACTGCCTTTAATGGTGGATAGAGGGTATACACGAAATTGTGGCTGCCCCTATTCCCCATAGCTACTTAAGCCAATCTCCGATTTTCATGTGGGGGCAATGCAGGGTGCTGAGCACCAATATGCGCTCCACGCACCGGAATTCTGAAGATTCCTGTTGGTTACGGTAGGCGCCATTAAGTTGGGGAGAAAAACCTACCTTCATAATTCGAAAATTGGCGAACCGACATAGAATTCGCATCCAGCACACCGATTTACCTCCGCATAGAAATTTTGAGTCAAATCCGAGACTTTGACAAAACTGCCGCATACCCATCGTAATCTACCGTAAGCTGTCAAAAATCGATGAACTGCATCAGATTCGCGTTGAGCACTACAAATAATTATCAAAGAAACGATTTGAGCTACATCGTAGCGTTCCGGAAGACGTCAAAAGTCGCGTTTTGCCGATGAGAAGCTTTGGACGAATTTAGTCGAAAATTGACAAATAAACCTCAGATTCGTGATCAGCACCCCATTCAGCCTCCCACCCACCACCGCCTTCAAGAGAATCTTAAGTCAAATCTGGAATATGCTTCTTTGAGAAACTCCGGGAAAGTGCTTCTACCCTAGCGTTGTCCAGGGGGGTTGTTTTGAGCGATGAACACGATTGACCCTTTTTGGATTCTCGAAAGATTAGTATACGTTTTTGGATGGTACAATAGGTACGTAAAACAGGGGAAAACGCCTATTAAATTTTTTCAGAGTGACTATGCAGCTGTGAAGGGCATACTCGGGCCTTACGTTCAGAGTCGTTCTAGAAAAGTACATTTTACCTGGGATGACCACTTTGGCTAATAGCAGTTTCCTTGTTAGTGTTCCCCGTCTTGCAGTTAATTCACGATAGAAACAGTCTCCTAGTTTCTTCGGAAATCGATGTTCCGGGCTGATATTGACTTTGGTTTCAAAATTTCGAATATTATTCGAATATTCGAATATGATTTGACTATTCGAATTGTTTGCCCGAATTTTCGAATGTATTCATTTATTCGGAAATTTCGAAAAGGTCTTATTCGAATGTATTCATTTATTCGGGAATTTTTAAAAGGCATTATTCAAATGTATTCATTTATTCGAGAATTTTGAGAACGCCTTGTTCGAATGTATTCATTCATTCGAAAACACTGGTCCAATGCCCATGTATACTGCTAAGTTTCCAGAAAAATCGAGCTTTCTTTGAGATTCTAATGTTTCGACAAACCTCACCAATTGATTTTTTAACCTATAGCCATTAATGTACACGGAACTCTTCAAAATAGCTCGCCGCACTTTGTCGTAACGCGGCGAGTTTAAGACACGATGCGGCCAGACAACACATATTTATGACGCCTCGCGGGTTACAAACTGATCTGTGCTAAACGGGCTCTCAGCCTCAGGAACGTTTACCCATCTTTTTTCTATTTTTCCTCCAATAGGAAAACACGTGTGAACTAAACACATATCAACATATTACAAAGAGAAACGACTAAATTCGGCCTTTACTTCGGCCATTAATTCTGCCAAAGGAAGAACTCAGGTGTATAAAAGGGGCCACTGCTTCGGCCGCGTGCAGACCAGGGATGTGCGTAATTACGACTAACGATTAACGAATTTAACGACTAACGGGCTTTTTGGGTGTTACGACTAACGACTAACGACTAACGAAAATAAAAATATTTTCGTAAGCAATCCCAAAGTTCGTTAGAAAGTCAATAATCATTCAAATCGCGCTCCAACCCAAGGCTTACACCAGGGTTTCATATTGCCCTGTTGATTGTTCTAGTTGAATGGTTCGAAATAATCGTTGCTTGCAGTGTTTAAAATATCTACTGACACAGCTTCGCAGTTCTGGAACCCCCATATTAAAACCCCAACCGAACGTTGCGCAAGGTTAGGTGCAGCATTTCTGCAACTTCGCGTCGGTCGCGCTTACTTTTATGGTAGGCTCACTGAACCGGTTCCGGCACTGGCCGGCCTCAGCGGAGATTTTTGCAGAAGACACTATCAGGATGATAATATGGAGCGGTACCTGCAGGCCACAACTACTCCGATGATTGGATTGTAAAGGGTGCCGTCCCTCGATTTTCAGTGATAAATTTGAGATATGGGGTTTTTATAAAGTGGTGCGGCGACCTCTTAGGGGTAAAGTTTTCACTGCTAATTTCCGACCTTTCCCCCATTGTGGGAACAAGCTCTAAACCACGTAAGCGCTCGGCTCGCAACGCTGAGCAAGGAACAATTCGTGCAGAGTCGATTCTCCGCGTTGTCACCGTTAGATCTCAAATAGCATCATATAGTGCAGAATGGCAAACTTTGCATTGAAAAAAAGAGCTCTAGATTGTCTCGGTTTTCCATTTTGTTTCTTTTGTTACCGAAAAAAATGACAAAAATCGCTAAACATACACTCTCGAGTATTAGGTTTCGTGCAGCGATGTCCGAGTGGTTAAGGAGATATTTTTATTTATGTATATACAGGTTTGCAGTTTGAACAATGTTCTCTAACAAGGAATGATTTGTGTCTTTAATGGCCATGAATGCTTCAAACAACACATCTCTTCATGACTTCCTTTTTTTCTATTCATAAGGGTTTTTCCGCCTCAGTTTGCTCGTTTTCGAAGCCTAGATTTTAACGACTAACGATTAACGACTAACGACTAACGAGAGTTTTGGCCGGTTGAACGACTAACGAATTACAAAATTTCTATTACGCACATCCCTGGTGCAGACTCTACCTCGGTCGCTTCCTCGATCGGAACCCGGCCCACTTGTTGACCACGTTCTCCTCGGTCCCTGCCTCGACCGAAATTCGGGCCATCACTTTGGCCATCTTAAGTTCCTCCTCGGTCTCTTTCTCGACCGGACACAACAGAGCCCTTTCGTTCTCTTCGCGCGGAACACATCTCGGGTCACCATAGGGGCCAACTTGTCCAACCCATTGCAATTGTTCATATCCATAACACAAAAATCTGGGCGCAGAGACCGAACCGGTCATTTTTCTACACTACGAGCTCGTTTAAGAATTTCGACCCTCGGGGGGGGGGGGCGAAATTTTCCCTCTACCACGAAAACTACCATACCCAAAGCTTCTTAACAGAAAAATCTAGCCTTGACTATTATTGGGAGAATGCTCGAAAAGAACGCAGCCTGCAGAAAATGAAATGGTACAGAAGAGCTTCGTCTGGAAACTACTGCCCGGATCAAAACTGTGCAAAAGAATCAAAACTGTCCAAATCAGATAAACACAAAGAGACGCCTTCTGAGTGTAAACTGAAAGAACGAACCGCAGAAAAGAAGCTCACCCGCTATTCCAGCGTCATCCGCAGCGAGGTGGGAACCACTCGCTGCTACCAGTAAGCTTCGCGGCACGGTGGAAGTGCGTGTCCATACGGCTGCATCACCAAGACGAAAGACAGAACAGATTTATGTCAAAATAGGTATTATAGATACGGTTGAAGATATTGCAAAGAAGAATATATGTACAGCTATAGCATTGTAAGGCCATCCGTGATGGTGACGGAAGTTGGTCGTGGAAGACAGCTGGAGGAGGGGGCAATCCGCCGGGCTTCGTGTAGTCGACTTCTCGCTTCTCCGCGATGAAGGTCTGCCCTGAAGCTGTGGAGTTCAGCGGAGAAGAGAAACAAATCCAAAAGGGTACCGCGATGCGCCACGCGGTGTTTACCGCGCAGCCCGTGGTGCTTACAGCTTACATTGAGCGAATAAGGAATATTGAATGTTTTCTAATAAATTGTTTTTCCTGCTATTTCTGAGGCAGTGAGGCTTAGCCTTCAGTCGAAACCTCGAAAATTTTGAGTAATACCGGAGCTTTGAAGGGTAAGGCGTGTAGTTCACGAGGTTCTGCTCTGCAGCAACGTTTCTCGAATCCATCAGCTAGATTGCCCAAGTTCCGCTAGGTTCTCCAAGTTTGATGTTGTTACTAGCGTGATTTATTCCTAATAAATCCGATCTCGGTTTCCAAGGTTGAAATGGATTGATCTCAAGACGGAGTGTGATGATAGAGAAAAATAATTAGACCTTCTGCTAACTAGTAGGCTCAAATATTCCTCTGTAGTCCTAGGACTGATTAATGACGGCCTTTCCTAGCAAGACTATAATCCCTTACTTGAGAATTGGAAGAAGATGTTCTACCTAAATCAGTTCGAAGGATGTCATTAATGGTCTGTTCTATACTTTTTGAGCTCCTCATGACATCATTGAAATCGGCATGGGACCGTTTTCAAGATAGGCGGGAAAACAGAAAAACGAATTTTATCGTGAACACTGCCTTTAACAATTTACTCGAAGGTGCGACTCGACTTGGTACGAATACAGAGAGCTAAGACTGGGTTCATACCCATCGTCGAGACGCAATATTTATCATCAGTATTGACCGAAAATTAATACTGTTTGGAAGCGTAGCCGCTGTCGTGCTTTCGAAAGGTATGGTCCTGGTCTAGTAAATCTGAAAGACTGGAGCACACCCTGATGTTGACAAAGCTCGTAAAAGAAGACTTTGCTCTCCTTAATTTCTCTCCCAAATGAGGTATTCTTGAGCCTAGAAAAGATGCATTAGCTGTTCAAAATGCTAGTTACCGTCCATGTCAGAGATGGGGTTACACGATTTTTCGCGGACATGACAGAGACAGAAAGATTGGGCGAGTACTGGGAAAAAATGTCAAAGATTATAATCAAATCCAAAATCAAAAATGCGTGTTGTGTGGTTCAAAGGCAGAGTTCACGATAATCTTAAATTTTGAGATTATTCGCCATGTTGATTGAGTGGCCCCCGGGTAGAACTAAATTGACGTAGAAATTGAGAAAAACGCACTAGAAGTACAAAATATTTTTCTTATTTCGAATGACTCAATTTTCCACCGGTGACAACCACCATGAACATGTTCATCCAACTGGACAATTAGTCCATGGTATAGAGTAATGTCACTGAAATAAGACGTTTTAATGCGTTTCTCGCCGTTTCTTGGTAATTTTGGTAACACACGGAGGCCAGCTCATTGTTATATGTGAAAAACTCGGGGACAAAATCATCGTAAACACTGCCTTTGAAGGCAGTGTTCACGATAAATCTCGTTTTCGTGTTTTCAGTGTTAAACACTACGCTGGCAGATGCTGAAGGGGATAGGGTAGCAGAAAGCAGCGAAAAACATTCCACAAATCTATAAAAACGGCCGCGAAGTGAAGATTTCATTAGCCGAGTACGTCTGCCAACATTAGCACGCTTCTGACGAGCTTGTGGCGCCGCGGAAGTTTTCGATGGCAAATTGCGAAGCAACTGCGCCACGTCCAGCCTGATCGCTTCGCGCACATTTCGCCATTAGCGCGAGCTTGCGGAAACTAACAGGGCGCGTAAACATGTTCGCGCCCTGAACCTGGACATACGATAGGAACCGCTATTTTTGCTTATTCTGAGCGCTTATCTTTGCTGTTTTTTCACTCTTCGTTAACTCACGACCAAGCAACCCTATGTTTGAGTCGAATCATGAAGTATTACATATATATGATATCCATCGTGAACAAAGCCTTTTAGGCGAAATTCTGCTGCGGATAGTTATCACAACGAGACGCTTGTGTAGTGCCTTTACCACAACGGCATAACCACCGCATTGTGTTATTGACTTGTACACAGTCGACTCTGTGAGGATTTTTAGGCGATGAAGTGAACGTGGTCATTATGATGAGACGCATGAGTTAGCCTTCATGGTCATTAACCCATTCACGGAAATGCCGAACCGCGCAAACGCAATTCATGCCGCATTGTGTCACTTGCGTAATCTACAAATATTCTCTCAAATCATAGCCAGTCGAGAAGACAGCGAAGCGGTCAGTCATACCTATAAAATGCTTTCGGCCAATACATATTTCACTATCATCTACCGTTCTCTTGCTTACTGCGCAGAACCAAAAATCTCGGAAGAGGTACTTCAAACGGTTTTTCGTACGAGTTCATCTGATTAAGTGTAACTCTTTATTACATACATAAATTTCTTGAATAGTTCTTCTCTAAGAAATGGTCACATAAAATTCGAAATCCTCAATATATATTTAGATGAACATCATTTGGTATGCCATGAAGATGCTTATGCGCTTCGAATAAGTCTATCAGCGCATTGACGTATTGAGCATGAAGAGCATCGACCTGTTGCTCCGTTGGACTCTCTGTTCGATCCACTCTGAAATACGGCATAATATCATGGGCCTTTTTTCGCTTGAGATTTTGCCTTCTTTCTTATATAATTCGCCGCGAAAACACCGAGAACCTGTTGCCAAACTCAAACCCGCCACGAACACTTCCGCTTCGCGATCCCAAGGGGCAGAGTATCGAGTGACTCAGCCTTTCCCAACGGAACAAATTTTAATTAGGTGTACTTCTCGGTGTTTCCAAATTTAGGTTTGTAACTCTTACGGGGACCTCTACGGCGGGTTGCGGAAGCGTTTTCTCGCTACGATCAGGATTTTACTTATGAATCATACGAAAGAAAAGGTGCTCAAAGAGAAAGTCAGAAAAAATATTTTGGAAATGGCTTAAAACCTTCTTCTGGGAACTTGCAGGGGTTCTTGGCACTAATTTGGGTTCAATTTGTGGTTCGATGTGGTTTTCAGATTCGATGTATTTTGATTTTTCTTCTTCTGCCGTGTTTTTTTTCAATAGCCGATTTTCATAGAACTCCGACAAGTTCGGTTCCTAGACTCTCACCGCAGCAAAATTCCAGAGCAAAATGCGACTTTTGGTGATTACCTAAGCGCTACGATAGATTCACCTCAAACTTCTCTGTAAGGAATATTTGGGATGCTGGACATGTATCTATTTGTGGTGCGCGCGAAGAGCGCACCAGATTTGGTTTTGAATCGGCCCCTCGCGCAACCCCTTTTTCGAAATCTCAGTTCAGAGCGAACGTAGAAATTAGAGCTTAATTGCGTTAACAAGAGCGCAAGAAGTCGGTATATGTACCCAAAAATGGTTTAGAACGGTTCACTGGTTTTCGAGTAAAAATTGAAAGACCGCGCGTTTTTGTCGTTAATCTCCTTTTTTTTCAGACGGCGTACACGATCTTGTTGGTACACTTAAAATTTAGCTAGGGAGCTCATTTTTGGACAGGAGGCTGGAAATGGATGCAGGTCGCTCCTATTGCAGTGCGAACTTGATACCTTAACTTTGAAGGGCACCTCAAAATCTTGGGTTTATATACTAAATTAGCCGTGGAGCACGAAAACTGCTTTTTTCTGCTACGGCTGTGGAGCCCGGGGTGTGTGGGTGAATCTGCAGCCAATCAACACAGGTCGTCGGAGATAAGTACTGAAGTTGTCCGAATCCGTACTTTTGACACGTCATCGATCGATAATCAATATTATCGATTTTCGCGTTTTTTGCCAAAAAATGCGGCTAGGAGTGGTGATTGCTGATGGGATTGGTTTTCTTGGTTGGAGAATTTCGCTCACCAGTCATTATCGATAAATACCGATCAATAATATTGATTTTTTCGCCTGTTGCACAAAATGCCGCAATGATTTTTTATTGTTGATGGCCCTAAGTCACTTGTTTGGGGAATTATTCTCATCATGCAAAATCAAATATTGATGATCAATAATATCGATTTTTCACATCGCACCGATTGCGGCAATGAGTTTTATTCTCTATGGTTGTAAGTCATAGGTTTCAAAAATTTTACTCATACAACAATATCGTGTGTTAGATGTATCATCATTCCAAAATGGAAATCGTGGAGCAAAATGGTAGTCAGAAAGGGAACCTTTGGGAAAAATATGTGAAATTTCTGAAAATTTAGCTTCCTGGCAAAAGTAACGATTTGGCAATGCCATTTATAAGTCAAAAAAAAAATTCAAAAAAAATCTTGAAATTTCTGAAAATATAGCTTCCTGGCGAAAGTAACAATTTGGTAATGATAAAAAGGAAGTTTTAAAAATGTCTTGAAATTTCTTAAAAAAATGATCTGGCGTAAAATGCCTGGAAAATAAAAAAGCTAGGAAATGAAGTGAAATAACCAAAAAAGTGATTCGGTGGTCGATCATTTCACAAGCTTCTCCGTTAAACTTATCAAAACGAAATCAAGCTCGATATGAAATGGAGCCTTGCGTTCACCTATGTAGCTTGACCTATGCTGATTCCCTTATTACAGCTTTCAAAAATGGCTTAATGTTTCCGCTTGATTTCGTTTTGATAAGTTTAACGGAGAAGCTTGTGAAATGATCGACCACCAAATCACTTTTTTGGTTATTTCACTTCATTTCCGAGCTTTTTTATTTTCCAGGCTATTTTACGCCAAATCATTTTTTTAGGAAATTTCAAGACATTTTTAAAACTTTCTTTTTATCATTACCAAATCGCTACTTCCGCCAGGAAGCTAAATTTTCAGAAATTTCAAGATATCTTTTGAACTTTTTTTTTTGACTTATAAATGGCATTGCCAAATCGTTACTTTTGCCAGGAAGCTAAATTTTCAGAAATTGTTGTCACTGAATCGTATTTCCTTCAATTCCGATCAGCACTTCGCGGAATTATTTTTATCTGAGACTTTCACATCAACTTTACATAACTCCCCTGTAGCTATTTGTTGGATTAGATCGAAAAAGAAAGATTATATTACATTAGGAAGAAAATATGATACCTTATAGGAGTTCCAACCACTGATGTGATTGGCCTGCGATGCGGAAGTATTCCGTAGTTATAGTTGAAAATTCCACGACCTTTGAAAAATGGCGGACATATTCCAATCTTGTTCTTGATCCACATCTAAATTAATTAATCAAAATCATGAGACAATGCGGGCACCGCAGTGCGTCCAAATGCAAATGTCCGCCGAAGCGGTCGGCGTGCGTGTCGATCGGCCCTCGCGCAGGTCTTCTCTGGACGAGTTTTTGCTCGATGGAAATAAGCTGATTGCAGCTGCTCATATTTATGACATTCATCTATTATTCGTTTTCTACAGCCTTGTTGTGACTTATTCTCACAAGAAATGTTTCTAATAATTTCCTACGAATGCGCGCCTACACAGCTTCAAAAATGGTTCTGAGGCCATTCTTGGAGATAATTTCGGAACGTCACATAGGAAACTCAACTCAACCCTAGAACTGAGGGTGAATCGAAATTAGTAGCAGCAAAACAATTATACCTCAGATTTTACTCTCAAAGTACGACCTTTGCTACAAATGAGTGGCTCGTGCTCGCCGGAATTCGCGGGTTTTCTTTAATATCTTTGGTTTCAAATCTTTGCGTCCCGAAGAAGCAATTGTCTGAAAGGACAAATTACCCAAAATTTACCCCCATATGCAATAAAACAAGCAAACAAACTTCTGAACGAGAGAAAAAAAACGAAACAACAAAATCAATCTTTTCTCTAGAACTATTT
Source organism: Aplectana chamaeleonis (assembly GCA_029168955.1). Taxonomy (NCBI): domain Eukaryota; kingdom Metazoa; phylum Nematoda; class Chromadorea; order Rhabditida; family Cosmocercidae; genus Aplectana; species Aplectana chamaeleonis. The sequence goes on from JAPDOI010001885.1 coordinate 85,498, forward strand.
CAGCCCCTCCCCGCATAAGCGACATGAAAACCTAACTAACACATGAATTTTGAGCACTTTTTTTTTCAAATGAACTTACTCCACAACTGTAGAGAGGAAATAATGAGCAATTACAATAGATGAATACAGCGATGAGCAGCTGCTTTCCTCGGCCAGAAAAGCGTGTCGCGACGGCCGCTCGACACGCTCACCACCCGCAGGCCTTCGCATTCGGACGCACTTTCCGTTTAGTACATATACTTACTTGGGTATCTTATAATCTCGGATCATGCGATAAACAAATTTTTCTTTTCAATGCCAGGTCCTTAGACAACAACTTAGGGAGAAACCTTTCGTAAGTTAGGCAAATATCTTTCTGGAAAACTGAAACTTGCGATTTTGTGAATGCGTAAAATTCTGCTCTGTCATGAAGTATCAGAAGACGTGCCCTATCTTGATGTCTGGGATCCAAAAGACAGCTCAAACCATCTTGACATTGAAGAGAAAATTCGATTTGTCTGATGATTCGGAATTATTTGATGCCTAAGTGTAGCATATAGTGGCCTCACTCATTCTTTTCGAGCGAATGAACTGTGCGCGGCAGTTAGCAGCAGGCCTTGCGACGCTTACTGTGCTGATATCGACGTGTATTTCGCCGCAGATGGAGAAACTGTAGCCGCGCCCACTTTCAACCACTGGACTACGAATAACGAGGCGACCATACTTGTCCCCTTGCATGGGTGGGAAATATTTGTATCTCAGGCTTGCGCTCCCGCGTCACTCGCCCCACGATGCATGTGCTTTATTTATGAGAAATATGCCATGCGGCTTATACTATTACCATCAAACTTCGAGCTCACCGCTTCAATTCTGAAGCGGCATCTCGCTGCGTCATACATGAAACAGCCAGCTCGAGGCCCGCCTCAAAAATGGTGTGCTTAAACACGGAAGGAGGGCTGTTCTCACACAAGGGAGGAGTTTTCTCACCTTCACTGGCTTTAATTCCACTCTGGACCACTGAGCTTGAATGGAGTAGTGTGACGTTTCGGACTGCAAACACGACAATTCTTCGCTCTGAATGAAGAGAGCCCCTGATTTCTTCAACATCGTCGTCCTTCCCACAGGAGGATAGATCGCACGTAGGTCAACGATACGATACGGGTGAGTGAGACAGCGTCCACTTTCTGCTAGAGCATGCTTTACGCAAAATCAATGGTCATAAAGGGCACACGATTCGCTCATGGCTGGCGCGCACTCACTCCCTCTCCCGCTTGCGTCATGAAAGGAGGTACAAGCAAATTGCTCCATCCCTTAAGCGCTAGTTCTTAAGCCAGCTTCGGAACCCATGCCCTAGTATGTCTGATTCCCACCAAGACCTTTACAAGCAGTGGCGAATGAGCATCCAACGAGCCGATCCGGCCGAACGTTATCAATCGAATCAGCTGAAGGCGGTATGGACGCTGCCTGACCACCCAATCAAATGTCAATTGAATCAACACGGGGCAGATATTTCGCGGCGTCGTTAGTGGCACTGGTTTGGCAGAGCTGCTCGAATGCTGTTAATTGCGCGTTTCATAGTAACTAAGACTCATGCTCGTGTGAGATACTTGCTAATATCGGTCTTGCAAGTAAGTTGAATTGCCTGTATAAGGCACAAATAACTTGATTTGGTCGTGATGGGTCGCATGTAACTTGAATAAAAACTTCTGAGGGCGGGGATTGCCGAAGATTCAATATATCCACTGAGTTTTAGGCAGAATGGAAGTGGCGACGCTTCCTCACATTTCAGCCTCTTTTGGATACATTGCCTTGAAACCCAATTCTTCAGTTACGAAAACCACTAGGAATCTTTTTGAGGAGCTCTAATCCCGGCCTAAAATGCAAGTTGAGAGCGCATCGCGACCAAGAGAGAAGTTGCCATGATTGACGTTTGTACTATCAAAGAATTTTTTCAGTGTAAATTGAAAGTTGATGGAGAAACAATGAGAAAACTCTGAGACCGACTTGAATTTCTCGAATGCGTGATCCACGTGGGTTGTCAAGCCATTGGTCGAAGATGTCGTTCTCCCAAAGTTATACATCGGTACCAGATCAGCACTGGGATAAAAATTATTAAGAGTTGTTCGATTTCGCAAGCAACAGGAAATCATAGATTTGGTACCCGTGTTTGAGCGCGAATCGGCAAAATCCACGACGCGTCGACAAAGTGAGATCGTGCTTGCCAGGCTGCGTGTCCAACGCCTCCGTCGCTCCTCCCAAAACTATACCAATAGCCCGCCCTAAAAATACGGGATGAAAACTGATAGACTTTGTTTGAACCATCGTTAGAAATGATAGACATTTGTTGGGTAAATCTCATACCGTCATCGGTACGGTCCTCTGCTTCCTCTCAATAGCATTTGGGGAAGAATTGCGAAATCGCTAGGAAAACAGCGATGCGAGCTACTATCTTTACGTTATAGGGCTACCCACTTCCTTGCTGCCTATCTGCATTATCAGTTACGTTCAATATTGGAGCCCTTTCTTTTTTCCGGAAAACACTTATAAAGGTTCCAGAAGGGATTTATGCTTCCAAAGTTTAACTACATATATCGTGATCTCCGAAGATTCTCAGAAACTCACCATGGCCAGGATTCTCCAGGAGATAATCGAGTGATTTCCGTGATGACTCAGCTCCACCTTAACACGGAAAATGAGTTCAAATCAATATTTGTATGAAAAATTTTGCATGTAACTACGTGACGATTGATCGTGAGCTGCTTTTTTCAATTTTAAAATGTTATGTATGCCATGAAAGTTCTGTTCCTGGTATGTAGATTCTGTGGATCATTCCGTGGATTCTACTTTTTCACCCAATGAATTAGGAAAGTTTGGTCGCGTCAGTGAGGCCGCTGTCGGATCATCTGCGGCTAAAAACTAACTCGATCGTGGCCAACGCACGCATGTAGCTTTTGCTTCTCGACTAGAAACTACGACGCGACTTGACGTATTCAACGTCTTTATTCTTGTCTGCGTGAGAGAAGGATCGTAGTGAGAATATCTACTGCAAAAGTATACCTAGTGCAATGCCAATGTCTCTTCTGAATGGAAACCAAAATTGACCATTCAAGGTGAGAATTGTTGATTTCAGTCCAGGAAACATATCTGGAAACCCTGATCCAGAAGTGACCATCGCAGTGAATGCTCCTATCGAAAAAACACCGTGTGGATGAGAACTGAAAATATCGGTTCATAAACATAGCACAGCATAACGTAACATGTAATGGCATGACATGGGATTGCATGACATAATATTTATTTATTGTTACGCTACATAACGTAGACTTGATAAACATTAAAGCATATACCCATTCAAGCACCAGAATAAGCAAAGTGATGGAGTTACCATGTGAGCAGAATGTTCGAGGCTTTTCGTTTGAATGATAGGAAAGAGTAGGGCACGGGAAGAATGTCCAGATTCAAAGAAGCAAAAGCAGAACCAGCTCTACAGGTGAAGCTGTTTAATCTGTGATTAGTTTTGGAACTTCATGAGAGATTTTTTCCGAGTTTCCCTGGTTCTGGAAGCAATGAATCTATAGAACTTTAGTTTGTCTGTTTTCATCATCCCACTCAAAATCTTAAAGACCACGCATACATCGTTTCGTTTACGCCGAGATTCGAGAGAGTGTAGGGACAATTCTTGATTCCTCCTTATGGGACCAGGCACTCCAGCATAAGAGAAACCATTTCGTCTCAAATAAACTTTGCGAGTAAACAATTAACATAAGATGACACAACATAACATAACATAACATAACATAACATAACATAACATAACATAACATAACATAACATAACATAACATAACATAACATAACATAACATAACATAACATAACATAACATAACATAACATAACATAACATAACATAACATAACATAACATAGCATAACATATCATAACATAACATAAAATAACATAACATAACATAACATGACATAACATAACATAACATAACATAACATAACATGACATAACATGACATGACATAACATAACATAACATAACAGCGTGACATAACCTACGCATATAATACGATGCAACAGCACGTGACGAAACGGGACATTAAAGCATAACATAATATAACATACCATAACATGCATATTAAACACCTACCCTATTATATAATTCCGATCCGGAGGTAAATCAGCCGTTTTTACGACCTTCAGGGGAAAATAATCGGCAAAATGCTTCCATATAACATGGTTTTTGTACCAGGACTGAAAATTTCAAGATTTCTCAAATGCCGACGACGAAATTTCTTTTTAAAAGAATCATTAGAGGTTGTTCTCTAGTAAAATGAATCCACTATAAAATAGATTTTTCTGAGTCTTTCGGGAACTTTATGTGGCTTGATAAAAAAAGAGAAACCTCACCCAGCCTTCTGGCCCTCGACTTGGTCGATCAAAATCATAAAAATGCCAGGAAAAGTAGAGCACCATTGTCCACCAAAATCGTGTGAAAAATAATATATAGAAAGGTAGCTGAAAAGCAACTTGATATTAATAAATACATCATCGAATATCCACACATTTAGTACTTGGCTGACAAGAAATATGGCCTCAAATTGATCGCTACCCCCGGGTGTTTCCGAATTACTTGAAAGAATTTTTAGAGGCAGTATTCACGATAATCTTCAATTTTGAGATTAATGCGTAAATCGAGTGTTTGGCCCCCCGGTAGAACTGAAATGATGAATAAATCGAAAAAAACGCATCAGAAGGGCACGAAATCCTTTACTCTCACCCCGCCTTTTTACTCTCTCTCTCTCTGGAACTGTTTGTGGTGGTAATGAAATCTTCTGTGGATCCGTGTTTTGAAATTCTCCCATTTACTGTTGCTCAGTTCTTTGCTTCGGACCCTAACTAATACTGTTTTGCAAAAAATGTTCTTCCACTTCCGATTAACCACATTTTTCACCGGTGACAACCACCGATAACATGATCATACAACCGGACAACTAGTCCAGATCAGGAAATAATCTAACTGAAATAAGGCATTTTAGTGCGATTTTCGTCGTTTCTTCGTAATTCTGATGATCCTTGGTGGCCAACGCACTGTTTTGAGTGGAAAACTCAGGAACGAAAATTATCGTGAACACTGCCTTTAAACAACCACAGAACTGTCTATAGGATTCGGTTAGAATACACGCTGAGACGAGATTTCGTATCTCAAACGTCCATTTCTAGGAACTGCCTACAGAAAAACTTTTTTCCGCATCTGAAAATGCATGTACTCAAAATCCTGGTGAGAAGGGCTGTAAGGCGGTAAAATGATTGAGAAGGTTTAAGATCGAATGAAAACCTGTGGGGTGAATTGTTTAGTGTGCCGTTCAAATATGTATGGTACATACATGCATACGCGGCTGCACAGCGCTGTGAGTAGCGTATAGCGATCTAGAGATTATATTCGAAGTGTTTTCCGAATTTAAACCCTAGAAAGCATCACATTATTGGACAGTGCTTTACCCCTGGAATTTCAATTGTTTCTCACTAGGGAACCTCGCATGGAGATCCCCACCATTTAAAAGATGATGAATGTTTTCTGGTCAATTCTGGTCCGCTGTCTCCGAATCTGGCATCAGATTTCACTACGGACACCTTTGAACAAAATCAAAAGCGCTTTTGAAGCTTTGTAAACCAGCCAATTTTTTCGGTATTTGAAGAAAAATTTTCGGATCGGACTCAGAACTTTGAACTGGGGGTTATTCCGGGCGCTGAACGCAAATCTGGGGTCTGTTTGTCTCTAGACTTATAGTTACTGTAGGTTAAGGTAGGCATAATGCTTTTCAACTGGCTTTGCCTACCTTAACATTTCGGAAATCAAAAAATGGACCTCAAATTCGTGTTTGGCGTCCCAAATAACGCCCACAGATGAATTTTGAGCGCAATCAGAGACTTTGATCAAGCTGATGTATACCCATCGTAACCTGACGTAACTGTGAAGAAGGGTCCTGTTCCGAGGCTTTCGGACGTGGTTGTCTCACATATTGTAATAGCAACAAAAAATTAGAGAGGATTGTAGTACAGCACCACAACAGTACATGTAAGGAAAGTAACTTTACATAACGATGGAATAGATAGATTTCAGGCAGTATTCAAATTGTTAGCACATAAAACAAGGGCCTATTACCGCTTAAAATCTTTACTTCGAAAATTGAGCAACGTACGTGTCCCCCATAAAATTTCAGATTTTCGAAATTCTTAACAAAGATTCAGATTCTCCATGAAATTTTCCACCAACTGGTACCGAGCACTCCTCCCACCACCTTAAAATCACAAAGAAAACGCCTAAAACACGTTTTACTGTTGTCCAAAACCGCGCCTTCGGCCGAAATCGGACAACGCAAATTTCTTTCAAAAGAGCGATCCTGAGATCCTAAAAGTAAAATTTTAATCCTTGGCCTATCTTCTACTAACAACCACGATGTCGCTCGGAAACTTCTCAGTTTAGAATATCCTGAGGCAAGGGTTTAATTTATCACTGCGGAGAGCCGTCGAAAAATGTCGCGCACCAATGCCAAACCGCGTCTGCCACCTGCGATGATTTCACGGGCACTGTTGCGCAGTAGAGCGCTTGGGAAACCACCGCCGTTGAGACCCCCTCTCCCACCCGCGCTCTCGCCCCTTTTGTTTGAATAATACTAGTTGGGAATCGAACTTTCTTTGAACCTTTGGAGGTTTACGCACCCACAAAAGGATTCCACCCAGTCGTAGGGCTCGATGCAAACCTAGTTGAAGGTTTCTTAACCGTCGGAATGTAGACTTCTGCCGGTATCTGTCATTCGATAGTGCTATCAGTGATTGTCATTACAGGAACTCCATCAGAATGCGTCGATTTTTGATAGCGTACCATTCATTCTTTCCTCTTATCCTGAGTGACTCCATCCAATTAGGCTTGCACCCAGGTGTCATGAAGCCTTATGATTAGTGAGCCGTTATCGAGAGTCCAAAACGTCTTTCAATAATGGTCAGTATACGCCAAGATTTCGCCCACTCCGAGAATAGAATCCATTGAAAGTTAGGAAACTTTCTACAGCCTCACCGTGATTTTCCCCACTAAAAAAGTTCCTATCAGCTCAAACTCGCCTATTACGTCATTTTTAAATCATTTCCTGACTTTTTGTTGGCTTACTGCAGGATCAAGATTAGGACAAAAGTTAATGCAAGCAAGAAAAAAAGTATCAGTATTTTTCTAATTTCTGCTTTAATTTGCCCACATTTTTCCTCATCGTTATGCCATCATGAGATTGTGAGGCGATGTGTGTCTAACTTTAATTACTTCTTTCTCAAAACCGATGAAGTGCAGTAATTAATTTTGAAAAATTCAGGTTTAAGTATACTTCTTTTCGAAAATTTTGATCACAAAAACTTGTAAAGGCCAAATAAAGATCCAGCAAAAACGTTGTTTTTGCATAGAAGACTGTTGCAAAACTTGTAAAAAATTTTCAGGACCTGAGGGGAACGTAAAAGTTTGGAACATTTTTCAAAAAATTTGATCTCCAAGGGGTCGCGGTCCTGGTCAACGGTCTGCCTGCCCCTGCGTTTTCAGATTCGTGTTTAGCACTGCAAATAATCTCCAGAGCAATTATTCGAGCCATATCTATCGTAGAACTCCGGAAATAGGCAAAAGTCGCGATTTGCCATCAAATTTTCGCCCATACGGGAAGCTTCGAACGAATCAATTTAAAAAGTTCGGAGAATCGTCAAATAAACCCCAGATTCGTGATCAGATCCACAAATAATCCATTTGAAAGGATTTTCAGAGAAAGTCCAAAACGCTATCAGTCTGTGCAAAGTTTGGAATATGTGCCTTCACCCAAAATTAGCTCAGTGGGCAGTTTTGGGCGCTGAACACAAGCATGATATCCGTTTCCGGATTTCGTAGTTACTATTGCACGTTTCTGATAGAAAAAAAGGCGGGAAGTACGAAATTCGACAGACTATAACTGTTCTAGCAGATGTCCGTAGCAAAATCCGAGTTCAGATTTGAAGAGGGCGTGCCAGAATTGATCAGAAAACATTTATCAGTTTTCTAATGTGGGGGAACACCATGCGAGGCTCCCTAGTCAGATCTGGAAAAATTTTGATTTTCAGTTAGGTCCTTAGAAAAGGGCCCCAAAGACGCGAAAATGCATCCTCGTGTGTTTTCTGACCAAATGCCACCAGCAGCAATACTAAAGATAACGCGCTGTTCCCTAACATCAACGTTTCTCGCCTATGTGGAGACAGGTCAATATTTGAAAGCGAAATTAGGTAACACTAATTTTATCTCCTTTTTTTCACTTGACTGGAGACGAGGTACAACACCGCCGCTATCCAAGGGAAAAAATGGGCAAAGTAGGCAACTAAAGCGTCTTTCGACCACAACTCGCCTCAAAGTGCTCCGTTTTCAATTTCGAAAGGCCAAAATGTTCACCGTGCCACAATCTATCTAGCTATACGAGACAAAATTACCATTTTCTCATGAAAACGCTTTTTAAAATATGGAGCTAGTTAAAGTGGAGTCCACCAAGAGTGTCTCACTTACTTATCAATGTGAAGTGGTCGATTGGATATCAATGAACATGAAACTCATTGCAGCACAACCGCTCTCGCTCAATCGGTATCGAGCGTGCTGGTATGGGATTCATGCACATTGATCCCCAGCCTTCTCATTGATAAGTAAATGAGACACTCTTGGTGGACTCCACTATATGAGTTTTATAATGTTATCGCAAGATAACGAGCTCATTCGGTGAAAAACAACCGTACGCGATCTCTAGCACGGTCAAAATAGGAATGTATTCCGCCTTGAAAAATAATGTTGCTCTGAAAATTCGCAAAATATTTTCACACGATCGCCTAGATCACGACATGCTGGGCATTTCGGCGTTTTCGAACTTGAAAACGGAGCACTTTGAGGCGAGTAGTAGTCGAAAGACGCTTTAGTTGCCCACTTTGCCCATTTTTTCCCTTCGATAGCGGCGGTATTGTAGTTGTAAACGGTCAAATGAAATTTGAAATTTCATGCGACTTTCCGAATAATTGTACTTCGAACTTCGAAAAACACTTCGGAAAATTTTCGAATGTTACACAAACACTAGTAGCAGACATATTCCCGAAGATCCGAGGATATTCGAGTGCCATGAGAATAACTTTCTTCGTCTCGATTCGGTCAAAGACCATCCCATAACTTCGTCTCAGATAAAGTATGCAGAGCATTTGCTCTGACACAGGATGTTTGCTGTAAAGTTCTTTTCGAATCTAGTTTCACTTGGTGAGATGCAGAATTGGACTTCTACGCTTTTTCTTTCTTTCATTCCCCCCTCGTTCCTTATTTTGTCGGTTGTCTTTCCCGGTCTTCAATGCACCATATGAAATCAGAGAAAAAAATAGTTTTTATACGAAAAATTACGAAACATAGTATTTTGCGGCCAAATTTAACGCAAGCCCTATGCTATGTATAAGATGATAAACTCACCCATGTGGCGATGATAGGTAGCATTACCCATGCGAAGAGAAAGTGTGCGACGGCGATCGTTTCTAGTCGTAGCTTCCAAGGCAGCAGTATTGGCTCCCACTCTATACCGAGAAATCGAATCGGACGAATGAACATACTGAAATTGATCGTTCATTAAACAACACATCTTTTAGGCATCCACAAACTATAGGTTCTGGACTTGGAGCCTCTACAGTTCAAAACCAACTTCTCACAACGTTTCTGATTTTCCAAAGGGACAATTGATTTAGGATTGAGGCAAGTTGATCCTGGGTATGTGAAAGAAAAGAAGAATTCGTGAAAGTCTTCATTGAATGAAAACGTCGCAAAGAGTGCCCTTCATAATTTGAATTATCTTCGTTTGAAATATTGGAAAAATTGTCCCAATACTTGACTGAATATTCCTGAAATTTCAGGAATTCCGCGGATAAAATTCATCAAATTTTCTCTTTCAGACGATTAGGCCGTTGTGTCCTAAACTTGCACATTTAATTATGTAATCGCTGATTTCGACTTCCCGAAAAAGTCGAAGATCCAAGAACCAAATATTATAATTTTTCGATGAAGTTGAATATTCAGAGATCCAAATGACAAAATTACGAAACTGAATGGCGTCTTCTAAAACTCATGCATTTCACAAGTTATGCCTAGATCATTTTATCTTTGAATCACTCGAATATGTGATCTATTCAAGACCTCAAATATCAATTCAGTTATTATTCTATACAGTTCCAGGCTCACTGTGTATCAGGGGTGTGCGTTAATGAAAAATATTTTTTTCGTTAAGCGTTAATCGTTAATTTTCGAGAAAAAAAAACGCGTTAACCCTTTGATGCGTTAAAACTTTAATTTTGCACTTCGTTAAAAATTTTTCAAAAGATTACTTGACCACAACGAAACTCAATCACCAGAGGTTTCAGAAAAGTAAAATACACCTTCTAATGACTTCAGCGGGACGTCGCGGAAAGCAGTAGGGCTCTAGAAGCCGTAGGCTTGGCCTCGTGGGAAATATGTAGCTAATGCTCCTGATGACATCGTCAGGACGTCATGAACGGTGGGTGGGCTCCATATGACGCCACCGTGACGTCGTGGAAAATGGGTGGGGCTTCAGATGACGCGGTCAGGACTCCGTGGAAAATGGGTAGGCCTTCAGATGATGTCATGGAAAGTATAGCTTAGGTTGCCCCGGTCGGAGTAAGCAGCGGAGCGGTCGGTGATGGCAAAATTTAACAGTGATAAGGAGATTTTGGCTTGATAAGGCCTATAGGCCTTACTTCGACCGGCTCAAAATGAGCGGCCTAGGATATAGGTAGGGCTTCAGATGACGTCAGCAGCACGTCATGGGAAGAAAGAAGGGCTTCAGATGACCACGTGAGGACGACGTGGAAAGTGGTTGAGCGCTCAGATGGCGTCAGCAGGACGTTGTGAGAAATAAGCGTGTGTCGCGTCCTAGAAAGTCAGTAGCGCTTTATGTAGAACGTGCGGTAGGAACTGATTAGTGCGTCTTGTGGAGTGTGCGCCGCGTGGTGCACTCCATACTAAGCCTGTACCGCTTGTTAGAAAGTGGGTGGCCCCTTTAATCCTCGCTCCCAACCCTCATTTGATAGCTTACTCAACCGTAGACAGGTAGATCAGGCCTCATATTTCCTTTTTGGAACACGAATTCGAATTCTTCGATATTGGAAATAAATAAATAACATAGATAGAGAATGGAATGGACACATCGAGGTCAGCGATATGCTTCACAGCAACGGAGAATCGACCGCGCCGCAAGCCGACCCCCAGTTTTTGAATCTGCCATTGAAGCAAATCAATCAGTACCATAATGCCACTGCAATTAACAAACTTAAATTAATGTGATCTTAGAACTTTTTCGTTGAGCGTTAATCGTTAATTTTCCAAAATAATTTGTGTTAACCCGTTAATGCGTTAACACGTTAACGTTATCACGCACAACCCTGCTGTGTATACCCTCTGTATAAACGAAATTCCCATCAATCGAGCTGATGAAGGCGTGCGTGCGCGCGCGGTCCTGCTTCTTCCGTCTGCCCTTCGCTCTCTAGCTGTCTCTATCCTCCTACCTGCGAACGCACGCGAGCGAACCTCGGAAACATCGTTATCTTATAATCTATACATATTACCTTACAAAAAACGACGCCCTTACATATTGTTCCAATGGCCACTTCTAACGTTAAAAGAGAATAGAACACCGAATTTTGTTTTTTTTGTTCTAGTACCCATTTCAGGTAATCTTTCCTCCATCCTGAAGTTCCAACCTCTTACAAGGGAAAATCGGATAGAGTTGCGTGTGCGCGTCGAAATTTCTCTGGAACAGCTAGCGCAAGTGTATTGTAAATCACGTGACGCCGAGTATGAACGGGTTTGCTACCGGTTCGAAATGGTTTTTTTCGCATATTCATCAAAAAACGTTCATCCATTGCGAATTTTGACACTGAAATATTTGAAAAAAAAACTTTTCTGCCGGTGTATGTATACCCTCGACGATTCGAAAAAATGAAACAGAGAAGTGGCAAAAAGAATAAAGCAGAGATCCACAAAAGATAGGGCGGAAAAAATCAGGAGTTGCGTGACTTTGTCTTTTGAGAGTCGATAATTCACGGAGATCAAAAGGTGAGTGGAGAAAGTTCGATCTACGTATCATCTTCACATATACCTTCCGTGGAATAAAAGCTATGTACTTCACAGCATGATTCCTGAATCCTGAGATTGAGACAATTTCAAGTTTATCGAAATGAAGACAACCAGCCCAGACCCTCATGTAGAAGTTGGTTTTTCGTTTCACGTTTGATTACTGAAATGAGATGAACGCTGTCAGACATTCATCCGACCTTAGCTTTTCCTTTTTCATTGATCAGTTTAGACGAAAAAAATTACGGCGGGGACACAAAATGACAATTAATGTTGCGGTCAAAGTGCAAGGCCACTACAATTTTTCGCTTTGATTAAAGGCAGTGTTCACGATAAGTTTAACTTCCGATATCTCCACGGTTTATGGAAGGTCTGGTGCCTTATATAGCAAGGCATGCTTAAAAAGGACACCAAAGACACGTTTTTTAGGAGAAATAGGCCATCGCTTGTTTACGTTGATTTTTGAGCGTGGAGGAATTGACCGCTAGAAGGATGATACCTATCAGTGCGATGAAACAAACAGCTCACTTATCAGCACTTCCTTCACTTGATCATTCCTGTAATCTGAATCTTCATTTGTTCATTTCGAGGAGGCGGATCTAAAGCACGGGGCGTGTCTGGGACACCAAAACGCTTGTTTGCAGCCGTTATTTTGCCGCTCCTGGCTCGTTTTCTACCGTTCTTTCGACACTGGGAGCCTAGAATCCTTCTCGCCTAACATTTCTCTGTGGAAAGTTAACGAGGATGGCCATCGTGAACGCTGCCTTTAAAAGCACAGGACACCCAAAAATTAATTTTCAGATTTTATGCTTATCTTGGAGAGAGTCACACGCTGAGATCACAGTGGTATCTCTGAAATCGTCCAAGACCCCTTTGAACAGAGTTATGGCTCTTCAAAGATGCCTAGATTTCAAGGGTGAAAAATTGGTGGACGAGTTGTCTCAGACCTGTATTTCTCTACATTCGCAATCCTTGCGTGAGGAAAGCCAGAATAAGGAGACAGTCCGGTAATGTACTGAAGAACGACGACTTGTTGGAATTCATCCATCCATCAAGCCGCTATCGAGTTCGAAAATCTGATAGGGCTCCCGGGCCTGTGGTGGTGAGCGAAGGAGGTCTGGCCTGTGGTGGTCGCTTATATCTAGCTTATTTGAAGAAATTGAGATCTAGCACTTGGCACGTGTTGTACAGGAGGAGTCTTCTACACAATTACATAAAAATCTCAAAATTCATATTTTAGGGTGCACTGTGCCTTTAAGTTCAAAAAGTAAGCCAACGGGATGAAAGTTCCTGTAATACCCACCAATTAGGTCATTGTTCTACCAAAGTTTGCTACCGCGACGGGTGGGGACAACAGTTAAGAATCGTGCCGGGACCAGGCCCACACAGCCCAAATGAGCTGTCGTTGTAACACTTTGCGACACCTGTTGCGGTCGCTGGCTCGAAGAGGGATGTCATGCCTGAAATGTGAAAACCGTTTGGCAATCGGTCGCTGTCGCGGCTCCCGGTCGCAGTACAGTGCACTGCGACGGGTGTCAGCGGCAGCGACCCAGCCAAATCCAGTATCCTGCCGGGTGTTTTTTGGCCCTGAGCAACAGCGACGGCTAGCCCTCAGCGACGTACATAATAGTGCTCTGCGACCGCGACAGGCCTGTCGTGGGGTATAACAATGGCCTTAGAATACGAGCTAGTGCACGTGTTTCCAAAGACTGCAGCTCCATAAACAATGAATTCAACAAGAAAATAAATAATAGCGGTACGAAACTATATCATTGGCATAGGGAGGAGCAAGACTTTTCTATTTTTTCGAAAAAAAAATGGACGGAAACACTAGCAGAGGAGAGTGGGGCCTCAATACTTTCTAGGAAAATCATTAAATTCGATTACAGCTCCACATATACTCGGCATCTGATGAGGGAATGTTCCAGATGCTCAGCTTGAGGATTGGCGCATACTCTCTCATTCCTACTTCAGATGAGAGGACTCACTCAGCTTTGAGGATGCTTTTCTGAATTTTAAACGCCGCGTTCCACGGGTATTCGATAGGATCGAGGTCGGGTCACTCCAGAACATCTCTTTTTCTCTTTCAGTAACGGCATCCTACATCAGACGAAGTATGCTTCGCACCGTTGTCCTACTGGGGAGTCCATGATCGGCCAAACATCTTTCGAGCATGTGGAAGGAGAACATTTAACACGATCCCTTCATTCACTTCCACATTCATACATCCATTCACAATGTGAAGAGGACCAATGCCAGCTGCGGTGAAGCCTCCCACGCCGTGGGCAACGCTCCACCGTGTTTCACAACTAGAATTTGATACCGAGCCTCGAATCTGTAGCTGCGATTTAGCCTTTCATTGCTGAGTAACGGACAGCAGAAACTGTGATCCATCTTAAACTATCTCTTTGGACCCAATCTGCTGGTGTCACTGTACAATTTTCTTCCGGCGATCGCTACTCTTGTTACCCAGTTTTCCAAAATAATGGTTATTCTTGGTATTCTCGATATTCTTGATGTCTCCGTAGTTCCCGTTTCTTCAAAACGACGCATTACATCGCGAACGCCATACTTTGTGAGGTGAAAAGCACTGGCATCTTCTCTGTGCGACATTCCATCGGAAGCATCCGAACATCACATTCTTTCAAATCAGAAGAGAAATGCTTGTCATGCACCATGTCGTTAAAGGCGAAGTCCAACCTCAGAATCGTTGTTCTGTTTTTCTGCATGCCTTGAAAACGGTCCGACGCTGATTCCAATGATGTCCCTGGAGATTGTACAAGACCCCCTAACAGCGGAGTTATGGCCCCTCAAAAATTGAGCTACAGGAAGCGTCGTAGACGTGTTGTCCGAGGCTTGTAACTCCCGTCGTTTGCAACCAATGTATGCGAGCCGACCTGAATAAAGAGAGAGGCTGAGATTGAAGCGAAGAATGGGGCAATTGATAGTAAACCATCTATCATCTCACCACTATTGAGCTCGAAAGATGGTAAAAGGGGCGTGCCAAAGTGGCTTCCCGATGTAGGCGCGCCAGGGTGGCTTCTTCCTATATCTTGCTTATCCGGAGGAATTGAGAGCCCGCACTTGGCAGGTGTTATATAGGGTGGGCCTACTTCACAATTATGTGGAAATCTCAGTTTTCGTCAATGAGCTTGGACTGTGCCTTTAATCAGCTTAGTTTTACTTGAATATGCAGAATTTACTTTGATTTTGTGTGTTGGTAAACTTACTTTAGAAATACCTCCGCTAGATCATGCAACTTATAGAAAGGCGAAATGGACAAAAAAGTTATACAGAGCTGCTGTTCGACCGAAGTAGATCACACACCAAAAATAAATAAATAAATCCACATGTAAGACCTCTTTCAGAACCCGATTGCACGGCGACGCGATCGATCAGAGATCCAGCACGTTCAAACACATTCGCCTCGAAAAAAGCTGGAATCGCGCAGTTCGGCCACTCTATGGTCGCATCGCCGTGCACGCGATCGCGCCGCTCTGCGATCGCACTCTGCCAGAGGCCTAAAGTCGCGCAAAGGTGTGCAGATCGAACCTTATAGACACAAAGTTTCAAGCTTTCAGCGCTTTTCGATCTTCAAAAAAGCAGAACTTTTAAAGTGCACGTACACGTGTGACCGCTACTGTATCATATATTTCTTAACTTACCCTTTTAATTGGTCTAAATACTTCTCCAGCTCTTCTAGTGAGGCTTTTAATATACGACAAGAGATGAACATACAATCTGCAACAGTTCAATCAATTTGGATATTTCTTGGAGGAATATCCTTATTTTAAGTCGTTCAGTACTGACGCTCTTTGTCTGCTACTTTAGGTGAAGTGAGATTCCGTAATTCAGGATTTAGGAATATCAAATTTTCTTTACGAACACCGCTGTCGCTTTACCTCCTGGAACTATGCGGGAGGTCTCTTTTTAACAATAAACGAAAAACGGGATTACTGTAGGACATCCGCAATTTTAAACCAAGCGGCCTTGGCATAAGCGTCCACTGAATGCCTAGTGTACTCCGCCAATGCCGTTGAATGTTAAAGAAGTGAATGGGGACTCAAAATTAGAAGGGCCGCTATTCTCCTTTCGCCGTTATGACGACCATTGTGAGCACTTTCCAAACGACTCAAGATATGTTGTATTCCTAGCCTTACGGATAGAAACTGTATGGAGGACCAAGGAGAAGTGCAGAAGTGGCAGCAGACGAATCGGCTTTTGATGCAGAAGTACAGCTTCGGAGAGTCGAAATGCTGAAGTGGTACTCAGTTTATGGGCGGACGCGCGTCCCACTGTCGTTTTAATGCATTAAGTGGTCAAGAATGTTCCCTCCGTAGTAGGGTCCTCACCCATTAAAACATGAGTAAATAACCAGTTTTTCAGGCTATTCATCACATTGCGTAGGAGTGCGTGATCGATGGCGCTATGATGTTAATTTGCACATTCTTTAAACATGATTTACTACCGATGGCCAGCACCGCAATGCACAATTTTGTTCAAGACTATTACGTCGAACAGCTCCGATGGAAGGCGTCGTCATCACAGTAATTGTGTAGAAGACCCCTCCTCCTTGAAACGTGCCAAATGCCAGATCTCATTCCCTCAAAATAAGCGAGATATAAGCGACCACCACAGGCCCGACCCCTTCGCTCACCACCACAGGCTCGACCCTAAGAGATTTTCGAATTCTATAGCGGATCGATGGATGGATGACTTCCAGCAAGTGGCCGTTTTTCAGTCCATTCCCGGACTGTCTCCTTATACTGGCTTTCTCTCACGCAACGATAGCGAATGAAGAGAAATACAGGCCTGAGACAAACGTCCATCAATTTTTCACCCTCAAAATCTAGGCATCTTTGAAGAGCCGTGACTCTTTTCAAAGAGGGTCTTGGACGATTTCAGAGATACCACTGTGATCAGCGTGTGACTCTCTCCAAGATAAGATTGGAATCGGAAATTAATTTTTTGGGTGTTCTGTGCCTTTAATGCGGAAATGCCTCCACAAATGCAGGTCAGCGAATTTCCCGTTCACATCTATGATCTTTCGATCAAGAGTTTCATACAATTCGAAAGCTTCACTTTTTTTCTATCTAATAGCGATTGCTGAAGAAAACTTTTTGAAAAACTTGACTTACTCTGAATGATACCTTATGATGTAGAGGAAAGATTTGTGTTCCGAAAATCTTTGAAATCATTTCGTATCGAGACTAGACAATTACTCCGCTGTTCTTTTTTATTTTCTACTGAATTTCCATAATGATTAAAGGCAGTGGTCACGATGTAAAACGTTTTTGGAAAAACTGCAAAAATCAGCCTAGATCAAAAACAGCTGAAAAACTATGAAGGAAGCGCGGTGAAAAACGTTTTAGAATTAGAGTTTTTAGGGCCCAGAGAAGCCAGTTCGTGCACACGTGCACAGCGCCTTGCAAAAAGATCGCAGACACATGCCGAGCAGTCAAAAATCATCGTTATTCAGGGGGAGAAATAAATGCGAATTTACCTAATAAAAACAGTTGAGCAATGAAAGAAAGCACTCCAGTCAATGTTTGTGACTAGATGAGTCATGTTCATTGATTAGACTTCAATTTCAAGCTAGCTGATATTTTTGATATAAGAGGTCATCGGTGCGGATGATGTGGAGTGGGCTCGTCCACCATCGAAAGACAAGAAAGTTCAGGCTTCAAACTTTGTCCAAAACATTGGTTTTTTCGGGATTTTTTCCTACAGGTCCTACTACTCCAGACCCGGAAAAGGGTTTAGAGAAAAAACGCGACAAGCATATTTGATCATGATCACTGCCTTTAAATTGAAAAAGTCCTCTGTCCTGCCTCCTTCCATTTCCTCCAGCTTCAGTCCTTTCTTACCCGCTGCACCCCGCTCGTCCCCCTTCCGTTGATCAGAATTCATACAAATCTGGAACATGAATTCCTCAAGGAAAGATTTGTTAGCAGTAAACCTAAACTTATCTCGCGACAAGAACGTACCAGGAAAGTGCGCCCCACTCCCCCTCCAGCTTTGCATCGGGCGCGGCCCTGCCACCGAGCCTGTGACTTTAACCCTTTGTGTGGAACCAGTTTAAAGGCAGTATCCACGACAAAAACCATATCTGGATTTTTTGGTGGAGATCGGCAGCTGCGGGGCCTAGCGGAACCCTAACGTTGAAAAAACTGAGAAAAATGAGCTCTGAACGGTCCCCTACGGCCCCAAAGTTGGACACCCATCAGCTCGTCACCCCCAGATGCACTTTCCACGCCCACCGACGTGAACAAATGAATGCTCGAGATTGTGAGCTGAGCGATGGTTCGCGATCAATAGCCCCGTTCTTCCCTTCATTCTCAACTTCTCTCTCTACTCAGGTCTGCTCGCATGCATCAGCTGCAAAAGGCGGAAATTACAAGCCTCGGACAACTCGTCCACCATGTTTCCTTAGCTCAATATTTGAGGACCATAACTATGTTCCTGAAGGTCTTGTGCGATTTCAGAGATATCATTGGAATCAGCATAGGGCCGTTCTCAAGATAGGCGAAAAAACAGAAAAGCAATTTCTATCGTGAACACTGCCTTTAAATGAAGTCTCCTCCAAGCAATGCTTCCAAACGATTTTCAGCGAAAACAGACGTTATTGGTCAAGTCGCGCCGGCCGTAATCGGCTCAAAATGCTTTGATCGACCTGGTACTCGACCGACAGTTTTCTAAATGATCCTCTTCAAAACAAACACTGCAGCAGCCCGATCCAATTTTACCTATCCAGACGTTCAACTCCAGACAGGGGTTTTCCGATTTTTTAGCGCCTCGAATGATACACTCATCGTCGACTGATTGGGCGCTGAAAGATTTAACCAAGTAGTTCCCTCGCTTACGGACCTGATAAGGCTTGAAAAACTGATCTAGGGATTTTCATCGCACACATCGCACGGTGTAATGGGGGCGGAAAAATGGTGGTGCGGAAATTTCCGTTTGCCGATTGCGGTTTGCCGGCCATTTTCAGGGTTTGCATTTGCCGTTTGCCGAAATTTTCGCTCAAAGCGGAAAATTTCCATCAAAAAAAGTTAAAACAATAGGGTTAGCCCTCACCGCAGCTTCTGTGTTGGCCAGCGATTTGAAGCTGGAACAAATAATTATTTTGACTAGTTACAGCTCCTGTAATGGGTAATTATACCCATTACGTCGGTAACTGATGGAACTATTTTGACTAATTAATCAGAAGAGTTCCTCCAAGTTCTAAGTTGTTTGGGTGCCTCCACATGTCTTCTTTATCCATCAATTTCTTAATCCCTTAGGAATGCCAAAAATGCGAAAAAAAACCGCCTCCTCTAAGTTCCAAGATTACTAAACCAAGTGGTATCAAAGTTGTGGCGTAAAATAAACCTATTTAAAGGCAGTGTTCACCATAAGTTTAACTTCCGATATCTCCACGGCTTACGGAAGGTCTGGTGCCCTATATAGCAAGGCATGCTTGAAAAGGACACGAAAGACAACTTCCGATATCTCCACGGCTTACGGAAGGTCTGGTGCCCTATATAGCAAGACATGCTTGAAAAGGACACGAAAGACGCGTTTTTGAGCAAAATAGGCCCTCTCTTGTTTACGTTGAAATTTTGAGCGTGGAGGAATTGACCGCAAGAAGGATGATACCTATCAGTGCAATGAAGCGATCAGCTTACTTATCAGCACTTACTTGACTTGATCATTCCTGTAATCTGAATCTTCAATTGTTCATTTGGAGGAGGCGGATCTGGGGCACCAGGCGTTTCTGGGGCACCAAAACGCTTGTTTGCAGCCGCTATTTCGCCACATCTGGGACGTTGTCTACCGTCCTTTCGACACTAGGAGCCTAGGATCCTTCTCGCCTATAATTTCACTGTGGAAAGTCAACGAGGATGATCATCGTGAACGCTGCCTCCAGACATCTGAACCAGTGGGGAACTAGTTTCAAGTTTCGGAGTGAAACACTAAGTTGGCAGATGCTGGTGAGGGTAGGTAGAAGCAAGCAGCGAAAACGGGCCAGAAATCGATAAAAACGGCTTTGAAGTTTTCCCAGTGCGCCTACCTATCCCGGTCCGCCTCCCATTCGGACGAGCTTGTGGCCCGCACACGCTCCGATGGCTAATCGCCAGTCAACTCTGCCTCGTCCAGCCTGATCGATTCGCGCAGATTTCGCGATTAGCGCGCGCTTGCGGAAATCAGCAGAATCCATGGTTCTCGTCCACGCCTTGAAAAACCGATATTCACCTTCGGTGGTTCACTTTTCTGAACGTCAAAATGAAATCGTTTGTCTGAATTTACAAACACTGGGTTTTCTTTCTAATTATAAGAATTGAGTTCACGATTTTCCTTGGTACTAGATTAGAACCAAATTAAGACAAGAAATTTTTGAAACCACAAAGTTTTCTATGAAAAATAACAAAACAGGTTGTTTTAGCGAGTTAAAGGATTCAGCCACGGGAATCGGTTCTCGAGATCCACTTCCCCATTACTCATTTTTTGTTGGAACGTTTCTGTCAGCACCAAACCACATTTGCTTGGTAGATCCCCTTTTTAAAAGAACTAGTTTGCTTTTTCTTCTTTACCACACGCGTAACCAGCAGCGCTAGCCAAGAATTAAGCAATTTTGTTGAGGAAACTGTGTTGTACTATAAGAAACGAGCGTTAGAATTGTTATCGATCAATCGGTATTGAAAATGTTGATAGAACTTGTTGTGATTACAGCTTCAGCATCCACATACATAGACGAAGCGGTCGTGGCTGTATGCCAGAATAAACATAGAAACCTCAATCATCCGAGAGATGCCAGTCGATGGCACCGTAGTAGCGTCTTTTTCTTTGTGTCTCCGGCGCAAAACGTCGGGTGGAGAGCGCAGCAAGGGAAAGTGGGCGAGACATGCTTGGTTGTCAATGGTACCACAACCAATCTGGTGCACTCGAACGCTAACGTCGGACAGGGAACGAAATTCTCTGCGTAAAATAACCAAATGATGGAACCCGAACGTGTCTAAAGCGGTATTGGGATGATATTCTTCACAAAGGATAAAGGCTCTTCTAAGGAAACTCGGAAAATATTTCCGTATTACCCTTTTTCCAGTGGTCGAGTGACATTTTCGCCCAAACTTCGTATAGGAGGGTTAGTTGAGGTGCTGAACGTGAGACAGACTCGTTTTCAGCACCGCTGAATAACCATAAAGGTTAGGCCAAAACTTTTCCGAGCTTTAGAGTCTGAAAAGTGGAATAGTGCCAATAATTCCATCAACAAAGCACTATTAGTGGCATATTGTATAAAGTTTCATCTCTGGGATGCTGAGTTCATGAAGGGGAGGTTCACTGTGCAATGGATCAAAAGAAATATGAAGTTTCCGACAAATCACAAAGAAGAACTTTTAACTCTTTGAGAATGAGAAAAATGAGCGATAGCTTTCATGGTAAAATGTCATTTGCATGCCCAAACGCCTTATTTTACGCAGTGAGAATCTCGTTCCCTGTCCGACGCTAGCGTTCGAGTGTCTAGCGTTCCTCCCCTTCATGAACTCAGCATACCAGAGATGAAACTTTGTACAATATGCCACTAATCGTGCTTTGTTGATGGAATTACTGGCACTATTCCACTTTTCGGACTCTAAAGCTCGAAAAAGTTTTGGCCTAACCTTTATGGTTATTCAGTGGTGCTGAAAACGAGTCTGTCTCATCAAAAACAAAATTTTTCTAACATCAGATATCTGAGAGCGTTTCTTAGAGACTCCATTTAAATACTTTGATTTCTGAAAGCTGTATCCTTCACTCCTCTCTGGAATGCTGATAGCCCCCCTTCCAATTAGGATTGCATTTATCCCTGTACTGAACAGCCAAAACTGTATATGATCACTCTCCGTGGAGACGCAGAGATAGACAGTTTGCACTTTGGTCGGTCGAGAGAATGCAAAGCCGGCTGACAGCGCCTTTCTTTTCGTCCTCTTCGCTCATCATACTGACTCGAACACCACGCGTGCAGGGCAGGGCTGGGCACACGTCCCGGCATGGCGATTCTGAATATGCAGTGCATATTCAGAATCGCCATGCCCCCTTAGCTCGGTAATTTTTAGGCACCCCCTTATGGGAAATCGAAATCGACTGTTTTCCGAATAGTTGGACAGACATGATCTTGACTTCCTGATTTTGATAAACAAGAATATAAAAAAAGCACTGAATAGAGAAAATTCCGAAAATGGCCACAAAAAGGGTAGTGTAATTTCTGAACTTCAAAACAACCCCATGAGGAAAATTTGTTAGTAAGACGGTAAGTTATTACAAAAGATGAAACATTTTTCAATACAAAACAGTTGAACAATTACCAACAACAGAACTACTACTATTGCGATAATTAATGTTTCCTGTCGAATGTTTTCATAAACCTACGAAGGATTAGTTAATCCGTGTTTGATTGTTCTGATGTGGAAATCAGAACTATTTTTGTGTTGTGGAACAATGTTAGGATTCATGTGATCCGTAGGAGAGTAGAAAGCCCGAGTTTTAGCCTCCTAGAATGCCGCTATCCCTTAAAAAATCGGCTTGCCGTGATGATACGGTGTCGAGTACGCAGCTACACAGCGCACACGGGAATGGACGCGCACTCAATATTAATAAAAAATGTATTTTATTAAGCAGACCGAGGGAGGAGGAAAAGGATTGAAACCAAAGGAAATGGAAGATGATTTAGAAGAAGCTTGTCTATTCTGGATGTACCCATTTTAGAAATTTAATGTAAATAAAGCAGAAGTTAGAGGCGGGTGTAAATATTTAGCCCGATGACAAGGTTCATTCAAACGAACCTAGTTGATCAAAACTAGCATTAAACTGAGAGCAAAGGGTATTGTTAGAAAGGAGGAGAATCCGGGCAATAACATTTTAGCATCCAATGGGACCGGTTTTTAATGTGATTTAAGGACCTTAAATCTCGTCCCGGTTTTACCCCGAAAACCGGGACAAAACAACGGGACAAGGATTTTGCTGTCGCTTAAATCACATTGAATATGAAACCTATTGCTATCTAAAATGTTTTGCCAGATTTTCCTCTTTCTCGCAATGCTCTTAGTTCTCATCGTTTGTGGGTGTTTTTAATCAACTAGGTTCACCATTTGAATGAACCTTATCAACGTCCGAAAAAATTCACTCCGCTCCAACTTAGTTCGTTTACATTACATTTCTATACTGTATACATTGAAAGAATCCTAGTTCTGTCTGCTTCCATTTACTCCAGTTTCAATCATTTTCTCCGCCCCGTTCTGTAATAAAATACATTTTTTAATTAATATTGCGTGCGCGATCCAACTCCAGTGCGCGTTGTGTAGCTGCGGACAAACACCAGATCGCACGGCTTCAGCTCTAATCTATGAAGAGATTGGCGGCATTCCAAGGTGGATTAAACTCGAGGTTTTTATGTGTACAGGAGTACTTCTCAATGAGGAGGGCAACGGTCATTCGCTTCTTTCTCATAGTAACTTGCAGTCTTCATTTTTTATAGTTGGCTCTCTTCATAAGTCACATCCTCCATGAATAAAAAAATCTATTGACTAGTTGCTTGATGCTGACTGTGCTATCTGTACTTTTTAATTTGTCCAGAAATAAATCCTAGCCTGCTCGGATGAGTCCGGGCAGAGTAAGCAGCGGAGCGGTCGGTCATGGCAATAGTATAACAGTGATAAGAAGATTTTTGACATGATAGTAAGCCCGATAAGCCTTGCTTCGACCGGGCACAAAAAATGAGCGACCCACTCAGGCTATACATCAGTTCGCTAATATTTTTTTGAACTTGAATGATAGTTTTCCTGGGCGCTGTCCTAGTATCTTTGCCTCCCGGATTGGTAACCACCGCGCGTAATCAATGAACGTTGCATCAAAGAAACATGACACCACATCAATCCTTACTTTGCTACAAATTAACAGAGTAGTGTTTAATCCTTCATCGAAACAAACTTTGACAGCAACTATGAATTTATTGCGAACACATACCTGCATCTCTATCAATGATTTGAATTCTTTAAGTGTTTGACTCAAAAAGCGGAGAAGAAGATATGACAATTCAGAAGAATAGTGCGTACTACTTTTTCCTGAAATTCGACAGAACATGCACTTCGTTCTTTTTTCGTGTTCGGCTTAGGCACCCCCTTTGCCCTCTCTGCAACGTGCCTAATATGTGCACCCCTAAGGTTACCCGGGACGCGTGCCCAGCCCTGGAGTGTGCAGGGTTGTCAATGCTCCGGAGAACCCACCAGATTTGGTTTTGAATCGGCCAGGGTGTGAGGGGTGGATCAGCAGCAGGGGTGTGCGGCAAAAGGAATTTGAGGAGACCTTGGCAAACGGCAAACGGCAAACCCCCAAAAATTACAGGCAAAACGGCAAAATCCGTTTTTTGCTATAATATATGAACATTTGTTTAGTCGTTTGGTATGGCTTCATGCAATATCTGCCAGTTACTATGAAGCTGACAAGTTTCCAGTAGCCTTTTACATGAATAAAAATCCCGTACATCAAAAACTGTCACTCCAGAAACCGCTATGTGATAAAGAGAAGAACGCCAGTAGCGCTGTTCTGCATGTGAAGCCAGTGGAGAGAGGTCACTACTACCAAGTTCAACAAGACCGTTAACTTTATCCCCTCGCCGGAGAGAATTGTGTTGACCTTCCCCACTGGATTAGGAGTTTCCGACATGCTAGAGATATAGGTGTCTTTCTGAGGCAAGGCTAAGTGTGATAGAGCCCACAACGGATTTATTCTGAGAGAGGAGCCTGCGGCCAGCGCTTGTGAGTCGCAATCACAATTCTTACGGTTAGTAGCAAGTAGAAGGTTCGAGGGTTCTTTATTTCGCTCACTCGCAGTTACGCTAAAATGGTTTCCTTTGTGAGGCTGTACGAAAGTGAGCTGAGACAAAGGTCTAGTTCTAATGCACGGTGCTCACGATAAAATTAGTCTTCGAGTTTTCAAAGGAAATCAAGATGTCCGAGGGGCACGTTGATCGAATACACAGATTGAGAGGCACCTAGTCACAATTCGACGGGTACGTGCGACGCGTGCAGACGAAAAGCAGCAGCGCTTACGTCGTCGCTGGAGTTCCACACGCGTACGTTTAGCCAGCCGAACTGCTCTTGACGCGCTTCCCCTTCTGTGTGTATTTTGAGACTACAAATGCCGGCCACAAGGCCCATTACAAGAACAGGGCCAGCTAAAAAATCTGAAAAAATGAATCGCTCTATCTGATACGGTTCCCAAACTTGGATGTGGTGCGCCCACCTACCCACTTCCCCTGTGGCTACCAAGGGAAGTGGGTTTGGGCAAGCACATCACATTCAAGTTTCGGGGCCGTATATTGCTATGTGGTATCTCATTTAAACCGGTTCCTCGACACTGTTGTTGCAATGATCCTCGGACCTTTCGATTTCTGGTGAAGGGTTGAAAGGCGGTTCGAACTGTTGCCTGTAAAAGATTTTTTTCATTTTTCTATTTTTCATCCCTTACACCATTTGCTTAACAAACTCCAGCTCTGCTAGGGAATCAACCCTTTGTGTCAGCTTAATGATCTCGATATCGAAAGATATTATTAAACACTCCCTTTGATGACCGCTGTGAGCATTGCTCAACTTCAAAAAAGCCGCACAAAGTATTTGCAGAATTGATCAACTTCCGGCCCAAATTATTACCTTTAGCCCACCAACCGACGATAAGCGGACCGAATTCACACGAGTTCTCAACCTAGTTAATATGTCTAGCAATGGCCAAGCTTTCACGCTTCAGCAGTGATACCATTTTGTTTCGTAATCTTGGAACTTTCAGGAATCAGTATGCTTCAGTGGAGAAAGCCTTTTTGAAAGTTAAGCATCTCTGAGGGGTCAACAATTTGATGAAAAAAACATTCAGAGGCTCCCAAACAACTTCAAACTTGAACGAACTCCTATGATTACCCAGTCAAAATATTTCGATTAGTTATCGATTTAATGGGTACAATTAAACATTGCATGAACTGAAACTAGTAGCTGGGACTGGTTAAAACAATTATTTGTTACAGCTTCGAATCGCTGATCAACACAGAAACTGCGGTGAAGACATACCCTCTTGTTTTACTGTATTTTCTCATTTGAGCGAAAGTGGCAAGCAGCAACGGCGAATCCCGAAAAATTGACCGGCAAACGGCAAACGGCGAATGCCGCAAAATGACCGGCAATCGGCAACGGCAATTGCCGCCCTTCGATCAGCAGCCAATTAACACAGGTCGTTGCGGTAAGTACTGAACTTGTCAAGAATTCTCGTACTCGTGACACTTCATCGATCGATAATCAATATTATCGATTTTCGGCGCTTTTTGCACAAAATGCGGCGAGAAGTGGTGGTCGCTGACGGGATCGGTTTTCGTGTTTGGGAAATTTTGCTCACTTCAGTTATTATCGATTAATACCAATCAATGATATCGTTTTCTTGCCTGTTGCACAAAAATGCCTGCCAATGATTTTTGATTGTTGATAGCTCTAAGTTACTTGTTTGGGAAATTCTTCTCATGCAAAATCGAATATTAATGATCAATAATATTGAGTATTTGAAAATTTAGCTTCCAGGCAAAAGCAAAGTTTTGGCAGTGCCGTCTAAAGGTCGAAAAAGTTTCAGAAATATCTTGTAATATCTTAAAAAATGATTTGGCGTAAAATAGTATGGAGTAATACAAAAGCTAGGAAATGAAGTGAAATAATAAAACAAAATCATTAAGCCGTTTTTTGAAAGCTGTAATAAGGGAATCAGCACAGGACAAGCTAGGTGAACGCGACGCTCCACTCCATATCGCGCTTAATTTCGCTTTAATAAGTTCGACGGAGAACGTCAGAAATGATCGACCACCAAATCGTATTTTTCGGTTATTTCACTTCATTTCCTAACTTTTTTATTACTCCATACTATTTAAGGCCAAATCAATTTTAAGATATCTCAAGATACTTTTGAAACTTTTTTGACTTATAAATGGCACTGCCAAATCGTTAGTTTTACCAGGGAGCTAACTTTTCAGAATTCGTATTCTCATTTCGGACCCATTCGCGCTCCGGCTCGCCTTTTTCGCTCTAGCGGGAGCAAAGACTATGAACGATTGCGGGCCAGTCATTCACTACGTGCCACATCGTTACAATCATACCTATAAACAAGCGCAGAAAATCTCAGTTTGCTCGAATAAGAGAGGAAAAAATTAGACCACGCCTCACATGAACGAAAAAATTGGTCACGCCTCTTCGATAGGCTTACACGATCTCAATGGGGAGCCGAAGCGCGATAGATGTTGTTCACAATCTATGTTCTTCCATTTGTTTTCGGCCTGGCGTTACATTGGGACTTGTTTCAAAACGATTAAGCTACCGCAAGAAGAGGAGGAAAAATCCGGCTACCTTCCTAATCACGCGCTTGGTTCCTCCCCCCTGTCCGTCCAATCATACGCGCTGCTCATCACCCGTTTCCCCGCTTTTTCTTGCGCTTGCGACAATCACCCGATGGTTGCGTTAATAAGGCAAAAAAATGACTCGAGACAACTCGTCCCGGGCGAACTTCTCGCCGTTTGAAGCCTAAATCTTTGAGTGGCTATAACTCCGTTCATGGCGAGTTCTGAGCGATTCCCGGAGACACCATTAATGTGATCAGCGTAAATTTTCTCCTAAATAATCGAAGTGAAACGAAAAAAACTATCCTTGGAGGTTGGAGTGAGCTCTTCAACAGGTTTCCATGAGACCTTGATTGGGGCTACACGCTGGCCAATCCTAGACCTCGATACTGTGGCGCTGGAAGGCCAAAGGAAGTTCATCTGTGTGCCATGAAGGAAGGTAGCATTATCCAGTTGATGACAGTGCTCGCTACTTGAGGGCACTCCAAAAGCGGCAGGAGGTGATACTGCTACATTTCCTGACACTCGCCTGGGCTCATAAAGAACTTGGAGACGAGAGCCAGCCTCGGTCTGTCGTCGGGACAGAGTGACCCCTCTTTACCGAAAATTCAGGTCGCGGCTACTGCACTTTCTATTTGGGAGACAAATTGACGCTCTTCCTTCTCGTGCCTCTGCGGAGTGGGGGGGTAGGGACAGCAACGGTAATGGTGGAAGGAGACGCAGAATACGCGCGCAGCCGCACGTGCTAATCGCTCCAGCCGCAGAGGTTTGGTTTTGCCTAGGCCTTGTGATCACTTAGAATTTTATAAAATAGTTTATAGAATCTTTGAAACAAAAATTCTCGAGATTTCCTTTTGAATATAAGTGGAGGGGTCCAGAAGACAACTGCTGTCCACATTTCAGCCAAATCGGTTCACAAATAACAAAGTTGTGAGCCCGAAAGCTTAAGAAATTTTCATGGTGTGCGTAGGCCGTGGGCCGTGGGCCGTAGGCCGTCACGCTTTTCAGTCCTCACTGCTAATAGCCACTGCCAATGGTCTCAGGCAATCAACTTGGCAGACAGGTTAGTTGGTAGGGGTACGTTTGCTGGTGGGTAATCGATTTTGTAGGTCAGTGGGGACTCTGATGACGTCATCGAGACGTCGAGAAAAGTGCTTGACTTCTGATGACGTCATCGGGACGTCGAGAAAAGTGCTTCGGGCTTCTGATGACGTCATCGGGACGTCGAGAAAAGTATTTTGGCTTCTGATGACGTCATCGGGACGTCGAGAAAAGTGCTTCCGGGCTTCTGATGACGTCATCGGGACGTCGAGAAAGTGCTTCGGGCCTCTGATGACGTCATCGGGGCGTCGAGAAAGTGCTTCGAGCTTCTGATGACGTCATCGGGACGTCGAGAAAAGTGCTTCGGGCTTCTGATGACGTCATCGGGACGTCGAGAAAAGTGCTTCGGGCTTCTGATGACGTCATCGGGACGTCGAGAAAAGTGCTTCGGACTTCTGATGACGTCATCGAGACGTCGAGAAAGGTGCTTCGAGTCTCTGATGACGTCATCGGGACTTCGAGAAAAGTGCTTCGGGCTCCTGATGACGTCATCGGGACGTCGAGAAAAGTGCTTCGGGCTTCTGATGACGTCATCGGGACGTCGAGGAAAGTGCTTCGGGCTCCTGATGACGTCATCGGGACGTCGAGAAAAGTGCTTCGGGCTTCTGATGACGTCTTCGGGACGTCGAGAAAAGTGCTTTGGGCTCCTGATGACGTCATCGGGACGTCGAGAAAAGTGCTTCGGGCCTCTGATGACGTCATCGGGACGTCGAGAAAAGTGCTTCGGGCTTCTGATGACGTCATCGGGACGTCGAGAAAAGTGCTTTCGGGCTTCTGATGACGTCATCGGGACGTCGAAAAAGTGCTTCGGGCTTCTGATGACGTCATCGGGACGTCGAGAAAAGTGCTTCGAGCTCCTGATGGCGTCATCGGCACGTCGATATTAGTGCTTCGGGCTTCTGATGACGTCATCGGGACGTCGAGAAAAGTGCTTCGGGCTTCTGATGACGTCATCGGGACGTCGAGAAAAGTGCTTCGGGCTTCTGATGACGTCATCGGGACGTCGATAAAAGTGCTTCGGGCTTCTGATGACGTCATCGGGACGTCGAGAATAGTGCTTCGGGCTTCTGATGACGTCATCGGGACGTCGAGAAAAGTGCTTCTGGCTTCTAAAGGCGTCATCGGGACGTCGAGAATAGTGCTTCGAGCTTCTGATGACGTCATCGGGACGTCGAGAAAAGTGCTTCTGGCTTCTAAAGGCGTCATCGGGTCCTCGAGAAAGTGCTTCGGGCTTCTGATGACGTCATCGGGACGTCGAGAAAAGTGCTTCGGGCTTCTGATGACGTCATCGGACGTCGAGAAAAGTGCTTCGGGCTTCTGATGACGTCATCGGGACGTCGAGAAAAGTGCTTCGGGCCTCTGATGACGTCATCGGGACGTCGAGAAAAGTGCTTCGGGCTTCTGATGACGTCATCGGGACGTCGAGAAAGTGCTTCGAGGCTTGATGACGTCATCGGGACGTCGAGAAAAGTGCTTCGGGCTTTTGATGACGTCATCGGGACGTCGAGAAAAGGGCTTCGGACTTCTGATGAAGTCATCGGGACGTCGAGAGAAAAGTGCTTCGGGCTTCTGATGACGTCATCGGGACGTCGAGAAAAGTGCTTCGGGCTTCTGATGACGTCATCGGGACGTCGAGGAAAGTGCTTCGCTCTTCTGATGACGTCATCGGGACGTCGATAAAAGTGCTTCGGGCTTCTGATGACGTCATCGGGACGTCGAGGAAAGTGCTTCGG
This sequence comes from Aplectana chamaeleonis, assembly GCA_029168955.1. Classification (NCBI taxonomy): domain Eukaryota; kingdom Metazoa; phylum Nematoda; class Chromadorea; order Rhabditida; family Cosmocercidae; genus Aplectana; species Aplectana chamaeleonis. The sequence continues at coordinate 115,858 of JAPDOI010001885.1, forward strand.
GCTCCTGATGACGTCATCGGGACGTTGAGAAAGTGCTTCGGGCTCTGATGACGTCATCGGGACGTCGAGAAAAGTGCTTCGGGCTTCTGATGACGTCATCGGGACGTCGAGAAAAGTGCTTGGCTTCTGATGACGTCATCGGGACGTCGAGAAAGTGCTTCGGGCTTCTGATGACGTCATCGGGACGTCGAGAAAAGTGCTTCGGTTCTGATGACGTCATCGGGACGTCGAGAAAAGCGCTCCTGATGACGTCATCGGGACGTTGAGAAAAGTGCTTAGGGCTTCTGATGACGTCATCGGGACGTCGAGGAAAGTGCTTCGAGCCTCTGATGACGTCATCGGGACTTCGAGAAAAGTGCTTCTTGCTTCTGATGACGTCATCGGGACGTCGAGGAAAGTGCTTCGAGCATGTGATGACGTCATCGGGACTTCGAGAAAAGTGCTTCGGGCTTCTGATGACGTCATCGGGACGTCGAGAAAAGTGCTTCGGGCTTCTGATGACGTCATCGGGACGTCGAGAAAAGTGCTTCGCTCTTCTGATGACGTCATCGAGACGTCGAGAAAAGTGCTTCGAGCCTCTGATGACGTCATCGGGACGTCGAGAAAAGTGCTTCGGGCTTCTGATGACGTCATCGGGACGTCGAGAAAAGTGCTTCGCTCCTCTGATGACGTCATCGAGACGTCGAGAAAAGTGCTTCGAGCCTCTGACGACGTCATCGGGACGTCGAGAAAAGTGCTTCGCGCTTCTAATGACGTCATCGAGACGTCGAGAAAAGTGCTTCGAGCCTCTGACGACGTCATCGGGACGTCGAGAAAAGTGCTTCGCGCTTCTAATGACGTCATCGGGACGTCGAGAAAAGTGCTTCGCTCCTCTGATGACGTCATCGAGACGTCGAGAAAAGTGCTTCGAGCCTCTGATGACGTCATCGGGACGTCGAGAAAAGTGCTTCGCTCCTCTGATGACGTCATCGAGACGTCGAGAAAAGTGCTTCGGGCTTCTGATGACGTCATCGGGACGTCGAGTAAAGTGCTTCGGGCTTCTGATGACGTCATCGGGACTGCGAGAATAGTGCTTCACGCTTCTGATGACGTCATAGGGACGTCGAGAAAAGTGCTTCGGGCTTCTGATGACGTCATCGGGACGTCGAGAAAAGTGCTTCGGGCTTCTGATGACGTCATCGGGACGTCGAGAAAAGTGCTTCGCGCTTTTAATGACGTCATCAAGACGTCGAGAAAAGTGCTTCGGGCTTCTGATGACGTCATCGGGACGTCGAGGAAAGTGCTTCGCTCTTCTGATGACGTCATCGAGACGTCGAGAAAAGTGCTTCGGACTTCTGATGACGTCATCGAGACGTCGAGAAAGGTGCTTCGAGTCTCTGATGACGTCATCGGGACTTCGAGAAAAGTGCTTCGAGCTCCTGATGACGTCATCGGGACGTCGAGAAAAGTGCTTCGGGCTCCTGATGACGTCATCGGGACGTCGAGAAAAGTGCTTCGGGCTTCTGATGACGTCATCGGGACGTCGAGAAAAGTGCTTCGGGCTTCTGATGACGTCATCGGGACGTCGAGAAAAGTGCTTCGGGCTTCTGATGACGTCATCGGGACTTCGAGAATAGTGCTTCGGGCTTCTGATGACGTCATAGGGACGTCGAGAAAAGTGCTTCGGCGTCCTGATGACGTCACCGGGACGTCGAGAAAAGTGCTTCGGGCTTCTGATGACGTCATCGGGACGTCGAGAAAAGTGCTTCGGGCTTCTGATGACGTCATCGGGACGTCGAGAAAAGTGCTTCGGGCTTCTGATGACGTCATCGGGACGTCGAGAAAAGTGCTTCGGGCTTCTGATGACGTCATCGGGACGTCGAGAAAAGTGCTTCGCTCTTCTGATGACGTCATCGAGACGTCGAGAAAAGTGCTTCGAGTCTGATGACGTCATCGGGACGTCGAGAAAAGTGCTTCGGCTTCTGATGACGTCATCGGGACGTCGAGAAAAGTGCTTCGGCTTCTGATGACGTCATCGGGACGTCGAGAAAGTGCTTCGGTTTGATGACGTCATCGGGACGTCGAGAAAGTGCTTCGGGCTTCTGATGACGTCATCGGGACGTCGAGAAAAGTGCTTCGGGCTTCTGATGACGTCATAGGGACGTCGAGAAAAGTGCTTCGGGCTTCTGATGACGTCATCGGGACGTCGAGGAAAGTGCTTCAAGCTCCTGATGACGTCATCGGGACGTCGATATTAGTGCTTCGGGCTTCTGATGACGTCATCGGGACGTCGAGGAAAGTGCTTCGGGCTTCTGATGACGTCATCGGGACGTCGAGAGAAAAGTGCTTCGGGCTTGATGACGTCATAGGGACGTCGAGAAAAGTGCTTCGGGCTTCTGATGACGTCATCGGGACGTCGAGAAAAGTGCTTCGGGCTTCTGATGACGTCATCGGGACTTCGAGAAAAGTGCTTCGGGCTTCTGATGACGTCATAGGGACGTCGAGAAAAGTGCTTCGGGCTTCTGATGACGTCATCGGGACGTCGAGAAAAGTGCTTCGGGCTTCTGATGACGTCATCGGGACTTCGAGAAAAGTGCTTCGGGCTTCTGATGACGTCATCGGGACGTCGAGAAAAGTGCTTCGGCTCCTGATGACGTCATCGGGACGTCGAGAAAAGTGCTTCGGGCTTCTGATGACGTCACCGGGACGTCGAGAAAAGTGCTTCGGGCCTCTGATGACCTCATCGGGACTTCGAGTAAAGTGCTTCGAGCTCCTGATGACGTCATCGGGACCTCGAGAAAAGTGCTTCGGGCTCCTGATGACGTCATCGGGACGTCGAGAAAAGTGCTTCGGGCTCTGATGACGTCATCGGGACGTCGATAAAAGTGCTTCGGGCTTCTGATGACGTCATCGGGACGTCGAGAAAAGTGCTTCGGGCTTCTGATGACGTCATCGGGACGTCGAGAAAAGTGCTTCGGCGCTCTGATGACGGCCTCGGGACGTCGAGAAAAGTGCTTCGGGCTTCTGATGACGTCATCGGGACCTCGAGAAAAGTGCTTCGGGCTCCTGATGACGTCATCGGGACGTCGAGAAAAGTGCTTCGGGCTCTGATGACGTCATCGAGACGTCGAGAAAGGTGCTTCGAGTCTATGATGACGTCATCGGGACTTCGAGAAAAGTGCTTCGGGCTTCTGATGACGTCATCGGGACGTCGAGAAAAGTGCTTCGGGCTTCTGATGACGTCATCGGGACGTCGATATTAGTGCTTCGGGCTTCTGATGACGTCATCGGGACGTCGAGGAAAGTGCTTCGCTCTTCTGATGACGTCATCGGGACGTCGGGAAAAGTGCTTCGGGCTTCTGATGACGTCATCGGGACGTGAGGAAAGTGCTTCGAGCCTCTGATGACGTCATCGGGACTTCGAGAAAAGTGCTTCGGGCTTCTGATGACGTCATCGGGACGTCGAGAAAAGTGCTTCGGGCTTCTGATGACGTCATCGGGACGTCGAGTAAAGTGCTTCGCTCTTCTGATGACGTCATCGAGACGTCGCTAAAAGTGCTTCGGGCCTCTGATGACGTCATCGGGACTTGGAGAAAAGTGCTTCGGGCTTCTGATGACGTCATCGGGACTTCGAGAATAGTGCTTCGGGCTTCTGATGACGTCATAGGGACGTCGAGAAAAGTGCTTCGGGCTTCTGATGACGTCATCGGGACGTCGAGAAAAGTGCTTCGGGCTTCTGATGACGTCATCGGGACGTCGAGGAAAGTGCTTCGGGCTCCCGATGACGTCATCGGGACGTTGAGAAAAGTGCTTAGGGCTTCTGATGACGTCATCGGGACGTCGAGGAAAGTGCTTCAAGCTCCTGATGACGTCATCGGGACGTCGATATTAGTGCTTCGGGCTTCTGATGACGTCATCGGGACGTCGAGGAAAGTGCTTCGCTCTTCTGATGACGTCATCGAGACGTCGCTAAAAGTGCTTCGGGCTTCTGATGACGTCATCGGGACGTCGAGGAAAGTGCTTCGAGCCTCTGATGACGTCATCGGGACGTCGAGAAAAGTGCTTCGCGCTTTTAATGACGTCATCGGGACGTCGAGAAAAGTGCTTTGCTCTTATGATGACGTCATCGAGACGTCGAGAAAAGTGCTTCGGGTCTCTGAAGACGTCATCGGGACTTGGAGAAAAGTGCTTCGGGCTTCTGATGACGTCATCGGGACGTCGAGAAAAGTGCTTCGGGCTTCTGATGACGTCATAGGGACGTCGAGAAAAGTGCTTCGGGCTTCTGATGACGTCATCGGGACGTCGAGAAATGTGCTTCGGGCTTCTGATGACGTCATCGGGACGTCGAGAAAAGTGCTTCGGGTCTCTGAAGACGTCATCGGGACTTGGAGAAAAGTGCTTCGGGCTTCTGATGACGTCATCGAGACGTCGAGAAAAGTGCTTCGGGTCTCTGAAGACGTCATCGGGACTTGGAGAAAAGTGCTTCGAGCTCCTGATGACGTCATCGGGACGTCGATATTAGTGCTTCGGGATTCTGATGACGTCATCGGGACGTCGAGGAAAGTGCTTCGGGCTCCTGATGACGTCATCGGGACGTCGATATTAGTGCTTCGGGCTTCTGATGACGTCATCGGGACGTCGAGGAAAGTGCTTAGGGCTTCTGATGACGTCATCGGGACGTCGAGGAAAGTGCTTCAAGCCTCTGATGACGTCAACGGGACTTCGAGAAAAGTGCTTCGGGCTTCTGATGACGTCATCGGGACGTCGAGGAAAGTGCTTCGAGCCTCTGATGACGTCATCGGGACGTCGAGAAAAGTGCTTCGCGCTTTTAATGACGTCATCGGGACGTCGAGAAAAGTGCTTCGCTCTTCTGATGACGTCATCGAGACGTCGAGAAAAGTGCTTCGGGTCTCTGATGACGTCATCGGGACTTGGAGAAAAGTGCTTCGGGCTTCTGATGACGTCATCGAGAAAAGTGCTTCGGGTCTCTGATGACGTCATCGGGACTTGGAGAAAAGTGCTTCGGGCTTCTGATGACGTCATCGGGACTTCGAGAATAGTGCTTCGGGCTTCTGATGACGTCATAGGGACGTCGAGAAAAGTGCTTCGGGCTTCTGATGACGTCATCGGGACGTCGAGAAAAGTGCTTCGGGCTTCTGATGACGTCATCGGGACGTCGAGAAAAGTGCTTCGGGCTTCTGATGACGTCATCGGGACGTCGAGAAAAGTGCTTCGGACTTCTGATGACGTCATCGAGACGTCGAGAAAGGTGCTTCGAGTCTCTGATGACGTCATCGGGACTTCGAGAAAAGTGCTTCGGGCCTCTGATGACCTCATCGGGACTTCGAGTAAAGTGCTTCGAGCTCCTGATGACGTCATCGGGACGTCGATATTAGTGCTTCGGGCTTCTGATGACGTCATCGGGACGTCGAGGAAAGTGCTTCGCTCTTCTGATGACGTCATCGGGACGTCGAGAATAGTGCTTCGGGCTTCTGATGACGTCATCGGGACGTCGAGAAAAGTGCTTCGGGCTTCTGATGACGTCATCGGGACGTCGAGGAAAGTGCTTCGGGCTCCTGATGACGTCATCGGGACGTCGAGAAAAGTGCTTCGGGCTTCTGATGACGTCATCGGGACGTCGAGAAAAGTGCTTCGGGCTTCTGATGACGTCATCGGGACGTCGAGAAAAGTGCTTCGGGCTTCTGATGACGTCATCGGGACGTCGAGAAAAGTGCTTCGGGCTTCTGATGACGTCATCGGGACGTCGAGAAAAGTGCTTCGCGCTTCTAATGACGTCATCGGGACGTGGAGAAAAGTGCTTCGGGCTTCTGATGACGTCATCGGGATGTCGATATTAGTGCTTCGCTCTTCTGATGACGTCATCGGGACGTCGGGAAAAGTGCTTGGGACTTCTGATGACGTCATAGGGACGTCGAGAAAAGTGCTTCCGCTTCTGATGACGTCATCGGGACGTCGAGAAAAGTGCTTCGGGCTTCTGATGACGTCATCGGGACGTCGAGAAAAGTGCTTCGGGCTTCTGATGACGTCATCGGGACGTCGAGAAAAGTGCTTCGGGCTTCTGATGACGTCATCGGGACGTCGAGAAAAGTGCTTCGGGCTTCTGATGACGTCATCGGGACGTCGAGAAAAGTGCTTCGCTCTTCTGATGACGTCATCGAGACGTCGAGAAAAGTGCTTCGAGCCTCTGATGACGTCATCGGGACTTCGAGAAAAGTGCTTCGGGCTTCTGATGACGTCACCGGGAGTTCGAGAATAGTGCTTCGGGCTTCTGATGACGTCATCGGGACGTCGAGAAAAGTGCTTCGGGCTTCTGATGACGTCATCGGGACCTCGAGAAAAGTGCTTCGGGCTCCTGATGACGTCATCGGGACGTCGAGAAAAGTGCTTCGGGCCTCTGATGACGTCATCGGGACGTCGAGAAAAGTGCTTCGGGCTTCTGATGACGTCATCGGGACCTCGAGAAAAGTGCTTCGGGCTCCTGATGACGTCATCGGGACGTCGAGAAAAGTGCTTCGGGCTCTGATGACGTCATCGGGACGTCGATAAAAGTGCTTCGGGCTTCTGACGACGTCATCGGGACGTCGAGAAAAGTGCTTCGGGCGCCTGATGACGTCATCGGGACGTCGAGAAAAGTGCTTCGTGCTTCTGATGACCTCATCGGGACGTCGAGAAAAGTGCTTCGAGCTTCTGATGACGCCATCGGGACGTCGAGAAAAGTGCATCGGGCTCCTGAAGACCTCATCGGGACGTCGAGAGAAGGGCTTCGAGCTTCTGATGACGTCATCGGGGCGTGGAGAAAAGGGCTTCGGGCCTCTGTGGACGTCATCGGGACGTCGAGAAAGTGCTTCGGGCTCTGATGACGTCATCGGGACGTCGAGAAAAGTGCTTCGGGCTGATGACGTCATCGGGACGTCGAGAAAAGTGCTTCGGGCTTCTGATGACGTCATCGGGACGTCGAGAAAAGTGCTTCGTTCTGATGACCTCATCGGGACTTCGAGTAAAGTGCTTCGAGCTCCTGATGACGTCATCGGGACGTCGAGAAAAGTGCTTCGGGCTTCTGATGACGTCATCGGGACGTCGAGAAAAGTGCTTCGGGCTTCTGATGACGTCATCGGGACGTCGAGAAAAGTGCTTCGGGCTTCTGATGACGTCATCGGGACGTCGAGAAAAGTGCTTCGGGCTTCTGATGACGTCATCGGGACGTCGAGAAAAGTGCTTCGCGCTTTTAATGACGTCATCGGGACGTCGAGAAAAGTGCTTCGGGCTTCTGATGACGTCATCGGGACGTCGAGGAAAGTGCTTCGCTCTTCTGATGACGTCATCGAGACGTCGAGAAAAGTGCTTCGGACTTCTGATGACGTCATCGAGACGTCGAGAAAGGTGCTTCGAGTCTCTGATGACGTCATCGGGACTTCGAGAAAAGTGCTTCGGGCCTCTGATGACCTCATCGGGACTTCGAGTAAAGTGCTTCGAGCTCCTGATGACGTCATCGGGACGTCGAGAAAAGTGCTTCGCTCCTCTGATGACGTCATCGAGACGTCGAGAAAAGTGCTTCGGGCTTCTGATGACGTCATCGGGACGTCGAGAAAAGTGCTTCGCTCCTCTGATGACGTCATCGAGACGTCGAGAAAAGTGCTTCGAGCCTCTGACGACGTCATCGGGACGTCGAGAAAAGTGCTTCGCGCTTCTAATGACGTCATCGAGACGTCGAGAAAAGTGCTTCCTCTCTGATGACGTCATCGGGACGTCGAGGAAAGTGCTTCGGGCTCCTGATGACGTCATCGGGACGTCGAGAAAAGTGCTTCGGGCTTCTGATGACGTCATCGGGACGTCGAGGAAAGTGCTTCGGGCTTCTGATGACGTCATCGGGACGTCGAGAAAAGTGCTTCGCTCTTCTGATGACGTCATCGAGACGTCGAGAAAAGTGCTTCGGGCCTCTGATGACGTCATCGGGACTTCGAGAAAAGTGCTTCGCGCTTTTAATGACGTCATCGGGACGTCGAGAAAAGTGCTTCGGGCTTCTGATGACGTCATCGGGACGTCGAGAAAAGTGCTTCGGGCTTCTGATGACGTCATCGGGACGTCGAGAAAAGTGCTTCGGGCTTCTGATGACGTCATCGGGACGTCGAGAAAAGTGCTTCGGGCTTCTGATGACGTCATCGAGAAAAGTGCTTCGCTCCTCTGATGACGTCATCGAGACTTGGATAAAAGTGCTTCGGGCTTCTGATGACGTCATCGGGACTGCGAGAATAGTGCTTCACGCTTCTGATGACGTCATAGGGACGTCGAGAAAAGTGCTTCGGGCTTCTGATGACGTCATCGGGACGTCGAGAAAAGTGCTTCGGGCTTCTGATGACGTCATCGGGACTTCGAGAAAAGTGCTTCGGGCCTCTGATGACCTCATCGGGACTTCGAGTAAAGTGCTTCGAGCTCCTGATGACGTCATCGGGACGTCGATATTAGTGCTTCGGGCTTCTGATGACGTCATCGGGACGTCGAGGAAAGTGCTTCGGGCTCCTGATGACGTCATCGGGACGTTGAGAAAAGTGCTTCGGGCTTCTGATGACGTCATCGGGACGTCGAGGAAAGTGCTTCGAGCCTCTGATGACGTCATCGGGACTTCGAGAAAAGTGCTTCGGGCTTCTGATGACGTCATCGGGACGTCGAGAAAAGTGCTTCGGGCTTCTGATGACGTCATCGGGACGTCGAGAAAAGTGCTTCGCTCTTCTGATGACGTCATCGGGACGTCGAGAAAAGTGCTTCGGGCTTCTGATGACGTCATCGGGACGTCGAGAAGTGCTTCGCGCTTCTAATGACGTCATCGGGACGTCGGGAAAAGTGCTTCGGGCTTCTAATGACGTCATCAGGGCGACGAGAAAGTGCTTCGGGCTTCTGATGACGTCATCGGGACGTCGAGAAAAGTGCTTCGGGCTTCTGATGACGTCATCGGGACGTCGAGAAAAGTGCTTCGCGCTTCTAATGACGTCTTCGGGACGTAGAGAAAAGTGCTTCGGGCTTCTGATGACCTCATCGGGACGTCGAGAAAAGTGCTTCGCTCTTCTGATGACGTCATCGAGACGTCGAGAAAAGTGCTTCGAGCCTCTGATGACGTCATCGGGACTTCGAGAAGTGCTTCGGCGTCTGATGACGTCATCGGGGCGTCGAGAGAAAAGTGCTTCGGCTTCTGATGACGTCATCGGGACGTCGAGAAAAGTGCTTCGGGCCTCTGATGACGTCATCGGGACGTCGAGGAAAGTGCTTCGACTTGATGACGTCATCGAGACGTCGAGAAAAGTGCTTCGAGCCTCTGATGACGTCATCGGGACGTCGAGGAAAGTGCTTCGCTCTTCTGATGACGTCATCGAGACGTCGAGAAAAGTGCTTCGGGCCTCTGATGACGTCATCGGGACTTCGAGAAAAGTGCTTCGGGCTTCTGATGACGTCATCGGGACGTCGAGGAAAGTGCTTCGAGCCTCTGATGACGTAATCGGGACGTCGAGGAAAGTGCTTCGCTCTTCTGATGACGTCATCGGGACGTCGGGAAAAGTGCTTCGGGCTTCTGATGACGTCATCGGGACGTCGAGGAAAGTGCTTCGGGCTCTGATGACGTCATCGGGACGTCGATAAAAGTGCTTCGGGCTTCTGATGACGTCATCGGGACGTCGAGGAAAGTGCTTCGGGCTCCTGATGACGTCATCGGGACGTCGAGAAAAGTGCTTCGGGCTTCTGATGACGTCATCGGGACGTCGAGAAAAGTGCTTCGGGCTCCTGATGACGTCATCGGGACGTCGAGAAAAGTGCTTCGGGCTCTGATGACGTCATCGGGACGTCGATAAAAGTGCTTCGGGCTTCTGATGACGTCATCGGGACTTCGAGAAAAGTGCTTCGGCTTCTGATGACGTCATCGGGACGTCGAGAAGTGCTATGGGCTCCTGATGACGTCATCGGGACGTCGAGAAAAGTGCTTCGGGCCTCTGATGACGTCATCGGGACGTCGAGAAAAGTGCTTCGAGTCTCTGATGACGTCATCGGGACTTCGAGAAAAGTGCTTCGGGCTTCTGATGACGTCATCGGGACTTCGGGAAAAGTGCTTCGCTCTTCTGATGACGCCATCGAGACGTCGCTAGAAGTGCTTCGGGCCTCTGATGACGTCATCGGGACGTCGAGAAAAGTGCTTCGGGCTTCTGATGACGTCATCGGGACGTCGAGTAAAGTTCTTCGGGCTTCTGATGACGTCATCGGGACGTCGAGTGAAGTTCTTCGGGCTTCTGATGACGTCATCGGGACGTCGAGAAAAGTGCTTCGGGCTTCTGATGACGTCATCGGGACGTCGAGTAAAGTGCTTCGCTCTTCTGATGACGTCATCGAGACGTCGAGAAAAGTGCTTCGGCTTGATGACGTCATCGGGACGTCGAGAAAAGTGCTTCGGGCTTCTGATGACGTCATCGGGACGTCGAGAAAGTGCATCGGGCCTCTGATGACGTCATCGGGACGTCGAGAAAAGTGCTTCGGGCTTCTGATGACGTCATCGGGACGTCGAGAAAAGTGCTTCGGGCTTCTGATGACGTCATCGGGACGTCGAGAAAAGTGCTTCGGGCTTCTGATGACGTCATAGGGACGTCGAGAAAAGTGCTTCGGGCTTCTGATGACGTCATCAGGACGTCGAGAGAAGTGCTTCGGGCTTCTGATGACGTCATCGGGACGGCGAGAAAAGTGGTTCGGGCCTGATGACGTCATCGGGACGTCGAGAAAAGTGCTTGGGCTTCTGATGACGTCATCGGGACGTCGAGAAAAAGTGCTTCGCTTCTGATGACGTCATCGGGACGTCGAGAAAAGTGCTTCGAGCTTCTGATGACGTCATCGGGACGTCGAGAAAAGTGCTTCGAGCCTCTGATGACGTCATCGGGACTTCGAGAATAGTGCTTCGAGCTTCTGATGACGTCATCGGGACGTCGAGAAAAGTGCTTCGGGCTTCTGATGACGTCATCGGGACGTCGAGAAAAGTGCTTCGGGCTTCTGATGACGTCATCGGGACGTCGAGAAAAGTGCTTCGGGCTTCTGATGACGTCATCGGGACGTCGAGGAAAGTGCTTCGCTCTTCTGATGACGTCATCGGGACGTCGGGAAAAGTGCTTCGGGCTTCTGATGACGTCATCGGGACGTCGAGGAAAGTGCTCCGAGCCTCTGATGACGTCACCGGGACTTCGAGAAAAGTGCTTCGGGCTTCTGATGACGTCATCGGGACGTCGAGAAAAGTGCTTCGGGCTTCTGATGACGTCATCGGGACGTCGAGAAAAGTGCTTCGGGCTTCTGATGACGTCATCGAGACGTCGCTAGAAGTGCTTCGGGCCTCTGATGACGTCATCAGGACTTCGAGAAAAGTGCTTCGGGCTTCTGATGACGTCATCGGGACGTCGGGAAAAGTGCTTCGGGCTTCTGATGACGTCATCGGGACGTCGAGAAAAGTGCTTCGGGCTTCTGATGACGTCATCGGGACGTCGAGAAAAGTGCTTCGGGCTTCTGATGACGTCATCGGGACGTCGAGAAAAGTGCTTCGGGCTTCTGATGACGTCATCGGGACGTCGAGAAAAGTGCTTCGCGCTTTTAATGACGTCATCGGGACGTCGAGAAAAGTGCTTCGAGTCTCTGATGACGTCATCGGGACTTCGAGAAAAGTGCTTCGGGCCTCTGATGACGTCATCGGGACGTCGAGGAAAGTGCTTCGGGCTCCTGATGACGTCATCGGGACGTCGAGAAAAGTGCTTCGGGCTTCTGATGACGTCTTCGGGACGTCGAGAAAAGTGCTTTGGGCTCCTGATGACGTCATCGGGACGTCGAGAAAAGTGCTTCGGGCCTCTGATGATGTCATCGGGACGACGAGAAAAGTGCTTCGGGCTTTTGATGATGTCATCGGGACGTCGTGAAAAGTGCCGCGCTTCTGATGACGTCATCGGGACGTCGAGAAAAGTGCTTCGGGCTCTGATGACGTCATCGGGACGTCGAGAAAAGTGCTTCGCTTCTGATGACGTCATCGGGACGTCGAGAAAAGTGCTTCGCTTCTGATGACGTCATCGGGACGTCGAGAAAGTGCTTCGGGCCTCTGATGACGTCATCGGGACTTCGAGAAAAGTGCTTCGGCTTGATGACGTCATCGGGACTTCGAGAAAAGTGCTTCGGGCTTCTGATGACGTCATCGGGACGTCGAGGAAAGTGCTTCGGGCTCCTGATGACGTCATCGGGACGTTGAGAAAAGTGCTTAGGGCTTCTGATGACGTCATCGGGACGTCGAGGAAAGTGCTTCAAGCTCCTGATGACGTCATCGGGACGTCGATATTAGTGCTTCGGGCTTCTGATGACGTCATCGGGACGTCGAGGAAAGTGCTTCGGGCTCCTGATGACGTCATTGGGACGTCGTCGTGCG